>RJWH01000195.1:0-584837 GCA_004363575.1 Solenodon paradoxus | reverse complement strand
CCTCGGGCTAAGCCCTAAACTTTCTTCCTGTATCCTTCCTTCCTCTGCTTGCTTTAGAACGGCATTTGCAAACACAGCGTAGTGCAAATCTGATCTTGAGCATCTTGTGGACATTTGAAGACTGCCATCATTACTTACCCCTCCAAATTTTCTCCAGTACTGTCTTGTCGGATACTTTTCCCATATCATTCCATAAGATTGGTCTCAGAAAATCCACCACATTGAGAATAGTGGAATAAAAGGCCTGGGATAGGCAGGGTGTTTACACAAACAAGAGAGAGAGAGTGAAGTAATGGGCGGGGGAAGAGAGAAAGAAGAAAGAAAAACTGACACACATGGAGGCCAAATACTTAGAACACAGTCCTACAATGCTATCAAGTTCCAAAAGAATAGATAGGATTTGAAGCAGCATATGAAGTGCACAACTACCTTCAAAAAATTATTTCCTATCATTGTGCCACTATTTATGGACCCTACAGCATCAGATCCCACTTTCTGCCAGAATCATAAAGCAGCTGCACTCAGAAGCCCTGGTGGAGTCTCTAACCTGAGGGAGAGAACAAAGAAGATTTTAAAGACAAAACAAATAGATTGCAGAAGAAGAAAAGCCACCTCCAGACCCCTTTGGTCCAGACAATATAACATAGTCTTTGTCTTATCTGTCAATATCTATAAAACTATGAAGCTAAATATGTACAGTGCTTTTGTGTCTAGACAGACAGTTCTAGACAAATCAGGACACTGAATGTTTATGCTCTGGAATTGTTTTAAACACATGCACGTTTACCAAGGTTTTACATCGGCTCAGGCCCATAGCTCAAATGCAAGAATTGGAGGAGGCATTTCAGGTTCTGATGGAAGGGGAAAGATCTGACATTACAAAAAAGTTTCTTTTCTGTATCCCCCTCCCTCCCCCTCCCAGCAGCCCGGTGCAACACCTGTCTCATCAGCAGGGGCACTCGGAAGGGATGGGCCTCCAGGCACCTCAGTCCCAGGATTCTCCATGCCTCATTCTTCATCCACGCTGCTCGTAATGTTCCATCACTGGCACAGTTACACCTGAACACTCTGGTGCTGCCAAACACCTGGCTTGATTTTCCACTGTCCAAATGAAAAATAAGCATAATCTGCTTTTTGAGGATACAGCAAATGAGGGAGTTCATGACAAATTGTGTTGGTTTATGCAGAATAGTGATAATAAGATACAAATGAGAATTTTTTGCTTAATGAATAATACTAATCACGTTTCAACAAATGCTGTGCCCTTCTAATTAGAGAGACTGCATAAAATCAGCTTAATTTATTTGTGACTAGTTATACAGAGTTTAAATATTTACTAGAGATTTACTCAAATGTTTGAGAGGATTTTAAACATTTCCTACAGTTGAAGTGTCCTGCCTAGTTCCATGGGGTGTGGTAACAGCTCTGACTTGTGGGAGCACTCTGATTTTGCAGTGTGTCATGAAAATCCTGGTTTCAAGAAGAAGGAAAAAGGGTATTATTGATTTACATACTAATTCTCCAACTGTTACTCATTTTCTTGATTCCAGCTTCCAAAGTTGCTCTCCAAACATTCATCACTGTAGTACACTAGAGGGGATGAGCATCTTTTCCAATAAATTATAGGAACTATGACTAATTACAGTGATATTAACTATGCAAAGTAATGTGTAACTTAAAATGGATACGTTCATCATTTCAAATTATGTCTTTGACTTTTGATGGTCTAATACAGGCATGCTCTTTTTGTACTGAATGTATGTTCTATTTTCAAAGAATACATTTTGCAATTCCAGGTTCTGCACGTGAGCATACTAATCTACTAAAAATAACCTTCTAGCACCTCTTGGAAGACCCACAGCAATTAAAGGAAGGACAAACAGATGACCGTGAGTTAATAAGATGCAAAGAAACCTCTATATATTACGCCTCCCTGGCATGGAATTAGATATAAGAGGTGTGGTCTAACAGAAGCTTTGACTGAAATGCTTTATTATTTTTAACTTTTCAAAAGCATTTTGACCATGTATTATTTTTATGTGACGCTAATGGCAACAGCAGAGGTTTTAGATACCCGCATCCGTATCTTCTTGATGAAGACACTGATAAATTAAATAATTTGTCCAAGACCACAGGGATAATTAGTGACAGCCTAGAACCACAAATAAACTCTATGCCATCTAGTCCATGTTACATGCTCTAGACCAACTGAACTAATATTGAAATGAATTCCTTAAAGAAAACTTCTAAAATTCTCCCTTTACTTGAGCAAAATGATTTTTCCATAATTTTTTAATCTATTCATTCTTCAATCTATAACCACTTGGTGAACACCTTTCTGTGCTAGGCACTGTGTTGGATGCTGCAGAATGGGGATGAAAACACAACTTCACCTTACAGAGCCCTTCCTCTAGGAGAGTATGCAGTCAAGGCATAATAAAGCACCATGGAAGGACTAGAGGGAAGACCTGTATGAAACAGCTGGGGAGTGAAGAAGTGAAAGGTTAGCTCTAACTGGGGGACAAGTAAAGAGGTGATCAAAGGAGAATTCTCCAATGTGGTAATAGTTAAATTAAGTCCAAAAGAGCACAACTGGCATTCTACATGATTGAAAGATCAGCACACAAAAGACACAATGCAATAGGGAAGAGGAAAACTAGGCAAAGAGTGGTGGAGGGCCTTGTCATCCTAAGGAGCTCATTTTATTATGTGGTGGTGAGGAACTAGGGTATGATTCTCAGAAGAATAATAATGGGGTCAGTTTTCTGTTTCAGCAAGGTCAACCATAGAAGGTATATAAAATGGAATGGAAGTTCAGATGTTGGAGGAAGACTATAGAAAAACTATCGGAGCAAGTGATAGGCTCTGAGGCAGGGGAGGTAAAATCCAAGAGCTGTGCAGGGGGAATGAATTTTGAAAGATACTTAGAAATAGAAAGGTTTAATTGATTGCAGTTATGGTATACATAGGCATATTTCCCTCATCTGTTTCTTTTTTCTTTGATGTTTAGGTGACATGACTCATTAATCCTTAAGCTTCTAGAAGACAGGAAAAAATGTTTGTCAAAGGGAAATTCTTGTTTTCTCTTTAATCTGTACCTTGCTTAGTGCTCACAATGTAACAGGCATGTTCACAGTTAAGGATTTTTGACTGATGATTGGCTGATATGCTGTAACATGATGGACTTTCCTCCAATTTACAAAGAAATCAAGTGCATCAAAATTTTAAATATTGTGCCTGAAAGATCATATGTTTAATGAACGAATATAATAAATTCCTAAATATACCTTTTTCTAGACTACCATTTGCAAATTTTGAGATTTGCTCCAAATTATAATATGTAGCCCAGATTTTAGGTATTTAAGATGGTATACTGTATTTCAAGACAACTTGTCTTGAAACACTTAAAAATAAGTGTTATATATGTTATATATGTTAAAAATAAGAATTAAGAATAATTCTTGGTATGTTCTAGTGGCTTAGTGGTTAAGTCTGTGACCTCTGGCTGGCTAATCCACATACATCTCAAGGACCTGAGTTCATGAGCAGGGAAGGGGGATATAAGGAAGTTGGGAAAAGAAAGAGAGAAGGGGAAGGTGAGAAGGGGAGGGGAGGGGAAGGATGGCTGGGAAGTGAGAGAGGCAAGGGGAGTACAACCAAGATGAACAACTAAATAAAAATAAAAAATACTCCTTCCTCTGTCTTCATGCCTGCTGACTGTTTACTCTTCTTAATTCCTGACTGTACTTTCCTTTAAAAAAAAATTAACACATACTTAAGAGAATGATTGTATAAGTGAGTTAAATGCAGACTCTAGAACCAATTGCCTTTCTTCAAATTCTGCCTCTCCCATAAAATTATGTGAACTTAGACAAGTCCTTTACCTTCTTTGTGACAGTTCCCTCATTTATAAAAGTAAACTAGAAATGGTAACTACCACAAGTTTTGTTGAGTATTAATGAGTTTATCATAGGAACAGAACTTAGAATAACTTTGACATTATTATTATCAATGTAGTTTAAACTGCCAGATTAAAGAAAATGGACATAAGGGTTAACAACAAAATGTGGTGCTACTCGCTACTCTTAATTAGGAATCTCTATACTGCTTTCTGTAATGGTTATAACAATTTACACTCCTATCAGCAGTGTGCAACTGTTCCCTTTTTATCTTCACCAACAATTATTGTTTCCAGTCTTGGATAATAACCATTCTCAGAGGTGTGAGGTGTTAGTTCATTGTTGCTTTGATTTACATTTCCCTAATAACATGAGAAGTGGAAAATTTTTTTCATGTGCCTGTTAACCGTCTGTATGTCTTCTTGGAAGAAGTGGTTATTCAGATCCTCTACCCACTTTTTGATTGAATTCTTTGCTTTTCTGAGTTTTATGAGTTCTTTACATATTGACATACATAAAAACTTTTTCAAGCTGAGTGATATTTTCAATCTTGAGGTAAAAGGGTCTGTTGTTTTCTACCCAGTATTGATTTTCATTTGTCCTAGGTCTATATTTTCAGTTTTCAGATGTTAAATCCATTCATCCACCTGAGATTTAGTAGCTAAATCTATGCTTTCAATAAGGAAAAGGAAATATTTATTTAAAAGAGCAATAGATTTTCAATAAATGTTTTCATAGACTTCTAATGTGAGAAGATGGCATGTTCACTATATCTCTCTGTCTACTCCCATTTGGCCCTTATGGTAGGTGACAATTCTTGGCCTCAACTCATCATGAAGAATCTGCTCTCTTAGAAAAACTTGGCCTCTCCAATGTGTTACATATTTCATTAAGTTTTTCTCAAAATATTCAACTAACTTTATGTCTTTTTCTTCTAAGGTCAATTCAGCAACTGGAACATCATGCTGAAATTCACATGCAGATACATTATGGTAGAGTGGAGTGATTTAAACAACCTTCTAAATATACAGATCCCTCATTTAAAAATCAATCTAAGAAGTATAGATGGAAATTCCAAAGCTAGCATGATTTTAGAACTTGGTCATCTCAAGCACTGTTCAGTAACAGCCTGGACTAACATTTTATTGTTGTTATAAGATACAGATTAGTTGATTAAATAGAATTTATAAGATCACTAAACCTTTTTTAGGTGTTTAATTAGATGGCTTTTAAAAGCAACCTATTAGCTGTCAGATGTCTTTCAAAAATATGTAATGCATCCAAATCAGAATGGAACAAACAAAGCAGCTGAGCCCTCAGGATCCCTGAGATCATAAAACTTTCGGCCTCTTTTCTGACACCAACAGCTTGAGGCCTCCCTTCACCCCTGGATAGTTGGAGCCTGAAGCTGCAGTCTTAAAAGGCAGTGGCAGCAGCTAGCACTGAAGTTGTTCTGACGCAGAAGGAGGCCCCAAAAGCATCTGATTATTTTAAAATGTGCTTTCATTGTGCTGCTTGCAGCTGTGAGTTAATTTAGTTAAAAAAAAAAAAAAGAACATTTGCTTCTTTAAAATCCAGGTTTTTTCCCCCTCTGCAGAGCAGCTGCAAGAAGAGCAGCATTGACTTCAAAAGCCCCCTGTCTCCCTGAGAGCATCACTTTGGGGGGATGCCTTCCTCACCAGCAGGAAATCAGCACAGTGCTCCAGAGAGCATAGGAGTCTAAGGCTCTTCTCATTGGCTGGTTTGGGCAGACCTTCCAATGGTTGGACCATTGTAGACTGGTAGAATTTTAAAGCTGGCAGAGAAAGTACTCTGGTCTGATGCTCATCCTTTTACAGATGAGAAAACTGAAGGACAGAAGGTTAAGTGGCCAATGTAAGATTCCACATGTAGTTAACAGCCGCCCATAGTGCACATAATCTGGAACCAGAGAGTAATGGGATGTGCAGGAGAGACAGGGGTGCCATCGTTAGATTCTACCAGAAAGCATTCTTCCTTAAAGGAGAATTTATTATGGCTGTCCACTTGTCTTAAAATGCTTGACCACTGTCTCCAGCGTTCCACCCCAGTTTCATTTCTGAACTATCTTCTCAATAGAATTGTGGATGTCTTCTCTATACCCTCATCATTTGCACAGGCTTCTCTCCTTCACACAGTACCCTGTCTCCAATATATTATGCCTTGCATCCTAGCCAGTTGGATGTGACTGTAATTCATTAGATGTGATTCTGTGCCTAGTTTAAATTTACTTCTAGCTTTTTCTATCAACACTCTTCAAAGGGATTCTCCTTTGACCACACTGAGGAATTAGGCAAGGGAGTTCTAGATTCTGGCTTTAAAGCTTCTTTGGTCAGTACCTGAAAACCAGTGTCTCTGATTCCTCCATGGTTTCTATGTTTAAAGGGAGCTACATGGCAACAAATGGTGATGATCAGTCCTGCCTCTGCCATTGCCCCCTGTTAGCTAGAGGGTAGCTCTGCCAGTCACCTGCCAATCAGTTTCACAGAATGTGCGTTGTGCTTCACCCAATTCAAGTCTCCTAATTAATGGAGTGACAAAATTTTGACACTTCGTTGGCATCTCTGGCTCTTGTGGGAATTTAGGGAAGAGGATTGAAGGAGATTAGAAGGGGAAACGTGAATAAGGAGAATACGCACTGACTTAAAGGGTCTTTGCCAATTTTTAGCTAATAACAAATTTTTGGATAATTTTTTTCTGACCCTTAAAACAATACATGTTCACTGCAGAAAGTCCTATAAAAAGACTAAAACAGAAGGAATAAATCACAAATCACTTTACTGATGCTTGATGTATTTTATAACCTGAAAGCCAGCTAGGTTAAATGATTAATATGTTAGCTCGTTCTAAAATGAGGACAGCCTTTTGGGCAACTCTAATTTAGAGATGTGACAGTACCGCTAGATATCAGGTGTCATTCCCCCTCTTTGCTCTGTCTTCTGTGTGTCATCTCACTTTAAGGTCAGCGTCCCTCTATGATCACAAAATCTCTCCCAGTATCATCTAAGACCCCATGCTTCCTCAAGTGTCAGAGAGAGGATGTGTGTCTCCAATCAACTATTTAATAAACGTCTCAGTTATTTCTGATTAGATCTATTGAAATGATAAGCCTATCTCTGAACTAGAAATTAATGCCGAGATAATTCTTTGCACTCTGTGGCTCAGGCCTAGATTATGTTTCTATCTCTAACCTAATGACTGTAACTAGAGGGATGGGATCATACTGACTGATTGCTCTCAGAGATAGCTCACCTGTAGAACCAAGGTGATGATCAACCTCAACAAATGGAAGGATGGCTGCGAGACACTGTGTGGAAGGAGGAGAGACAATGGGGCGAATGCTGCCTGCCAAATACAGTGTCTTCCCAGATGCTAAGTAATCCAGTTCCTTAGGAAGAACTAATGCTGATATTTCTGTCATGTAACACTGAACACACTTGTACTCAATGTGTGTGTGTGTTACAAACCAGAATTACATATGAATATGAATGTAAGTGTATACTGTTTTATGTCCTCTTTATTTTTCATTGAAAAATATACCAAATAATCTAAAATTTATATTTCAATGATTTAAAAGATTGTATGAAATTTAAATAAGCCTAGGATTTGGATATTAATTAATTAGGCCATTTTTATATCTTCACAAATTAAACTACAATAAATGCATTCTCACATATATCGTTGTTTACATCAAGCTTGTTTCCGTAGAATAGTGTACTAGAAGTGGATTTGATGTGTGAAAGAGTATAAACAAAACTTTCAGATACTTATTATAAAATCATCACCTAGAAATATGGTGCCAATTTTACACTCTGGCAACAGTATACATTAGCATATTTAAGTACCCACACCTGTTATATTTTTAAAGCCCCAAAGAATTAAAAAAAAAAAAGTTTGGATTGATATTTAAATCTGTGGGGAGAGAACACAAGGGAAAAAGCCCGGTTCAGAATATAGAATTTCATTTTAACCCATAATGCCTGGGCTATCCTAAGAGGAAACACAAAATAAGACCGCATTTATGAGAAGAGAACTACATTCCCCTCAAGATCTACAATTCTGTTGGTTTTGGCTCTGAGATATAATTGACAGCTATTCAGTTTGCACTAATTTAGATAAATTCACTTCCTCATATGATGAGGAAGAGGAAGAGTATTATTGAGAATGACTAGAACCAAAGACTTGATAGTACCAGGATCTTTCCTCTCTAATTGTTACCTGTTTCTGTCCTCATCTTCTACTCAAAGGCAGAATTCTCTAAGAAGCTAGAACCCCAACTGTCAAACTTCTAAGTCACGTGTTCTCACCTCACCACTGGAAAACCTCACCTCAGTCTCAATTTCAAAGATCCAGAGCTATCCTCTGATTTCCAGACTTATCTGCAGATTCCTTGCTTTGGGGAGAGTGGGGGTGGGTTTCTGTAGCTCAATCAGTTTCTAGATGATTAGCAATCACTCAATCACAGACATCATCTGTGGAAGGAAGATCATTTCCTCTAGAGGACAATGCCATTATCAGAAGCAGAGGAAGGCATGCTAAAAAGACTTAAATAGCCCATCTTATAAATATCTTTTAAGATGTTTAAACAACTCCATTGATTGTTCTCTCTCTCTCTCTCTCTCTCTCTCTCTCTCTCTCTCTCTCTCTCTCTCTCTCTCTCTCACACACACACACACACACACACACACACACACACACCCCTCCAGCATATTGGTGGCTATACTCTATCCTACTGTCACTAATCCACATGAGAGAATGTTTCTTGTGTGTCCAGCATCATATCGCTCTCTGTCTCTCTGTCTGTCTGTCTGTCTCAGTCTCTCTGTCTCTCTCTCTATCTCTTTGTCTACCACAACTGCTCAGGAATGTGAATCAGAGAAGAATGAAGAGAAAGAAAGTCCAGATTGGAGGAACCTATTCTTGACCCTCTCCAAGTCAAAACCGAACATTCAATTTAGGAAGAAGTACTGAATTCCCACGTGATTGCCTTTCAATCTTGTTTCACATCTGCATTCTAGGAAAGCAGGCTACCCTTTCCTAAAGTGCACAGAGAGGCTTCTAGCATCACAGAGGAGCCCATGGATTCAATCTTGTCTGTTCATCTCTTTGTGTAGCCTAGGGGAACAATGATCAGCAAAATCAAGCAATTTTTGCAGGGTTAAAAACCCAACTGATGTCACAGGCAATTCAAACCCAAGACTTTCTTATCCCAGGCTGGTGTTCTCCCCCTTACATGAATGTTTCAGTCACTCCACAGAGGAGTGAGTTTTTAGGGTAAAAAGTAGCAAAAGAATGAAGTTTCAGAAAGGAAGGATAAAGGACGATGGGTATCTGAATTCTCAAAAGACGAGTCTCCCCTCATCTCCTCGGAAAGAAATGCACACACATCCAGTGAAAGCATCAGAAGAAAGTAATGAGAATAGTCATGGGATTAGGACTAAAGTGAAGTCACCAAACATCTATTACATGCCTATTAGGTACCTAAATGCCTTTGTTTTGCAAGGTGCTGGGGATAGAGCAATAAACAACACAGATATAGTTACTAGCCTCACAATGATGGCAATGTAGTTAGGAGGATAGATATTAAACAAAAAGTCACAAGCATGATGGCTATTTTAAAAGCCAAGTGCAGGGTCCCTTGGGATCATCGATGGCGGTAGGAATGGCCTCTAAGAGAAGGAGCATTTAAACTAGAACTTAAAGAATGAATAGGATGTATTCAGGAGCATGTGGAATAGAATATCAGGTTAAGCAAAGGGAAGTTGCAGCTGAAATAAAGTAATGATTGAAGGGTCTGAAAACAGATCCCTATGACTAGAAAGTAGAAAGGGAGGGAGAGTAGAAAAGTTGTCTGCAGAAGCACATGGGAAGTATGTATGCAGAGCTCATGAGCTATGTGCAAGATTTGGCTTTCATCCAAAGGACAATAAGAAGGGTTTCAACCAGGGAGAGGCAGACTGCATTTTTAAAGGAATCATTCTAGCAACATTAAGGGATCCAGCAGCATGAAGAGATTAGAGGGGACTAAAGTTGAACACAATGAAAAATTTCTTAGGGAACATTTGCACTGGCTGTGACTTAGATATAAGTGTTGGCAGTGAGGAAGGGGACAGACCCCAAGATTTGTTTCTGTTGTTCTCTGAAATATGTAGTCTAAGAAAATCAAGATCAAGCCTAAAGTGTGTTCACAAGGGAGTTCTCTGAGAATGAGGAGAGAAAAGATTCCAAAGTGACCCCTGTTTTCTGGGAGAGGGTTATAGAAATATACAGCATATACAGAATAGAAATTAAATTAGGTGTAGTAATTCTGATTCACATACACTATTTCCTGACCAGATGCTGCTGCGGAAATTTCAGAAACGCCCTCTAAAATCATAAATGAAAATCACATATTTGTAACATTTAATGAGAATACAGGCTGAATTTACAGTTGCTGAATGTGCAATATGGAAGAAGATGTTGATTTACCCATGGAAGATGGAAATATATATGATAGAGGAAAACAATACCCAGAAATGTGATAAACATTTGCATGAAAATGAGTCACTGGAAAAACTTGAAACTTCTTCAATACTTCATGCATCAAATTATCTGTAGAACAGTCAAAAAGAAATAATAATAAATAGCAATCATGCATTTTACTGCCATTAATTTTTTTTTTTTTTACAAAACTTTTGTTGACTTCAGTGGAAGTTCTGCATTGAGAATGTGGCCAGAAAATTTATTGTCTGTAACTCAGAGACCAAAGACCTTGAACATCAAGAAAATCTCTTTCCTTATTTATATACACTGTTCTTTATCACAAAGGAAGAGCTGGTACCCATTCCAAGTAACCAATCATTATGCAAGGAATATTCTGACTCACCCAGCATCCTTAATCAGTAAATGCTATACCAATGGAAAGAGAGTGGGAAGAAGTCACAGCATCCATTAATAAAAAATGACTGGGGCTTTCTATCAACAGAAGCATCATTAGGAAACGTATGGTAGGAAAATAGTAGGCTGTAGATTTGTGGTGGCAGGGATGGCAATGGAATACTAACATTTACACCCTCTTAACCACTGTGTTTTAAAATGATGCTGGATTTCAGGTAACTACACATGTGCTTAATACAGCATTTTGCATTTTCAATTTCTTATTAAATTCCTGACTACAGTCTTCAAAGATGGGGCTGCCTTACCTATCCCTTTGGCCCTCCGTCCAGCCTCCAACACAAACATTTCTCTTTTAGCTAACATATAACATTGTATCATACAACATATAGTTGATAATGACATTTTATCACCATAAGATAGACTACTTAATTATTTTATATATGCATGCACTGTGAAATAATTACCACAATAAGTGCAGTGTTAAAATATGGAATGCTTCACAAATTTGCATATCATTCTAACACAGGGGTCAGCAAACTTCTCTGTACTGTTCCAGTTTTTCAGTATGTATATGGGCTGTCTGGAACCCCATAGACATTGGTCAATTCTTGGCAAAAGGTAAATCAGATATGATGGGAAAGAATCTCAAAATAATCCAATACTTCCTTAGTTTCCTCTCTTTGCTGTACTTTCACTCTTAAACATGAACCCTTGAGTAAATAAAGAATACATGATTCACATTTCCAATAAACTGCACAATCTGTATTTCAACTGAGAATGCTTCATGGTCACATAGTACACTTATAATTCCAAAATAACTGCATTGCATTTTAAATGAAAACAAGACCATCATGTTCCATTAAAAGAAGTCTTTCCAAGCGTGTCTCCTGGTAGGTTAAAAGGATATGAGTCATTCACTGAGGGTGAATGGGAGAATCATAAATTTATAGAAAACACCTAGAAATCTTAATAGGGGGATGAACTAAAACCACTGAAGAACCACTACAGTATAACTTTTCAAGTATCACTAATGCATGTCACCAGTGGATTAACTAATAGTATTCTGCTTTAATGGCAATTCTGCCCTATCATTAACCTAAACATGGTCCATAAAGTTACTCGAATATCCATAAATGAGCTTACTACAGTTTATGTGACTTCTAGTTCTATCAGCTCAATAAGAGCAACAGCATCAAATTTCTTACCCAGGCTCAGCCGTGTAGCTCTGAAGGCTAGGGATTGAAAAATAATATCAGTGACTATTCAAAATGATTTCAAATTCCCATCATGTCAGTTTTCCATACCTTGTTTTCTAAAAATAAAATCATGGCTCTAATCCTAATTCTGCATAATAAGAAAGGGATTTTAATGATTTCCCCTGATTAATCTAGATTCTGCCTTCAGATGGAACCTGGATAGATAGTGTTACAAATCACTACCCAGACTGGAAATTATACTGGTTTTGATAAGAAGTGGTTGGACTATACTACCCACCCCCCAAAAGAAAGAAAGTCCTATTTAATCCAATCTTCTATTGGAATTCCAGGATTTATGTCACTATTATAGAAAAACTCATTTTGGTTATAGCACCAACATGACCAAATAAATGACTTCAAGATGCTAACAGAAAAAATTTGGCCAAGATAAATAGGTGTTCGATAGGCCTCCCCAGCTTGCTCATTTTGCTATATGGAAAATGAACTAACCGAGGTTAATGTACATCAAATGAGATTTGGAAGCATGTTCTAATTCACTTTATTCTGTACTGGGAATAAGCAGTGTTTTATTTACCTGCTTCCACCTTTAACCCTCAGAATGTATTCTCAACAAAATGGTCAAAGCAATCCTTTTAAAATATATATCAGATCATGCCCCTCCTCTGCTCAAAATCCTCCCATGTCTCTCATTCTACAACTAGAGCAAGTCAGAGTCCTAGCAGGTGTCTACACTCAGATCTATTTCTCACACGCCCCCCCACTCACTTACCGCAGTTTCTGGGACACCATTTCTCAAGCATGTCCAATACAGTCACCTCAGGATTTTTGCACTATTTGTCCTCTCTAGTCAGAACACCCTTCTATCCAATCACATGCCACTTTTCTCTTCACTTCCAGTCTATGTTCAACAGTCACCATCTCAATTGACAACTCTATCACTCCCTCTCCCCAAAATCTCATTTGCCCCTTTTCTTGTTCTACATTTCCTCCATAGTACACATGACCTTCTAACATTCTACAAAATTCACATAGCCATTATATTATCTCTCTTACTTATTAAAATTTAAATTACACAAGGGCAAAATTTTTAGTCCATTTTATTCATGGATATATATACAGAACTTGAAACAATATATAACAAATAGTAGGTGCATATTAATATTAGTTGAGTCTAAGAATGAATACTAAAGTTACTGAATATGTCTGCCAGCCCACTGAAAAGGTATAGATGTTTCACCAAAGTACATTAAAAGTCAGTTTTCTTATCTGAAGAATAGAATAATATAATATCTAACACAGAGTTGTTGTTAACATTAAGGAAGAAAATAAATGGGACCTATTTAAGACAGTGCCTCACTCGTTTTTTATTAGTCAAAAATTATAAATGCAAGAATGATAGCAATAATAGCTAATATTTGTATAGACTTTTATACTTTATTAAGGACACCATAGTTTTCATTAGGCACCACCAGATTTACTCCAGGAAAATATTAATAACCAAATCCTAAGTGTCTGGGCCTCACCAAAGCCAGGAATGTATCCAACCACAAGGCTACGAAAGATGAAGACAGGATTCAAACAGATGTCCTCTGAGTCCAAGCTTTATCTCTCTCCTCAATATCACAGAAGGAAAATACCACTTTCTGTTTAAGGCTTTGACAGAATGAAAGTCTTTAATGTGAAGTTTTATGTTTGTCCATTTACTAAGTCTGATGTCTATTGTGACTTAGATGGAGCAGTAATCATCGATATATAATAATCCCAGCAAATTCTAAGTTAAGACTACTACTGGAAGACATCTTCTTACCAATGATCATTAAAAAAGTCACATAGGTACAGTCTAGAACACTGCTATTATCTAAGTTTTTCCCAACCTACACATAAACACCTCAGGACCAGGATTGGGTTTTTTGATGAAAGCTCCCAACTCCTGATTTGGTTTCCCAGAATGCTGGGCACAAAATAATAACAAACTTAGGAAGTTAAATAAGTTCAAAATTAAACAAGTTCATACAAACTTTTTCATTACAGGACTCCTCAGAGCCTTTAATCTACTAATGCACACTGCAAATTCTCATTAATTCAGATAGTGCCTAGAGTATTTTGTAAATATATTGGATCATATACCACCCCTACCACTCAAACCACCAAGAAACAGTTTTTCTTAGAGTTTGTCTCATCATGTTCTATTTATTTACACAGAAAAATTCAGCAATTTCAAAAACAAAATCCACAGAAAATTACAATTCAAATACAAGGAACATGAAGAAGTCAAGGAGAATTCAACTTTTTGTAAAGTTGGATATGTTACAGATTGTTTTTACTTAAATTTATAATTTTGTGTCTATTAAATTTATTAAATCTATTAAATTTAGGTAAACATACACATAGGCTTACATACATAAGCCCATAGATCCTGAACAGGTATTATTTTGGAGAATGTGCTAGAAAAATGAGATTTATTTCAGTTTTGTTTTTCTTCTTAAGGGAGGCACTAGTTTGGGGGTCTTATGTAAAAATCTCTTGGACTGTAAACAGCAGGCCAAAATTCCTCTTAGCCAAAGTCTTTCAACTGCTGATGGTAAGAGAAACAAAAGAAGGTCCTATCCTCCTGGTGCTAACACAGGGTTTCCAACATCTGCCTTTGGCCCATGTAACTGAAAACTTTTATCAAAACCTTTTTGATTTATCTAGATTTTATCTAAAGACTTTATCTGTTAATAGTATGTTTTTAATTATATAAGGTACTGAGAGCCTCAGTCACAGAACTTATTTAGATGACATCAAGAAGAGGTTGGCTGAGGTAGAGGTATGTCAGAGGAGAACAGAAGGAAGTGAGTTCCCTGGAGAAAGTGTTGGGAAGGTCTTATCAAAAAGATAAATCCAGCAAAATGTGCTTAAAAGCTTGAATTCCACTGCATCTGCTCTATGCTTTAGTCTCATGGTGACCATGATGATAACTCCTGAGTTTTCATAGGAAACATTAAGCAGAAAGCCAGGAGACTGAAACCTGTTCGTGTCAATCTTACTAGCTAAAAGAAGAATATACACAGGGATGGAAGTAGTGTCCAGAATGGACACTGGCCTTAGCAAAAACAAGACATTACTGATAGTACGAGGTCCCCAGAGCATAGCATAAACATTTGAAGTCAAAACAAAACAAAACAAAGCAAAACAGCCCTTTATCTGGTTCCTGAAAGAGTATCCTGTATATCATTCTTTCTCCACTCTAGTCCACCTCCATGTACCTACTCTTTAGTTAGCCCTAGCCCCTGAATGAAGAGGGTATAGGAGCTAGTCTGATTGTCTCTGTTCCTGTGACACATTTTCATATGCCTATTAAATGCATGCCCTTTTCATCAGTAGGTCCTACATTTTACTTTTTTCAAGCTACGAAAATATAGAGGTTATTTGAATAGTACACAAATCCTTTCCCCTCTTTCCAGTTAGAACTCATTCAAGAAATTAACTCTGGGGTTTAGCCTCCTCAAGTAATCTCTTCTTTAAACTTTAAATCTGTAATTCTATATCCCAGGTTGAAATCCTTTTATTTGTCCATGTACCTACAGGCTATTTCTTCCAGGCTTTTGGGAATGTTCTATGGAAACCTTTTCTCTAGGCAATCTCATTAAGTACTGCTATCTGAGTCAAAAACTCTTAGAGCACCACATCTGAGAATATTTTAATGTGGAGATTTTAAACATGTTAACCCTGAACCCAAAGTCTCCATTCTCTGAGGGAGGAAACACTGTCTCCAGAGGAGCAGAAGTCACCACTAACTAATCAACCAACATGGTGAGTTCTCCCAGACTCAGTCTCGCCTACAGCTCCCTAAAGATGCCGAAATCTGCTCTTCCTTTGTCTTCTTAAGAAGATCTAGTTTTCCCTGGATCCTTTCCAGGGTAAAACCCACTCATTTCCTTGACTCAAAATGTCCTCTTGAAAACTTAAGTAATGAAAGCAGATGCTCTAACTCAGACACATATTTTCTCACTCAAACGTTCATCACAGCTTCCCACCCAAAGCTGAAGCATTATCTGTTGGGAAATTTACAATCTCTAAAGCCCACAGAAAGGTTGAGCAGGCTGGTCTTCTGGGTTCCAGAACTGTGTCTTTCAATTAATCCACAGTTTTGTTTTATAAAGCCTTTGTGTACTGTCTCTGTTTTGATTCCTATAGGATAGCCACAGAAAAAAATATATGCTTTTCTTTCTGAATATCCTGTACTCCCTCTAGTATTCATACCATTTAAAAACACCACCACCACAACAAAGATATTCTTTTTCTTGGGAAGAAAAGAAATCTGTTACCTGGAGATTACTTCTTTGGCCAGTCACAAATAAACTAATATGCTTTCAATGGACCCCCAAATGACACCCATACAGGCAAAATCTAAACAATTATCCCTACATATTCCTGATCTTTCTTTCTCCCCAGGCTATAGAGGGAGAAGGGAATCATATAATTGGTAAGTCATCTAATTGTTTCCATAAACCAACAGGCCCTACCTTGAACGTGACCCTACTTAGAATTGCATCATCTGCTACAGGCCAAAATTTTTCAATGTTGAAGAATCCAAACAGCAGACTTTTTCAATAACCTTGCATGTCTTATTGAATGGCTGATCCCCCCCAAAATAAATAAATAAAATTAATTAATTAAAAAGACTCACAGCCAGTATTTCATGCGACTGCTGTTTATCCTGCATGGCATGCACAAACTTTTTTTTTTTAGAAATTACGGGAAGTGTCAAGACCCTTACTTGTTACAATTTAATTTTCTGCTGCTAAGGCAATTACAGTTCAATGAATGATGATTCAAACACATCGAAGTTTTCATTACTCTTTGCTTAATTTGTCAGTTAATGCCTTTGAGTTCTACGGTTTCCCCGGCAGTCTTAACTTGCCATTAAAAACCTGTCAAAAAAAAAAAAAAAAAAAGCTTCTGAGTCCAACGGATTTAAAGAGTGTATATCTTTTCATTGTTAAGAAAGTTAGAACTTACCCCTCAGCCAAAGTATTCACACTCTAGGAATCTGCAACTAGAAAAATTTGCAATAATTCTGCATTAGTGGTTTTTTTTTAATACAACAGCACTGCAATAAATATCAGAAATAAGAGTTCATGCTTAAGATACTATATATCATAAAGAATGTTACTTTCTATCAATGTTTCTTAGTGGTTTATGGTTGCCTGATAAATGTTGGACTTTTACATTCCTCTCCATGTCCCAAGCATCTATTACATTTACACATTTTATACTTCTAATATTTTTGCAATACATTTTCCTGAATCGGCTGATGACATTTAATAGAATGTTTAAGACACAATATAAAACCTTAAATGCTTTTGCTTATTCTGGGGGAAAAATGTGCACATAGATTGGATTTCAAATTAAAACCTACGATGGTGTACCCAACATTTTTGCTTCTTCCGTACATATTAAAATATAACTAAATGCTTCTTATGCAATACTGCAGCATCAGTACAAATAACCAGCTCTCACACTTACAAGCAAGCTAGATGATTAAGGAGCTATTAATGAAGGGAAACAAAACCACAGTGCTGGGATGTAATAGTCCATGAAATTCTTATTGGTAGAAAGAGCATCTGCAGTAAATAAATATTAACCTAAATGCTATAGAAAACATAAAGCAAACAGGGAAAAATGTATTTTTTAAGCTAAAATATAGGTTAAAATTGCTGACAATGTAAGGAAAGTCTATTTGCATACCACAGGGCTCCATCTGCTGTGGAAAATCTAAGCTGCAAGAATGATTTAATATTTAATAGAAGTAGTAGCCACTGTTAATTATAATTTGCACATTTACAAATCAGCACTGATAGCAATACAAATTATGAAATATAAGGGTGTTCTGCTGGATACCAGGGAAAATAAGATGACAGACAAAGTTAATGGAGTATCCCTAACCACAGCTCTGTCAGAACACATCAGAGAACTAATCCTGTTACAAAGAGCCTGCAATGGAAAATCTATTTAAAATATTAAAATGCTGTTTGGTAAAAGCTTTTTCATAGTGCATTTTACTTAAACAGTTGCTTATTGCTCATGGGTCATTAGCTGTACACTCAGATGCATTATGCAAACTGCCATTTAAAAGAATAGTAGAAATTAAAGAAGAAATATATTTCTGCAGCATTTTTTTTCTTGATATATAGAAGGATTTTGCTGAGTATCTAGTCTAGAGATGGAAAAAATAGTGTGTGGTCACACTATAAGTGGAAAGCTGTAGAATTAAGCACTAGGCTTTGCCTACATTGAGCCATAAAATTCAACACAACTTTTCCCTCTAGACCTGATCTTATTCCCATTTATACTTAGATGCTAATAGTGATGATACAAATCGACTCTTATTTAGTAAGAAGACAGAAATTACCATTGATTTTTTCATTAATCTTCTATTTCACCTCATTTCTCTCATCATCATATAATATGGATTAGTGGTGGAAGCATTTAATGCACAATGTTTTAATAGTAACTTTTGTTCTCTAAATCATGAATGCTGCTGATTTTAGACTCTGAAATCCCTAATTTACAGAACTGATCCTTTATCCAAACTCTCTCAATTTACTATGATTAGGAAATACTTGCTCCATGACCATTCTTTTTAATGTATGCTAAAGATGTTTCTGCATCTTCAGAAAAATGTAGAACAAAGGCTATACCTGGCAAAGAGTTTTAAATGCATCAGTTTAAGCAAGTCAAACTGCTGGAGAGCACATATGAATGTGAAAATGGGTGTGGTCACAATGCAGCCGGAAACATCAGCACACATATAAGTTTACTTAAAGTGTATTATCAAGGTATTTGTAGGGTGGACACAGAGGTTAAAAACTGGCAATCTTTAGGCCAAGTACTTCCAGGAGATATTTTCTTGGTCACCCTCTTTTTAAAAGTTGAATTTGAATCTTTCAGATGCTACACCTACCACCTCTTATTGTCTTATTTTTAGCAACTACATGCACTTTTGTTATCTGCCTGACTTCCTATGAGTGTTATTCCTGGCTGAAGGAATTAATTTATACCTCTACTAAGATACAATTTTTACCTGTTCATGGACATATTGGATACATTTTTCTTCACGCAACACATCCAGGACATGCATTCACAGCTACAACCCAGAAAAGGAACCCATGAGCCAAAAAATTGCATTAAGTTGGGACCTCAAAGGTGCTATAGCACTGCTAAAAAAATCTTGAAAGCATCTACATCTCATCAATAGCAACCTATCAGGAACCTGTCTGTCTTCATCAGAACTCTAGCTATCACACACACACACACACACACACACACACACACACACACACAACACACACACACATCCTCATTATAATAGTTTCTACTGAAAATTGACCTCATAGACTGACTCTCTTTCATATCACAATTTCAAATATATACCATTAATGAGACCAGAGAAAACTAAACTGAAATGTTATTTTAGATAGGTATCAACATAGTAGCCTCCAATAGCACTCACCAGGTGTGATACAAGTTCCTTCTGGAAAAGTATCCCTAATCAGACAGTCAAGAATTTCACAGATGAAGTTGAGCAAAATATGAGTTCATAATAAAAAATTACAAAGAACATGAAGAAATAGTTTACCATTTATGAGAGTGAACAGGAAAAACATGAGTCTTTGGAGTTCTGAAAATATTAGTTACAGAATGTAAAATAATTATAAATAAAATGTTTAAAAAGGAGAGAAAGAGAAAAATGAGAAATGTGAGCAAGGAATAAGACACTATCATAAATGATCAATTAGCAGAACCCCTATTGCTCAGGCAGCCAATACAGCTAAAATTCAGGTCCTGTAAAATCTACAGATCTAGGTTTGAACCCAGTGCCAAGCACTAAAAACTAAATAAATAAATAAACAAATAAAACAAACAATTATATTTTAAAAATAAATTAAATATTTTGAAAAAATACATATTTACTTTTCAATAATTATAGAGAAGATATGTCAGATCAACTCTCCAACTAGAACAAATAATAAATGAAAGGGAAATGTTTTAAATGATATACTTGAATCTGTTGTAAATGCACCAAGAAAGTAAAGACTTATGAAGTCAAAATTCAAAGAAGAGAAACCAACCTAATTTTGCCTAGATTCTCCTCTGGGTACCTGTTCTTCCCAGAGTAAAGAATTGAGGATTGAGAAGCTCAGTAGAGCTTTTAAGACACATGAAGCTTGATGGAAAGAAATTCAAGTCTAGAACATGCCAAGCAAGGAAAAATTGGCAAATATACCTACTCTTTGAAACAAGGTGAACAAAGCATAAACCAATCTCAAATGATCTAAAGTTTTATTTAGATTAAAGCAAACCTTGATTACTAATGCCCTTTGTCACCTACTGGAAATGAACATAAATTTTCTCTGGTATAAAATAACATCACCTAAGCCTAAGGTCTGTTTGTTTTATTTCTTGTTTTGTTTTGTTTTGTTGTTTTTCTTTTATACATAATGCTTAGTGATAAGAAAAACAACTAGGAATATAATCTAGATATCATCAAAGCCTAAGAGAAATAATAGAATATAAAAGCAGATCTAGAGAATCCGAATAATGGCGTCAACTAGCAAGTTAAAATAACCATTTTTAACAGCTTCAAAGAAATCAAAAAAAAAAAAGAAAGAAACAGCAGTTTTAACTGCTAATCAGAACCTACATTGTAAAAATGGAAATTCTAGAATTGAAAATATCTATCATAAAGCACAGAGAAGAAAAAATGATAAGATGAAAAACAGAAAAGACGGTAAGAAATACAATCAATGAGATTAAAAGGTTTAAACTGTGGCTAATCAAAATCCTAGAAGAGTTGAGAGAATAAAATTGAAGCATGATTTCAGAATATAATAACAGAATATGTTTAATTATTGAGAAACATTAAGTCATATTTTCAAAATATTAGAAACTTTAAGGAAGAAAAATATTAAAAACACTACCCTCAAACATAACATAGATTCTCTAGTCATACAAATTAAAAATATACTCACCTTCAAATGAGCAGTAATAAGACCAATAGCTGATTTGAACCAGAAACAAATGAAATGATTTAAAATGTTGAAAGAAAATAACTGCAACCATAACATTTTATTCCCAAGGATAATACTCTTCAAAAATGAATATAAATACAATTTCTGACAAAAAATTAATTCAGGTCTGAACTGAAATTACAAAATGGACAATTCTTTAACAAAAGCCATTTGTAAGGTATGCCCTGGTGGCTTAGTGGTGAAGCCCACTGGGCATAGTTCATATATATCCCAAGGACCCCGGTTCATGAGCAGGGCTGGGGCGGGAGGGTTGGGGAGGGGTGCAGGTGAAGGGAAACCAAAATGAACAATGAAAATAAATAGAAATCTTCTTCCTCCTCTCTCTTCTTGTCTGCCTGCCTACTTGCCTTCATTCCTGCTTGCAAAGACAGAACTGGACCTCTATATTATGAGCAAAAGTATAGTCTAGATGAATTAAATACACAAACATGGAAAGCAAATATTTTTAAATTTTAGAATCAAAGAGAACATCTTTATCACCACAGGTAAAAAGGATTTTTTTACAAAAGAACCCACAATCTACTAACCATAAAGGGCAAAACTGATAAATTTGGTTAACTTTGATATTAAGAAATAATTAGCAGAACATTTCCTTAGAATTTTTAGAAGCTAGTGGCCTATTTTGCAGTCCTTTTTTATTTGATCTATATTTACCCAAAACAAATTTCCATTTTTTCCTAAATCTTTTTCCAATTGTATTACTATAACGTAGCTTATTACTGCTCACTTTAGTTTTTCTCGTTAACCTGTTAACTACTCAATGTTACGTTCATTATGGATAAGATAAGATGTTTAAATAGGCACAATTTAAAATACTAGATGGAAAAATCAACTTAAATATTTTTTCTAAAAAGTTAGTTGTTATTTACTTATTAGTTTATATTATTCACAAAAATAAATGATTAGAAAAAGATTTCACAATGAAAATTTAACAACAAACCACTAACCATAAAGAGTTTAGCATATATAACAAAATTTTTCTGATAAAATTTAAGAAAAGTTTATTGAAATTATATGACAATAATTTTGACTACAGCATTTGGGAAGACTCTAGGTCAATGAAGGAAAATAATTCTGATTACTAGTTGTAATCTCTTTGCAGGTAGGGATTTGCCTTTTCTTTTATATCACCTATATTTTCCTTTTTTTGTAAATAATAATGTTAGTATTATTTCTTTTATTTACAAAGCCACACTCATTTTAAGATGTCAAACTCATTTCTCAGTCTAATTTGATAATAATGGATATGATGAAATTGTCAAATTCTTCTCAAACAACCTAAAATCAACTTTAAATCATTTGAAACATAAAAGTGATATGATTGTTGGTTTATAGACAGTAATAAAAAGTAAGAAACAGAGGTTTATAGAATTTTCTTAAAGGTGAGATGACTAGAGTAGATTCTGCTGATTTTGAAAAAATATGGGCTTCAGTGAAGTTGTCAGATCAAAAGGTTGCCAATTTGTTTATTGTCATTATAATGGCTGCCCAAAATCCCTGGTATTCTGTTGGTGATCTTCCAGTGGATGCTACTCTGAATGAGTCAGTGCTAATGCAGTAATTTAAAATAATTCTGTATGCCAAGTAATGGATTATAAGAATGACATCATCTGAACTTAAAAGTTAATTCATCCATTGACAAACAAGTTTGCTTGGATTTTTTCCCTGGATTTATTAAAATTACTATTTGAGGCATATAAGGTAGTCAAAAACACTTATTTAATTTTGTCTGTTAGAGAAATTTAATCATTTAAAGCATTTTTATAGACTGTAAAATTGAGTAACACATACAAAAATGTATTATTCCCTATAGGCATAAAATTATCAGCTAAGCTCAAAGAATGAGAGAAAAAAGGGTCATCGTGATGCATATGGCCATGTTAACAAATGAGTCACATCAACTGCTGGACTCTTTGGCATCTGTCTGGAAATATAGTATCTATCAAGACAATAAAAAAAATCTGAACTTTAAGTCTTTTGAAAAATTTTACTTAGTGACTCTGTGGCCTTAGTTTTTTCTTAATCTGTTAAGATATAACTTTATTGCTTCTCCATGACTGTTCTGAAGATAAATTAATAATTCCTAAAGAAGCACTTGGCAGATATAAAGTGACCTATGTATGCTAAGCATTAGTGTTTTTGGAATAAAATGTCTTAACCAGAAAATCTAACTATTAGGTGGTTTTTATCCTTTCCAAACTAGTCAATATGCCAGTTAATACATCAAAGGGGTACATGGATGCATTATTGTACTTTCACTTTACTACTGCATGAAATAAAGGATTGTAATCTTGGCTAAATCAATTCAAAACAACTTGCAAAATGTCTACAAAAATTTGCCTTATGTTTCTAGGAAAATATACATAATGTATTTTCAATATATTAGAAAGAACTCTATATCTTCCCTCCATTCCCTTTCCCCATAATTCTATTACCATTTGAATAAGCATTTCATGCAACTTCCTTTACTAAAATACAACTATAATGCTATTTGGACTTGGCATTGGAAGGAAGCTTATAGGTTATTTTATCTAACAATTTACCCCTACATAATTTAACTTAATTTCATCTCTGACAAGTGGCTTTGTAGACATTATCTGAACACTCTTGATGATTATTTATTGTGGCGCTAAAGGAAAACCATCTCAATTATCTTAGAACATCCAAACTGAAAATTCTTTTTGTTTTTTCTCTGACTTGAGACCAAATTTACCTCAGTAAAGTTTGTCTCCACTGATACTGTGTCTGCCCTCTAGAATAAGTGATCTTTCAAAATGTTGAAGTAATTTTTTAAATATTTTTCTTGTAGTTCTGTCTAGTACCCATGTGATATAGCTTCTGCAATATCATGAATGGTATTCTCAGAGCTTGCTCTCATTTGTGTATACTCTTCTAAACATAAGGAAATAGAACTGAGTGTTTACATAAGGTTTAGCTGATGCTATTTTCAGGGAGCAGGTTGACCCCTGCTCTGTTTAACTGACATACAATAGGTATATGATTTGGTTTTTGTCAGCAATATCACACCAATTCACACAGATCTCATGGACAACTATAATTTCAAGAACTTTCCCATGAATCACATATCAAGATAGATTGTCCTGATGCTACTTAGTGGAGTTTTTTCCATCTAAATTCAGTTTTATTTTATTATTTTGACTCAAAAGCCTTATACTTCAATGTTCATATTTAATCTTGATGTAATATTCTGTCTAATAAAACCTTGTTTTACTGTTTATTATTCAGACAAACCAGCTTTGCCTGACTTTGTCCAACCATTGAAGGATAAGACAGAATTCAAGAAAGAGTTCTACCACATATTCCTAGGAAATTCTACTCTGTACAATCACATTTTCTTCACAAACTGAAAATAATACTCTTGTACCCATCTAACTATACCAATACATAGTCTGCATTTTTCAAATTTTTCACATGAAAATCCCAATTTGTATGTTAATTTCCTCAAATTAAAATGGCCTGTGCTTATGAGAGTTCTTACATACACTACTACTGGTAATAATAGGTATTCTTTATAGAAGTACTGGCTTCTCTCTAAGGCCTTCCTTCTTATATACAAGCTTCAGCTCTTTGCCATATAATTTGTCCCTTAATTATTGACTGCTGTGTGATAAAAAATCTTTATACCTTATTTATCTTTGCAGTATGCTGCTATCACAGTATTTATATTTGATTTTCTTGAATTTAGGAAGGAAGAAGAGAAGAAATGAGGAAAAAAGGGCAGGAGAAAAGAAGGGAGAAAGGATATAAGAAAAGAAGGGAGAAGAGATTAAAAAAGAATCTCATCTCTTTATCTAGGTTGTAGCTGAAAAGTAAGAAACCATTCCTTACACTCTATTTCTTTCCCCACAATAGTTATGTCAGTATTGAATTCACCAGTCAGAAATCTACATCTCACGTAAGGACAAAAAACAAAGCTTTAGAGACCACTGAGAACAGAATTGATATTACCTATGAACTGATATAAATGGATACAAGGGGATAAGAAGAAAAAGTTGAATGAATTAAAGTATTACAGCAGGTTGTTAGAAGATGTGCAAACCTACAAGGCAATGAAATAGCTCTCTAGGTATCCTGAAATAGTTTTGACAGAATTGAGAGCATATTGACTCAATCTGTAAGATACTCAGCTGCTGACACAGAGGAAAAAGAAAGGTTACTCGTGCAGATTGATTAGCTAGCAGATTGATACCTGGTGAATGAAAAGAGGTAATAATGAGCACAAGGTAGAAGGAAGCCTCTGTTCTGGAGTTAAAGTTGGGGAAAAAGGTCAATGAAGGAAATGAGGTGAACCAGCGGGGCCAATCAATTGTAGGTCACAGTGGATCAATTACAGCCCTATCTGCAAGACTCCCAACCAAAATTCAGAATCAGCTCTATCTTCTTTTTTTTCTCTTATGCCCCTATAGGTTCCAAGAGCCATCAGTTCTAAATCTGAAATTAGTCTCTCTCTCTCCCTTTTTTGCTATTGTCTTAATTTAGCCCTCATGTATTGTTGGCAAATTATAATGGTCATTCAACTAATATCCATGCCTTTAGCTTGCTTTTGTTTAACCGTTGTAAGAATTATCTTTTAAATAAAAATTTTGGTTAGGTCACATTCTTAGAAAAAATCCTCTGATGGTTCTCAGTACCCTACCAGAGTGACTTTGGAGGTCCTTCATTATCAGACTTCAACATAGTTTCCAACTACTTTCCAACACATGCTACACACTAGTTCACAGCTCACTTCTTCAGCTGCTATACCTGTTGTTTTTTCTCACGCTTTTCCTTTTGTGTAGAAAATCCTTTATCCTCTCTCTGCTTGACATACATCTATTTCATTTAAGATCAAGCCAAAATGTCATGTACTTTTCAAAGATTTCTCACTTTTCCAGCCTCTCTTCCAAGCATATATTATTTCTTCCATCTCAGTATTTTACAGTATTTTCCCTCATGTTTCTTATTTTGTACCTAATGAATTGTGAATGTCTTCATCTTTACATGCCTAGAGATTCTCAGTAAGTATTGAATGAATGAATGATCCAGAAAACAGGTTTAGTAAGAGAAGCGCAATAGTCATATCAGGAAATGATATCTGCCTCTCAGATATCACACTGAGTCACTCCAAATCTTTCTAAAACAATGCAACATATGTAATCAGAATATACACATGTGTATTTACCATAATATGTATTTTAAAGTTTTATGATACTCTATTTTGATGATTTTTTAATCAAAATATCATTCTGAAACATTAAAATATGCTAAAGGATATCCCCACTTATCCACCAAAAAAAAATTTGTATCAGGCACTGCTCTAGGCACTGAGTGTACAATGAAGAACAGACAGCCAGCCAAGATGCTCTTGAAATTTTACATTGTAGTGGCAGCGACAAACAATACATTATTAGTAAACAATAATACTAGATTGTGCTATATGCTGAATGTAATAGGATAATGTGAGAGAGTGACTGGTCAGGGCTAAGGTTAGGAAAAACATTACAGAGTTGAGATTTGAACTGAGGCTTAAATGATGAGAAGATGTGAATCACATGAAGATATATTTTAAAAGCATTTTAGGCTGAAGGAATATTAAGTGCAAAGTCTCAGAGGCAATGACCTTGTGTCTGAAGATGATGAGTTCACTGGAAGGATAGCAGGAAGTAGGCAGGGAGTAGACAGGAATCATTCCATGCAGAACTTTATAAGCCATGAGCAGAATACTAAATTTTATTTTCAGTAAGATGGGATTCCAAGAGATTCCATGGTAGGTCATTGCATTTATGACTAAAGCAAACCATTCCTAATATCTCCTGAACATGTTCTCTGATTTCTATTCCACTGTCCTAATTCAAATTCTCATTATATCCTGCCTGAACTATTGCAATAGTCTTCACTGATCTCCCTGACACCAGACTATCCCAACATTATTAGCCTTTGTTATTGTCAGTTTCTTTTCTGATAAAACACTGTGATCAAGTTACACACTACTTACAAATCTGTGAACTGACCACGTGTTTACCCAATTATCAATCTTTTCTTTTTTTTTTTTTTTCAACTACTTGACACGGTAAACGTCATCCAAGGGCAAAGCAGAGACTTTGATGATACATAAAAAATGTCAAATCCTGTGATGAAGAGATAACATTTGTTAAGCTTTATATAGGCATGTTAAACACCTTCCCATTATAGCTAAGCATTTATTTTTAAAACGATTATCGCCTAGAATTTAGAATTATTTTTCCTGCCAAAGTTAAAACTAAAATAAAAATCCTAGTATTTATAAAACTGGATGTGATGTGTATGCTCTGATCACCTTAATTTTTTTTACTGAAAACAGGACCATCTCTTAGCACTGGTTTTGTTTTTATCTACAATGTACATGTAGATGCACTTGCATAACCACCCTCGAATCAAGGCATAGAATAATTCTATTTCCCAGTTCCCTTATACCCCTTCCCGGTCAGTTCTTCCCCATCCACCATCCCAGCTAACCTCTGCTCCACTTTTGTAGCTACAGATTAGATTTGTTCCTTTTAGAATTCATATAAATAGAATCAGTAGAGTATGTGTATATGAGTATTTGTTTATGTGTATGAACTATTCGCTTAGCATAATATTGCTAAACTTTATCAACATATTTGTATATGTAAATAATTTGCCCTTTTTTATGTTGGATTAGTAAGGTTAATTTGCTTAACCATTGGA
Organism: Solenodon paradoxus; assembly: GCA_004363575.1. Classification (NCBI taxonomy): domain Eukaryota; kingdom Metazoa; phylum Chordata; class Mammalia; order Eulipotyphla; family Solenodontidae; genus Solenodon; species Solenodon paradoxus. The sequence goes on along the minus strand of RJWH01000195.1, from coordinate 557,042 downwards.
TATTTGTAGTTTTCTAATTGGAATCTCCGATACTACTAATAATAGTAATATTGCAGTCCTATTCACAATAGCTAAGAACTGGAAATTACCTAAGTGCCCACCAACATCAGATGAATGGATAAAGATGTGGTACATATATATAATGGAATACTACACCACCCTTAGAAGAGATGACACCCTGTCATTTGAATCAACATGTATGGATCTAGAGGGGATTATGCCATGAAGAAAGTCAAAAGAATAAAGATAGATACCAGATGACCTTACTCATAAGTGGAATGTGAATAGATGAAACAAAACCAACCCTTGGACATTGCAACATAACTGAGGTTACCAATAGGAAACAGGGAGGGGCAGGGCTCAAATGGTGGCTGAGCTCAATGGATAATGGTGAAGAACACTTGAGGATTTGGTGGAGGGCATAGTGTGTTGTCCTCTATCAAAGGAAGGGGAAATCTATACATAAGAAGTTATTTTAATGTGTAGAGTAACTACTACAATAAAAAAAATTTAATAAATGAAAAATAACAGTAAGCTACTTTAAGCATTTATGTACAGGCCTTTTATGACATGTTCTTATTTCTTAGGATAAATACCCGATAGTCAATTTCCTGTGTAAAGCAAATGTATTTTATAATAAACTGACAAATTTGTGTATCATTTTATATTCCCATTGACAATACATGACAATTCTTGATATTCCACGTTCTTGATCTTAAAGTATTATATATATGTTATATATGATTTTAACTTGTATCTCCATAATTACTAAGGATTTTGAACATCATTTCATATATTTATTGATGTTTTGTATATTTTCTTTTATCGAAGTATCCTCAGTATTTTTCTTATTTTAAATAAATTATTTAATTTCTCAATACTGAATTTTAAAAACTTACTATATATAAATATATATAGATATATCATTTAACAGCTATATGTATTGCAAATATATATATATCCCAGTCAAAACATAGTCTTTTCATTTTCTTCATAGTGTTTTTTGAAAAGCAGATGCTTTTAGTTTTGATAAAGTCCAATTCATCCTTTTTTTTTTTTTTTTGCTTTATGCTTTTAGTGTTTTATGTAAGAAGTTTTATCTATCTCAAGATGATGAATATTTTCCTTTTGTTTTCTTTTAAAAGTTTTAAAATTATAGCTTTTTAGCTCTCTAATCTAAGTTACTTTATTATTCAACATTCAGTTTTACTCCTATCCCCTTATGGTGGAATTTTAGATCATTGATTTTAAACATTTCTTCTTTTCTAATATGCACATCTAAAGTTATGAATTTTTCTAAAGAAATGTTTTGGTAACTAAAAATTTTCTTCTATGTACCTCTTTAGGTGAAAATTTGATACACTGGATTTCATTAATTTATTTAGTCCAAGATACTACACAAATCTTCTATTTATTGCTACCTTGACTTTTGTATCCTTAATATCTAATTTAATTGTACTGTGGTAAGACAATATACTCTATTTGTTTTCAATCATTTTAAATATGCAAGGACTTGTTTTATAGCCCAGAATATAATGCCAGAATAACACACAAAAAGGATTTTTATGGTATGGTTGTTGAGTATAATATCCTACAAATCTACAAAATAAGATCAGATTAATTAATATTGTTTTTCAATAATTCTACATTACTCATTTTCTGTTTACCTGGTATAACAATTGCTGAAAGGAAAAAGCTTAAAACACCTATTATTTTGGTAATTTTTTTTCCCTTTCTCCTTTGTAATTCTATCAGGCTTTCACTCTACATTTTGTAACTATTAAGTGCACCCACATATAAGATTGTTATATCTTCTTAATGAACAGATAGTTTTAATATCCCTCTAAAAGTTCCATTAATGTTTCTTGTCCCAAAGTTTACATTGTCTGATACAAGTAAGAGTTGTTTTACTATTTGCATGTGTAAATTTTCCACTATTTTACATTTAAGCTGTCTGTGTGTTTCTTAGGAATGCTGTTTGAGTAGTATTTAGCCATGCCTTGGTTTTATATTCAATCTAATACCTTTTAATAGATACATTTAAGCTATCTGTTTATTATAATTTTTGATATGATGGGATATAAATTTTCAATTTACTATTCGTTTTCTGTTCTACTTTGTTTTAATTCTTTTGTAAAAATTTATTTTTCTCATTAGCATTCCATTATATTTCCTCTTAATTTATTAGATATACCTTTTTTATTTTATTCAGTTGTTGCTTTAGGTTTTCAAAATATCATCAACTTATCTCAACTTACCTTTCAGGTGTTACAGTAATTCATGAATAATTAAAGAACCAGACAATTGTATTTTTCCATTCTTTCTGTTCCATTTCTGTTGTCATATATCTTGCTTCTATATTTTTTTAAACTACTCAATATATTATTTTTAAAGAAAAATTATAAATGAAAGTGTTGATACTTACCAGTTGAGATGTCATGTTATTTCCATATATAAATTTCCCACTATTTTATATCTAAGCTGTATATTCTTATACATTCCTATATATTTATATTTCCAATAATCTTCATTGCTTTATGTAAATTTGGTTTTATCTTCTATTATTTTTTGTCAGTCTAAGAAAATTTATTTAACATTTTAACATTAACATAAAGAAGTATTCTAGCATAAATTATTTGCTTGAGATTGCCTAAATTGTCTTTATTAAATCTTTGTTTTTGAAAGCTATGTTTTCTTGATATAGAATTCTACAATGTCATTTATTTTTCTTCTGTTTTGTTATATTTTTGATGTTGTTTTCCCTCAGCACTTTAAATCTGTTGTTTCTCTTCTTGTTGGCACTGTTTCTGGTCATTTATATCCTTATCTGCATAGGATGTGTTTTATTTTGTTTTCTGACTGCTCACAGCTTTTCTCTTTATGACTGGTTTTCAGTAATTTTATTATTGTATGCTTTCGTGGAATTTTCTTTGTATTTATTTTGTTGGATTTTTGTTATGCTTCTTGGATACAAGGGTTGTTATTTTTTTATTAAATCTGGACATTTTTCAACTGTTATTCCCTTAAATATTACTTTGTTATACTCTATACCTTTTCTGGGATTCCAATTAAATACATGCAAAGTTATGTTGTATTACCCATAGGTCTGTAGGACTCTTCATTTTTTCCAGGTTTTTGTTCTTTATTTTGGATAGTTTATATGGCTTCACCTTCAAAATCACTGATTTTTTTTCTTAAGTAAGTTTTCTCTTAAATCTATCAAACAAATTTTTCATTTCAAATATTGCATTTTCAATCTCTAGATTTTTGATTTTTTATAGCTTCCATTTCTCTTACTCAAGTTCCTCTTTTCTTTAAATTTTTAACATATTTCTAATTCCTTATATATTAATTTAATCATCTTTCTTATTTCTGAATCTCTTTCTACTTCTATGGCTAAATTTTCCTGCTTTTTCATGTGCCATATATTTTTTGATAGAAGCTGGACTTGTGAACTTTTGGGTATTAGTATCTGGATTTTGTTGTTTTCCTTTGAAAAATGTTAGTCTTTAACTTGGAAGATCAATTTGATTCTTTGGAGACTGGTGGTGGTGGTGATGGTTAGGACATGTTTAGAGTAGTCCTCAGTGAGCTTTATGATATCCTTATCAGATACCATGGGTCAGATCTGTTCATCCTGTCTCAGGCATCAAATGATTTTTGAGCCCTGATCATTATTCAGTTTATAGTTCTCTGGTAGTTGTTCTTTCTCAGTAACTTTTCTTTGCCAAACCTGGTGGAATCTTACCCTATACACATGCAACTTACTATTTTGCTAAAAACTCCAAAGTATTACATGCATATTTTTCAGCTCTTTCTCTGTATTGCTCCCTAATCTTTAGTGCTCTGTTCTACACATTCTGTTAGTCACAGCTTCCCTAATTTCTAATCTCTGTCTCAGTTCAGCCAGACCAATAGGTTCTGCTTGGTTTTCCTTTCCTATCCGGGGGTCCATTAAATATTTCTAGGGAGAAAGATGGGTGATCATAAAGTTTGCTTGTTTGTTTTCCACCTTTTGTAGAGCTTATGTGCTGTTTATTGTCTAATGTCTAAAAACAGTTGTTTAATACATGTGGCTTTTTTTTTGGTTAGATATTGTTTATTATTAAAAGGTGAGTCTAATATCAGTTGCTCCATCATGGTCTGAAGCATAGCTAAAGGTAGTAAGTATAGCTCTAAAATCACATCTCACAAAATAAAGATTCTCAATCTGTACAACTAGTAATATTTAATCAGTAAATATGGTATGAACCTAAAATAAGCTGAGTGATAGTTTATGAAGAACTTCTAAGCTAACTACTGCATCCTACCCTATTCTCTCATATTCAAAGAAAACCATCAGAATACCGCTGAAGAGGGATAATGTTACAGTATAAATGTTGATTTAGTTTTAATTTATCTGGGACATATCTTATAATTCATTTAAAAAGTATCAGTGTATTCGAAAATACTAGTGTTAAAAAATCACCATTAATCTAAAGGAGAAACTCATTCTAAAACTAGAATATATGACTTAAAATCTGACTTCCAGCAATGCCTTCAGTCTCATGTCTCTCCACTCTCTGACCTACCTCATATCTCATGTTCCAACCTTAATAAATTCACATTAATTCTCAGAAGGCATTATGCCTTTGCTCCACTCAACACCTTTACATGTTACTTCCTCTCTAAAGTGTTTAATCCTTGTTCTGTAAGTCAATCTTTATCCTGCTTTTAAGACCCCCCAACCTTGAATTAATAATTAATCCAGTGATAAAACATTTATAGAGTGCTTTCTATGTGTCAGTTACTCTTAAAACTCTTTACATGTATTAACCCACCTAAAACTTACAAAAACATTCTATGCTAACTTTAAAGATAAGGACATTAAGGCTTAGAGAATTTAAATACTTGCTCAAGTTTACATGACTACTGAGCAGGGATATAAATCTGTATGAGACTCCAGAGCTAGTGCTGCCAACCAGCACACTTGTCATTCTTAAATTTTTGTTACATGTTAGAATTACCTGGGGAATTTTCAAAAATCTCCATACCAATTAAATTATAATTTCTGAGAATGTGACTCAGACATTAGCCTCTTTTAAAATCCTGCCAGTAATACCAATGGGTATTTAAATCAGTGTATTGCCCTATGCTTTTTCTTCAAACAAATTTGGTATAGATCAATGAGAGTTCAAAGATATGCTCCAAACCAAGTTTAGTATACTGGAATTTAGCATTTACCAAATAATTACTGATATTACCATGTGGAGGGACATGGGGGAGGTGGAAATCAATTGCTCAAAGCAGTCACAAGCCCAAGCACTAGGCAAAGTGCAGTAATTGAATATCAAAAGTTTACCATTAAAGCAACGATAAAATATGCCTGGCTTGTTATTGTGGTTGGCTGATTCTGTATAAGTTAACATTCCCCAGACATTGTAGGATACCATAAAGTAAAGAGATATTACAACAATACTTTGTAAGTATAAGTACTTTATAAGTATAAGGATTAGATTGTTAAGTACAACTACTGAACACTGCACACTATTTATAACCTTTGAGGGAAAGGGTGGAGTCTATATTCATACTCATGTCAGAGAAATTTATGTTCACCTTTCCATAATTATAGCATTTATATATCAGAAGAGAACATTATTCTTGCAAATCTAGTATCCTAGCCACCTCCAAGAATCCCCTGTACCCAGTGATCCAATAGAACTCAACACAAACCCACACTTCCCACACTTTGCAGACCACAATACACTCACTATGCTTCCATCTTAGAATAGAAGTCTTCTTGGTCCCAGTAGCAAATCAGCTTCAGGATTAGAAATAATGAAATTTGATTAACTCTATAAATATTGTTTGAATATTTACAAATATTAATGTGCCTAAACTCTGCCTGTATTTATCCCTTAATCAAATTCTGAGTTACACAGATTTACTAAGCATTACTAGTGTTCAACCAAGGCAGCTCTTTATATCACAGGGAATGAAACACTTTTCCTAAAGAATAAAATTGCTCTGAATGAACTTAAGTATTCCTGAATTGTTCTTTTGTTTTGTGATAACTATATACCAATATTCAAGAGAATGCAATAAAATATTTAAATGTATAAACTTTATTAACACATTTTCAATACGCACAACTTCCAATTGGGAGATGCACCTGTCAGGATAGAGTAAAATATGTTGCCATAACAAACAATCCCCTAAATAATGGTGGTTTAGTCGATAAGGATTTATTTATCAAACAGTAGCATCCATCACAGATCAACATTGCAGACATTAGGCTCATTATGTGTTACAAGCATATGAATTCATGGAGGGACTGAGAAATGCTTGCAGTCATACTAAAGTGAAGCAAGAGCATCATTAACTACACCCAACATCTTTAAACTTTCACCCAGAAGTAATTCGCTTACAAGTCTTTAGCGAAAAGGGCAAGAAAATACAAACATACCAGAAAAAGTTTGATGAACACAACTGATGACTACTACAATATGCCCTCCCAGTTCTTAAACAGATGTCTCACAAAAAAAAACCAAATGCAAACGAAATCGATTCATATCATCTAGGAGAAATAACTAAAAATTTTCACATAATTACAACATCAAACTGAAAGTCTAGGATGCTGGGTAGTGGACTGTGGGCTCTTCAACGTTCACCACCATTCCTCTTAGGAAAGGGAAAGCAAAACACGCAAGAGTTACTGGTCCATGAAAAGTCTAAAATCCTGGGCAGATCATTTGAAGGTCCCATCCTGGAAGGTGAGGAATTCTTATTGAGTAAGCCCTCATGGATTCCTTGTCCACAGTTCATTCTGGTCCTTGGGTTTGTCTTTTGGAAATCTGTTCCTTTTCACTATACTCTTTGACCACATATAAAATGGGCATCAAAGAAGATGCCTGTCTTGGGGGCCAAGCAGATTTTCAACCTACTTCCTGACTTAAAAAATGTAATGCTTAGAATCATTTAAAATTTTGAGCTTTCATAGACTTTTGGGGTTTTTTAGTGGTACAAATGTCTTAAAAACTTTGTAGGTTTCTTATCAATTTTATTCCAATAATTTTTACAAACCAATAATTATACATATAGTTCTTTTCTAGACAGAATTCTTAGATTTGTCAAAATCCTTTTCTTTATTGCCCCTTCACTTCTCTTTCTTATCTTAATTACTGGTACTTTGCAGTATCATGTTTTTCTGAGATAGTCAAAACTTTAACCTCTTTTTCTCATAGCCCTTTTATCCATTTGAAAGTATTTCCTGGGTGTCAGCTTGATACATCCAATGGCATTAATAATAGATGTGCATTAAAAAATTAGAAGAATTGCTTGTTTTATATTTTATATTTTGTTTTTATATTTTGTTTTATATTTTTAGATTTAGAAACACCATGCAAGTCTATGGGATTTTGAACTCCTATTCCTTTTTATTACTGCTTGTAAATATACAAAAATAAATAGAAAAAATAGAATGGTCTTTCTTGCCAGACACACCCAGTAGCAACCAACCCAAGCTAATTAACCCCACATTAGGTTATTTGTTAAAGTGACACTAAAATTCTTGATAATAGTTCTATACTGGTCAAGGTAGGTTGAGTTATGTTGAACTTTTAAGCAACTCCAAAATTTATTGTCCAAAAATGGGGGAGATGGGTTTTTTTTTTTTTTTTTTTTTCGGTCATGTTGCATTGCTATTCAGATTGTCAGGGACACCTGTTCATTGCCATCATTCAGAATTCCAACCACTATCTCAATAGCTGCTGGCCACCACGCAAGGCTTAAAAAAAGAACATGCTGAATCATACAAAGACTCTTAAAGCATCTCTCCAGAACTAACATGTATCACATAAACCAAAGCAAGCTACATGGTCACATCTAAAGCCAAAAGAGTTGGAAATGCAACTCTACCACATACTCAGAAAAACTGAATATACTTGATGAGCAACACTAAGTCACAGGGGAGGACTTAAAGAAAAATTGTTACAATTTTTGAAAAGTAACATAAGAATAACAGCAAATCTAAAGAAGAAATTTCCTTCCTACCATCAATTTATACATAGGTTTCCTAGATTATCGACATTAAACAAAACCAATAAAATGTAAAGGAAGTCTAACATCTTGCCCTCAGAGGAGAAACATCAAATCACTATCATATTTTACCAAAAATAATTTTCTCATTCCCGCATTTGCTATTTACCACAGGACAGAACTTAATTTGGAAAAGCTTCTTGGATATAATGATTTAGATCTTAGTGGATTTGTTTTCCTTATATTACTTCTGAAAGTTCTATCTCAACAGGTTCTATAGCTTCCTGAGAAAATATATAGACCACACACACAAAAAAAAGTAAATCTAAGATGGGTTTGGCACAGAAGAGAAATTAATGCTTCACTTAGGCATAACCTTGGGCAAATCTTTTGTTGTTGCTTGCTAAGGTTTCCTATTCTGACATTCACAGAGACTGCAGGGATGGTGGAAAGGGCTCATGTGACAATGTCTGAAACGTTCTTGAACCACCAAACACCAAGGTGTTAGTACCAAGTTAAGAAATTATCTTTTCAAATAAGACTATGAACTTATCTCTCATTCCTCTACTAAATGTATTAACAGGAGCTACAAAAATGCCTCACTCTCATAGAATTAGCAGATTGTTCTTTAACATACCTCAACTACATAATCAGTACAATTATGTCAAATTATCCTGCCTTTCCTCAAGCTGTTCAATAACCTAAAAGCTCTTCAAGCTTTACTATTCAGAAGCTGAATTTGGGCCATCAATGTTTCCTTCTGTGCTGCTCCCAGTTACCACAGCCTGAAGAGATCTTCAAAGAAGTAGTTATTCTCAAGACACTCACTCTCATCAATAACACATTATAAGCCAGAGTCTGCCAAACCAACTGAACTGTGTTTACAAGACTCACACAAAGGTGGAGCAAAGATGCGAATGCCATAAGACTTCACAGCTGATATCAATGCCCATCTAGTTTGACCTCATCTTTTCCTTTCCCAATTCAATTGCCCTCTCACTGTACTCCTCCCCTTGGCCCCTTCTTAATGCTTCATTCCATCATGCTATAATGCCGGCAGTAACTTTTAATTAAGATCTTACTCATTAATCATACACCGATGTATTCACAAATGTAATTTTTCTTTTGTTTTAAAAAGTAATTTTTTCTCAAGCTGTTAAGATTAAATTAGGGAAAATTTTATAATTTCATGTGATTACTCAAAGCCTAAGCTTATAATACCAAATATAATAGAAATTCTTAAGTCTATAATTTGGTTATGAAATGATATGTGATTAACCAAATATTCATCCTCATATTAATATATAATATATCACTGAGTTAGGAATTTATAAAGTGAAAATATAAGCAAATAATCTGCACATCAAAATTGATAGTATTTCTTCACTGAAAATACAATTCAAGGTCATGATGAGTCTCAGGGTTATTTTATAAAACTGTCACTATATCGTGGAAAGAAGTGGCAGTTAAACTGGCCTCAATTACTGACTTTGCAATATCAACACTCGTTGCCCTGTTAGTTTTTAGGTTCCTCCTACCTCACTCTTGAGTTCAGTTACATGATTTGCGTTAGCCAATTGGACAGGAACGAACTTGACACCGACAAAGGCTTGAATTTGCCCATTTTTGCTTCCTCTCTTGTTCTCTGCCTTCACCATGTGAACTTACTCAACACAGTCCAAGGGTGGAGGTAGATTGCGAAGCAATCAAAACAATTTTCCAACCGAAGTCTCGGGTATGTGGGAGAACATGGCTGATGGCCGTAGATAGCCCTTCAGTCTTAATTCAGTTTAGCAGAGCCGTCAGTCAATGCACACACGCACGCAAGCACACAAGTTAAAATAGATATTTACTGTTGTATGCCACTTGGATTTTGAGATTGTTTGTTACACAGTGTTTGTGCTACCACAGATAAACGGTACATGGAAATTCTGTTAAACAGAGATTTGGGGTTAATAGAATATCAGACAATAGGATTCACAATGCCCAAAATTAGGCTTAAACTCTGTCAGTACAGAATTTTATAATGGCATCACATCATAGCCTATTATAAAACTTCTGAGGAAAAAACATTAATTTAATGTTTAATTAATTTAACATAAATTAAATATCATTTAACAGTATTGAATAAGCAAATATTACTTCGGAAAGTCATTTCATCCCCCACTTCTGTTTTCATTTCTCCTAAACAAATAGATTTGCACGCAAAGCTAGAAAGACAGTTTGAAGGAAAAGAAAGAAACTTAAGCAAAGTTCTTCACAGATGAGCATGAGGGCAATTATGCTTCCAGACCAACTAACTGTACCTTGGCTGACAAACTGCCCTGTGTCTAGCCAGAAATAAGAGTATTTGTTGAAAAGGTCCCAGAAAACTTCCTTCATAGCCTCCCTGAGACTGAAAGGCATGTATTCTACCCCAGCCTAGAGATGTTTGACTCTGAATTCCCCTGCACTAGGACTTCTTAAACAACTAGTTTCCATTTAGTACTCAGCATCTTTGCCTTTCAGAAGCTTTGAAATGGACCATCCCAATAACAAGTCACTAAGCCTTCAGTGTTTGTCCATGAAGTGCAGGATACCACACAAGTTTAAGACCCGCCAAAGCACATCAACTTGAATTTATAGTAGGCAACATTTCTTGGACTATGAGCTTGAGATGTTATCTTAGGAAGAAAATATCACAGATGACCTCTTCATCAGGAGCCACAATAAATTGGAAGAACATTTCTTTTTAATATTAGATAAATAATGCAATTGCTGTCATTCCCATCTGAGAATGGTACTGAAAGTCTCCACTCAAGAACTTCAAACTTCATCCTCACTATTTTTATTATCTGAGTTAACTTTCTTCTCTGAACAATTCACAGATTTGGGCTTACTTATTCCTATGAAGAAGTCAGAGTTACTGTCTTTATTTCATAAATTGAGGAGGCAAGACCAGACATATAAAATGTTTTCACTCTTGAACTAAAGTAAAAGCAATACTATGAAAGGAATATGAACCTTCCAACTCCTATCCAGTGCTTTTGCTATGAACACTAGATGTTCACTGCTGAGAAAACAGCATAATATATACTATGCATTTACCATTCTCAAGTGAGCAGAAAACAATTTTTATGGGCCATAGGTATTCACCTGATAAACACAAGAGCCCTGAATTAACCATTTGTACAAACTTTTAAATGGTTTTTAAAAATACATATTCTCCATTTCTCTCCACTCTTCAGCTTAAATTTAGCCAAGAAAATTCATTGTTGAATATATTCTACCACCTTCCCTCAAGCTTTGAAAATAAGTGTTCTAAGGATCTTAGAAAAACTGTGCAAGAGCTTTGTTCTAAAGACTCGCTTCCTGAAATGCATTAACTCCAGATATCACAGATGGATTTTAGAAAATGATATGACCTGTAAAATAAACAAACCTTGAATATACGAATTCATATGCCCTTCTTTCGAGGAAAAAATAAATGTTCAGCATAAAGATTTAAAATGAAACAATATTTAAAGAACTTTGCATGCATGTTCAAAATGAATTCATCACATATTTGGAAGGTACCACAATTACATTATCCCTATAGAAAAAGTTTTCCTAATCTTGATCTTAAAATTAAACTATTTGATTATGTTTTAGATATTTTTTCATTATATTTTCTTTTGGAAAAATATTTGACATATAGCATGCAAATCCAAGTTTTATCAATATAATTCAAGAAAAACTCTCTGTAATGTGGTTATGGTAACTTTATTCTTCAAGTAACATTATACTACTACAGCAGGAAATATAGGTGCCACTATGATTTGACATAAAAGTAAGTTTAAATTTTTAACACCCTTCACACACCCAAGTTTCCCAGTCTCATCAAGGATTTGCATTCCAAACCTGCCATGCCTTGGAACAATCCCAAACCTATCACAATTTCACGAGTAATTTGTCCTACTGATAAGTTCTCCCTGGTTAGAACAATCCACAACGGAGTAATTTGGGAACTAGCTGCTTGGTCTAATTATTTGAAATACATTTTTGCTTAATAGTAATAGGAACACTGGAACTTCCTAAAGTTCTATATGGCTAACATCGATTGAGAAATTATGCATTTGTGCCCCCACCCTTATCCCCAGCACAACTGGAACACAGCCCAGACACTCCTGAAACCAGGCTATTCAACAACACAATATATATATATATATATATATATTTATTTATTTTGTTTTTCAGAGCATGTTCCCAATTTTCACTTTGAAAAGGAATATTTTTAGAGATATTGAAAGCAAAATGTCTTCAAAACTTCTCTAAGTTTCTTTCCAAATGTCATGATTTTTGGAAAAGACCACACCAAGTGGTAAAGAGATGGACAAGACTGCAAACACTTCTAAAATCTCTTTGGAGATATTCCATGTACCACATTATATATGAACTGAGAAATGAAACATCTGTGACTAATACAAAATTGAGTCTGTCTTAAATTATAATTAACAGCAATGAGAAAATGTTGCCTGTTCACTTCTTCAGAGAATCAAGTCATCTTTTTACCATTAAAAAGCTTGAACCAATGATTATTATTTGTATAATTGCCTTGCCCTGTGCTTTTCCAAATTGCAACCTAAGACTCACAACAAAATAAGAACGAGGACTCTGACCACAATTTAATAAGAGGTTCAAAAATTAGTTTCAGAGGACTTCAAGCTCTCCATAAGACCTCATTTTGGCCCCATATCAAATATTCATACCATCTTTTTCTTTGCACCAAACACTAAGTTGATAGAACTTAGGCTTCTAACTTTAGAAAACAGATAGTACTAATTTTTTCCTGACAAAATTTCCAAGAGAATGTAACAAAGGAGAAGAGAATAAATTAAATTTCTTTGGGGATAAATGCTGAGGCCTGTAGGCCGTGCTCATTTAAGAGAAAAGGAGCCCTTACTATATCAGTACTTTATCAAAGACATGGGCATCCTATTCGCGAGGCCTCCCAGCCTCTCCCCATTTTCATTGTTCTGAAACAGACCATTTACTTAATGGTCTGTTTTACATCTGTCTTACCAAAATTCCTCACAATTTGAGACTCTTCACTCCTCCTTTCTAACTGTCTTGTTAATATGTATTCTTCAGTGTTAGCTCCAGTTTCATCTTCCATTTTGATGGTCTTTTGGCAATTGACAATCTTGCTTTTCAGTGACCTCTCAGCACCTTGAATTCCTAGTATAGCCCCATGGTCTCACCTTAAGTGTGTGGGTGTCATATCTCAACAATTCAACAAAGATCTACTCGAAGGCAGGCTAGTGACTCAATCTCGTTAATAAGAATAGCAATTCCTTGCACTTATGAAAACCCTTTGGAAAACCATAAATCTCCTTTTCACATTTCAATCCTCATACATATTCCTTTCTATTTGAATTTCATAGTAATTCTGTGAGGTATGTCAGGACCATTTTCTAATACACTGTACAAATATGAGAAGTAAGAATTAATTATATTTAGTGACAAGCCAATGGTATCCAGTTAACACAAGATGCTAGGTCTAGTGTTCATTTTGCTACCAATAGTTCCAAATACTTCACATGAGAACACCATTCAAATATCTAAAAATAGAGGAACCACAAAATGATTGCAGTTACATTTATTTGGCCGCCTGATCTCTGGCACTGACCTTCTAATCTGGTAGGTCTTATCACCTAATCAAAATTGCTCTGCTTACAATGTCTCCCCAATCCCTACTCCTCTCCCCTTCCAATAACACTAAGTCTCTCAGCTCTGCTCCTCCTGGATACCCCTCTCCCACTACCACCTGGCATCCCTTGTAACATTAATCAGAGTGTCACTGAAAGGAACAAGCCCCTCCTCGATGTCCTCCTACATCTTGACATTATTAACTATTATTTATCACTAAGAAAGGGAATGTCTGCAGAAAAAGAAGCTGAAGGAGCTGATTCTCTGAATAGTGAAAATCAGAATATACACAATAATGTATTATAAACTTGGGTTCTCTAAAAGTTTACTGTTTTCAAAGAGTAGAGACTTATAACTTTAATTCAAACTGCTATTAAGATAAATATAAGAAATTAATGTTTTTACACATTCTGTCAGCTCTCTGACAATGTTTATTGCCATATAATTTTCTTTTCTTTATGTCTATGGCTACCTTTGCTCTTTTTAAAGTCTGGTTTGACCTGGACCTTGAAACATAAGAGGAATGCACTAAATAAGAGAGAATATCTAAAGGATTTAGCATAATACCTAGCACATTTTTAATTCTCAAGATATATTGAATGATGAGTAGAGAGATGTGACAAGAGCACAGGTAAATAATATCAAATAAGGGACAAACTCTGTGCTCAGTGCCTTACATCCACTGTCTCACTTTATTCCCACAATAGTAAGGAATCCAAAACTTGGAGAGGGGCAGTAATATGTTCAATGTTGTACATTTAAGTTGCATTTAAGTTTTGCCTCCTAAACCTGCACATTTGAAAATGCTTTCCAATTACTCTCCAAAACTATCACTGATCATAGAGACATTAAAAGTCAGCCTGGGAAAACTCTGCTTCATTCTCTAGATAGTAGAACCTACTGCAAATTTTTTGGCAGACATCAGGTATTCACATGAATATCTGAGTGAGAAGGACTGCTCAAGAAGCACTGACTAAGGAAGAAGACTAAATAAGTAGGAGCTGAGCATGGAAAGAGAAACAGGGGGTATAACTCAGGATGACCCCAAGTGACATTCAGTGGGAAATACAAAGACAGTGTGATATGGCTTAAGAAAGATACTCTTTATTTGTTCAGAATAGCATCTCATCTTCTTGTCCTTGCAGATGTTCCTTTGAGCCCTGCATCTTATGGGGTGTCTGCAGACTTGAGACAGACAACCTCGAGGTAAGTGGAGTAGGGAAAAGATATGTCTCCAGTAAATGGACTTTTTCAAAGTTTTTTTTTTCTTTTTTTCCCTATTGGTGACCAATTTACCAGAAAATAATCATTGAAATGTTGGCACTGGAGTTCATTGGTACTATCTACTATTCAGGGAAAGTGGGGAAAAAAAAAAAGAAGAGTAAAGTAGGAGTCAAATGATCTGCCATCCTTGTACTTCAAGCATGAAATAATATGTGTGACAGTGCTTTGGATATTAGAGGTGCTATTATGACAGCTAGTGATGTTTCTGAGGCACATAAGAAGGACAAAATAATAGTCCTCTACTAGTTTCCATGGGAAGGACTAATTGGTTGATTATTATCCAAATGAGGTTTACCTGATTTCAGGTCTTTTCCCATTTGTACACCTCTAAGATATTTATTCTTTCTAATATATCAGATCTAAAATATCAACTCTAGTGCCAAGTATTACAATTCACATTAAAATCATTGGCTTTAAGTTTAATTGTATTGATCTGATTTTTAGAGGAAGCACTCGCAAAAAATACTAACTATGCAAGCATGCTGTAATGCAACATTGACTCAAATAGGTATTGAACATAAAACCACCCTGCAGGACTGCAGCTGTAAACCCACAGAAGCAAAACTAGCAGACTCTAAGCTGATTCTCACCTCCTACCCTGATTCTATCTCTCTCTCACTATCTCTATATTAATCTGTTAAGAGGCTCTCAAATATTTGAGATTGCTCCATAGGATGAGAAACTAAGGAATCAGTCTAGACAGCAAAGCATCACTGACTTCTTAGGGATCATTAGAGGCAGGGAGATGTAATGGAAGGTATGCAAATCTCGGAAACATTAAAGAGATAGATGATGAGAGAGAGAATAGAGATAGATATAAATGTATGTAATATATGTCTATTTATAATATCTATGTTGAGAATTGATTAATGGCATTAGCTTTGCTGAATAACTACAAGTAATTCACTTACCTGCATCTCAAATTTTAATGACCAAAATATGACATAATTTTATCAACTCACATCTACAAAGCAGACAGAATTAAGTTTGGGAACACACAATGCAGAAGTCAAACCTTGGATCTTCCACTTGATGTAAAAAGCTAGACAAATGGCACTGTGAGCCTATAGTTTCTCCTGAAATGGGATAAATCATTCTTACTTGAAGAGCACCAAAGCAAGGATTAAATGAGATAATGTGGTGAATGTGCTTTGTACAGAAGACATTCGATAAATATTCTTTTCCTTCCTTCCTATTTTAAAGGACTGTTATGGGAATCCAATTATAATAGAAATGAATATACTTGAAAAATTTAAGTTCTGTGCAAGTGTAAAGCATTATTATTATGATTATGATCCTTCAATTCAATTTTCTCCTCATATCCAGACAATGGTATTGGGGATAAAAGACAAGCTGAGAGAAATAGAGTTAAAAAAAAAAAAAGAAAAAGAACTAATGCAGACAGAAAACTAATGTTTCTTCATTCATTTCTAGCTTTGTAGCACTTGGTAAGTCAACAAATAAAACCAATCAGTTCCAATTAACTTTCCTGTAAGTGAGGAGCCAAAAATAAAACCAAGTTATATATGTATTTTTTGAAACTTCTCTGTTACTGAAAAAGCCACTGAAGACTGTACAGTAAAAAAAATAATGTGCAATGACATAACCAGCAAAATGCTAATTGCTATCTGAAACAATACTCCTAAGACACTCCAGTGACTGGGAAATAGCAAGACCCCTGGGTGTCTGTGGATATCACTCACAAGATTACTCATCCAATTTTTTTTTGCAAGGACACTCCAAGAAGCATTGCTGTGTAGTTAGCAAAAAAAAAAACGGATTTCCAAGAGCTGCACCCTAAATTCTGCAGTAACGACACCTCCAGAAATAACAATTAAAAGGAGAGACTTCAATCTCTTCAATCTGGGGTCGGGGGTGTGGGGGGTGGGGTGGCGAATAAAACCCAAGATAGACAACTAGAGAGAGTAAATTAATGCTTCCTCCTTTTCCTGCCCACCTGCTTGCTTTCATTCATGTCTGCACCTTTCCTTTAAAAAAAATAAAGAAAATTCTTAGCATTGTCCTTACAGAAGCTTAGTTACACAGGCAGATCCTTCAGAGGACTGCTCACACCTGTGGAACTTCATTCTTCATTTGAAACATAGAAGGAACTAACACTGATCTAGCTTTTAAAAGTTTCAAATTACAGAACAATATGAAACGGCCATTTTATGCTTAAAATCCAAACATTTTATCCTTTCTATCAGTTTTCCTCACCAATTTCTTCTCTTTGTCTACGAATGTTGTTTGAATTTGCCGAGGGTCTACATACTAAAATCCAAATAAAAAGAGTAAGCAAGCTCTTTCAATACCCTCGCTTCTCAAATAGGATCTGTCTCGATTATGTTATTGAACCTGACTACCCTTAGCTAAGTGTTGGGTATGAAACTGTGAATGTTAATAACCAACAAACAAGAGAATACTAGCTGAAAGGGAAATGAAATCACACTGGAGAGCTCTGCTCAAGGGCTGTACATTAAAATTCTCTTCACTTTGGAGCTTTTTCATCTTTTGAAATTTGGGAAAGGGGTAAGATACATGCTAATTTTTTTTTCAAGTTCACACCATCTAACAAAACCATCCAGATCATTTTAGTGTGCAGAGATTTTATTTCTAATCTTTCTGTGCAAAATGCTTTGTTAAATCCTGATGACAACTTTTATGCATAATGCATAAAATAAACTTTGCCAAATGTAAGGCACTTTTAAAAGCATGTAAACTCTTTAGAGACAAAATGGCACATTTCGGGGCCTGTTGTAGTGATACACTGGGAAAACCTCACTGCAAGGTTGATGGAAAGCATTGTGCTTCTTATCATTAAGTTCCAAACATCTAATATGTGTAGTTACCTTGGTTTACTTGCATTCAAAATTGCATGCTATTTCTTATGAGAGTCTTCATATATTGATGCCTCATTTATGTACCTCATAAATTCAGCTCTGTCTTCAACACTTCTGGAAATCTTCATACTTTCAAAAGACCAGACACTTTTTCATGTAACTAAGAAAACCTTGTCACTGACCAAAAATAATAATAATAGTAAATTTTAGAAAGTGTGTGTGGATTAGTATTTCTAAACATGTATCTATCATTTTGATAGATAAATCAGATAAGTAACTCCAGTTCAAATCTGATGGCTGTTTTCGCTTATTTAAAAACCATAAAAACAGAAACCGAGAAGGAAAAAGACTTAGCATTCAAAAGTAGGTACTATAAATCCTGCCATGCAAAAGCCAAATAAAATAAATAAATAAATAAAAATCAGAAAAATAATAATGTATCACTAGCCAGTGTCACTAAAATGATTTGTTTTACTCCTCTAATCCTTACCGCATCTAAACTGACTATAATAAATGAATAATTGCTCTGAATACAGAGCAGTTAATTGAAAAACTGCACCAAGTATAAAACCAAGAAATCATAACACGAAATACAAGGTTTCATCAGTGTGTAGGTACTTGTCTTTGTCAATATTTTTAAGGTTCAGTATAAATGATACTGTTTACTATCATATATCATAGACCATCATGAATTATGTTAGATGTCCCATGAATATTAATGATCTTAAGTTACAGGCCATTTCATCAACACACATTCAGGTGTGAAATTCAGATGGAGTTTAGTTTCTTCCTGCAAGGGAAAATGGTGTGATCTAAGTAAGGTTCCTCTTGAAAGACAAATTTCTAAGGGCAGGTCCCACTCAAAGGAATCTGTGAATCTGACAAAAGGTGAGAGTCCCCTTGATGTGGAAGGTGTGACATCTAGCTTATAGGCAGGTTGTTTTCAAAGTTCCCTTCTAGACATTGATTTACTATTGTATGTACAAAACAATTCAAATCCTAAGAGGGGAGTGGATATTAGAACGCAGAAACAAAAACTGCATTGTTGATTTCAAATAGCATTGTCCTGGGAGAGCACACATTTTCGTAGGCATTCCACAGTAGACAAAATAATTTTAAGAATCACTTGAATGAAAGCAAGGGCACAAAGATGAGTTGTTAATTACGTGGGCCAATTTAAAATGTCCTTTCTGGAGGATCTTTGAAAACCTATAGCACCTGAATTTGCATGAAAGTTGTATTCTATGAATATTTCTTTATTGCAAATAAAGCACTTTGGGCTCACTTCAATAATAACAGCTTACAGGAGAGTAATTGAAGTTATCCAATTCTCTTCCTGTTGAAAATGACCTACAGTATATATACACAGAGACACACACAAAAAAAATCTGTCGTGCAATTTTACTGAGACTGAAGTAAGAAAGCATTGGGGTTAGGCACTGTGTGAGCACACCAAATGATGATATGGTCGGGGAAAATTATCCCTTTTTCTTCACGTTCCTTTTCCAAATTCTCATCTTGTTCCACTCCCTGCTGAGTGCATATTGACTTCAAAGAGAGGTCCATGGGGGTCCAGAGCAAGATGAGAATTTGGCCCTGCATGCATAATTTTTGTGCACTCTTATTCATAACATACACAATAAGCCCTGGATTTGAAAAGGCTCTAACAGAGACTGATAATGGCTCCCAAACCATCACGTATCTTCTTGTTACACTAAAAGTTATCACCAATTGTGCCAGTGGAAACACTGAAAACTCGGAGGAAAAGGCCATGCTAAGTCTTCATTATTATCCTCAACTCTTATTATTACTCAAACTAATAATAACAATATTTATGTAGTATTAGACTCACAATCTCACCCCTGTAACTTTTATAAGACCATAGACTTATCTGAATCTTTGTAATAAGGAAACTAAGCAGAAATTTCTGAAATCTCTTAAGGAATCGCATCCTCATGAGGTAGAAGAAAACATCATATAATCCAGAACACCAGGGCAATAGCACAAAGCTTACTGTGGACAATGAAGAAATAATAGGTTGGAGAAAGTCATTTTTCAAAATACCAACAGAGAAGATGAGTTACTCTGTTCTGGACTGCTAATGACAAGAAGTTACACCAAAAGGAAAAGTTGAGGAAAGATAATGCTGGGGTGAAACTGGATAATACACCAGCAAATGAGTCTATTTTTGTTAAAAGAAGAATATTGGGGGTTGGGGAGTGTTGTTACTAACAGCCTAATGGAATCTGATCATTTGGGAAAGAAGAGAAATACTATACATGACATTAGTTTATTACTTACAAATGAAAGCATTCAGTCACATACAGATAAATGAGGAGCAGGTAAGATAAATCAATTTCTCTAGTACACACTGGTCCATCATTATTTCATCCTAAAGTTTTTACTTAGGAATGTGGTTAATCTAGTATTGCCTCTTATTTTTCACTGTCCTGTCCTTAAAGGATAATTTACCTTCTCAAACATTGACACTTTACTATCTACATTATACTATCAAAGACAGACAAGACCATGGAATTGCTAAGCAACTCATTTACATACATAATTTTTGGATATTAATCATTTCAATATGTCTTGGCATCAGGGATCCTTCAAAGCCACTGATATCTCAACCCACCTGAAGTGCATTTATAACTCGGGCAGCAAAAGCACTATCCCTCAGTGGTAGATAAGACCTGCAACTTACAGAGGTAGTTGACAAAAATTAAAATGATGTCACAAATTGATGAAGCACTTGATGGTTTGTTTACAAAGCAGTTTCACATATTTTATCTCATTTGATCCTCCCAACAATTGTGGGTCAACTGAAGAAAAGAAAGTGGAACTACTAATTACCAAGACAACTTCTGACAGACCTCTTTGCCCTAGCAGATTAAGTGCTTAATTAAGAATGTAGACATATTGTTTCTTTTGCCATTGAATTTACTTTCCTGGATATGTTGCACTATCTCCAGCATATGACCTTTTTCTCAGCTTTATCATTGCTATTATCACACATATATGCAAAGTAGGAAAAAAAATGACAGTAACTTAGAGACACTATTATAAGTGTTGGGGTAATAGTGTGTATACCCTGCCTTCAGTTCTTTGGAATGAACCTTAACACAATGTTACATGTTGTTCAAGCTCTGTGGTTTAATAATACATGGTTCTGAGCACTGAATAGGGAAAACAAGACTTGTCTGATACCCTCTTGTTTTCCCTTCCTTGGTTCACTTTTTAAAATGAAATACATAGACTTATAGCTCTATGGGTCCCCAGCACCTGACTAAGCGCTTAGCACTAAGTAGTTAATCAATAAATATTTCTAGAATGAGTGAATCAATCAATGCATGTGTTGTGCACAGAAAGACCTTTTTAAAATAATCATTTGAGTCATTTGCCTTTAAGAAGTTATTCTCAACTTGAAGCCAATTTAAAATTTTAGGCTTTATGACTTGTTTTTCTGGTTGGCTCCACTCCTGTAGACATTTAAAGGTGGACCCACCAAGGAGAATTTAAGACATAGGCATAGAAATATATAACCCAGGCTTTTTCCTAGTCCTTTAGGAAAGAAATTTTATCTTAAAGAAAGCTTTTCAGCTTGCTTTTTTGTGGTTGAGGGATCCACAACAAGACACAACACACTGGCGAAAATCACATGTAAATGGCTGAAGCACGTGGCCTGAAACAACTGTCTCACATTCTCACAGCCTTAAGTAGTAGAAGATTATCCTTTTAACGAGGATAATTTTATTTTTCACTAGATATCTATCAAAGGAAAGATTACAACATAGCAGCTGGAATGCTGGAACTTACATAATGTATTGCACATTTTAATCATGTTGGATAAAACACTCTTTCTATGGATATCAATTATACTAATGACTTATATAATACTCTCATGTGCCTACGGGATATGTATTGTCACCTCTCTTTTGTCATAAAAATAGTTAGTAGCTCTGGATCCACACTGAAGTAGTTGCTTTCATTTTTATATAATGAATGAGTAACACTGTAAAAAAAGACATTTTATCCCATATTAGTTTAACAGAGTGAAGAGATTTCACATATGACAGTGCTAAATATACTCTTAAGCTGCTAATAAAACCAAAGCCTGCGGGGAAAAATTCTAATGATGAGCAATGCCAGAAGTTTGTATTTCTGAAACTAAAGCAAAAAATGTTCCACTTAGGTATAATTTCTAAATATCTTTAAAAGGAACAGGGACTTCTAATAATTTCTGTTCCAATAAATCTTTCTCATCAATTTGGAATCACTTTATTTGCAATAAATCTCTTTGTCAGACTAAAAGATAAGCACACCTTTTTTTTTTTTTTTTTTTTTTTCTGGTCCCCCTTATTTCCCAGAATGCAGTGTTATGGAGGCAGTCTCTTTGAATGGGTCCTTAAAATGAATAACGACATCAGGAGGTAGGATTCATAGCCAAACTACTATAGGTTTCCTCTTTTGTCCATAGAACAAGAATTTCTGCTAGAATGGTTGAAGATGTTTCACCTAAAAATAAATAAATGAACACGTGATGAAATGCCTCAGATGATGCTCCAGAAATGCCTTAGCTGATGGTCCATCAGTGTTCCCATTCTTCAGAGTACCTGCTAGCAATGCTAGAGTTAAAGCTTTAAAAGAATTTCCATTATAAACTTCTAGTTTCCAGGTTTAATAAATCAGTCATAAAAATGTGCTCAAAGCTATAAGTTGGCAAAGCAATTTAAAGAAAAGAAAAAAAAAAAAAACTTCTGCCTGGTCATTTTTAAGTTACACAAGTATAAAAAGATACAGCTGGGAAGGAATATCAGCAGCATTCTCCCTACAAATAGTTTTGAAGGCATATGACTTTAATTATATAGAAAATTGGTCAAGTGATTGGTCCACAGTATAGTCAGAATATGTGGGGTGGTTTGAAGAAAAACGTAAAATAATGAAGTTATTTAAATTCCACCTAGAAGCTTTTAGATGTGCATTTTGAATGTCATATTCTCTTCACTTCACCAGAGTTTTTGAAAAAAAGCACTGGATCATCCCTTGCTTCTCCTTTGTTCAACTAAATATGGTATCCATCTGAAAAGATCTTGGAAAATTCCCTCTAATTTCAGTACTGACATTTATGAGGTACGTGTACATTTAATCATTTATGTAGCAAAATTGAATTACCTGTATTAATAGAAGTTTCTGGTTTCTCCAATTTATAGTTACAAAAATTGCTTTTAAATTTTGTGGGTTACTGCATTTAAATATCTCAATAGAACCATTTGAATGCTTAATCTTCCAGAATGTTTCTTGGACTCTCTTAAAATCAAATAGAATATTTGTTAGTCAGTAATATCCCCTGGTCAAGTTTGATGCCTTGGAGACACTGGTTTTGTCTCAGCAATTCAAGCCTTAATATATAAACACGAAGACTAGAAGAATTTTGTAAGACAAGAGACTTTGTAACTTAAATTTCTTCCCTTTCCATAGATAGAGACATTAACAACATAGTATTTGCTAATTTTTGCTCATGTCCATTAAGAGATCGGTACCGTAAGTAAAACATCTTAACCAGTCGCTCAGAATCTTCCTAACTAAGCTTTGTTTTCAAGCGACTTGGATGTATCCAGTAATAGTATCTTTGCTCCTTGTGAAAAATACCCGTTAAAATAAAGGCAACTGGTATTTAAAATGACATAGACTAAAAGATAATACTTGCCAGTCATAAAATTAAACAGTTTAATACCTTGTCTTTGGACTTAAACTGCCTAAATTCAAATCCTACATTTATTCACACTCTGAATAAATTACTTAATTACTCTAAATTTCAATTTCCTTTCCTAAAAAGACAAGGATAAAAATAATAATAATGTTGGTGTGTCTTGGTGGAGTAGTGGTTTGGTCAACTGCCTCCATCCAAAGCTCAATCCACATACATTCCAAGGACTTCACATTCCCTGGCAGAGAGAACAACCAAGATGTACAACTAAATAAAAAATAAAGTGCTTCTTTCTCTGTTCTCCTACTGTCTGCCTACCTACTTGCTTTCATTCCTGCCTGAGCCTTCCCTTAAATAAAAAAGAAACAATAATAATAATTCCTCATAAGATTTAAGACTTAAGTAAATTGTAGAACTTACCAAAGTGCCCACTAAACTATTAATATCATCATCATCATTGTCATCACCATCATCAAAAATAAATTGTAAAAATGGCCCCAAACAATTCTCACTAAAGACATTCCCAGATTTTACATCTCTTACACTTTATGTCAAACAATTTATGCCATCTCCTTTTTTCAGGTTTTTTTTTTTTGGCTTATGTAAGTTCATCTCATGCAACGCATTCAAGTCAAACTTAAAATCACAATGATTTGTCCTTCTCAAATGATGCTAAGGATCTCATGTCCACCTACTAGCTAACAGCAAGGAGAGTCCAGGACTTGAATAAAGGTTTAGAAATAATATTCATCAAATTGGTATATGACACGAACTTGGCAGGAATCATTAATATTCTACATGTCAGAATCAAGATCATAAAGAAACTGACAGATAAAAATGATATATTCTAATTAATAAGGTGGTCAAATCACATCTGGGATATTGGGTTTAGTTATGGCAAGACCAAACTAAATTGCATCCAAAAAACAACTAGAATGATGAGAGAATATAAAAACCCCAACATGTGAGGAAGTGCTAAAATATTTGTCATCATTTTTTCCTGATGAAGACTGGAGTGTCAGGCATATCTTTTCAAATTTTGCATGACTATGATTTGGAATAATGATTGGAGGTTTTGTGTGTGTGGGGGGGTGTGTGATTATCCTTATTATACATATAACCAGAAAGCTTGGTCAGGGCCAGTCGATGTAAATCATAGGTAGTTTTCAAATCATTAAAGAAAAATGTCTAAACTATTAGAAATTTCTTTAAAAAAAAAAAAAAAAAAAGTTCATGAAATGCTGAGGTCCCAGTTCTTTCATCTTAGTTTTTATTGGACTAGACCAGTGACTCCCATATGTCTTATAATCTGATCTCCCACCTGACCTCTAAATCCAACTGTCCACTAGATTTTGAATAGGTCCCTCAAAGCAGGTTCATTATTTGAATACCTCCAACCTATTCCTCCACTGGGCAGTCTACCTCATTTCTCAGGCACTTAAGACAGAAACTTGAAAAGCCCAATTTCTCCCTACTCTTCTTGATGGTAACGAGATGATGATAATCATGGCAACCAATTTCCTTGAGATTTTTACTATCTGAAGTCAATGTGCTAAATTTTGCATACAATATTTTACACAATCCTTATAGCAATCTTGTATGTGTATTACTATTCTCATTTTATAGGGGGGAACTGAGGCTTATAGAATGATAAGTCGCAGAGCTTGGATTTGCAGTTAAAGATATCTGACTCTAAAGGCTGTCTGTTGATCCTTCCTACTTATTCAGCCTTTCAAATCAGTTTTCTTCTCAACTTTAGAAAGTTCCTCACAGTAGGCCTTCCCATTTTCCATCCCCTCTGCAAGTGAGTTAACTCTGGAACTTGACATGTAGGTTCCCCTCATCTTTCATGGAGAATCACGTTTCTCTAAGAGACCCCTTTCTCCTTGTTCTCTCACAATAGTGCTCAAATTCATCAGGTTGTTTTTCTTAACATTTAGTTATTTATTGTCCAATTATCTTTAAAAAATGTAAGTTCTATGGGAAAAATCTTGCTCTTGGCTCTTTTCTGAATTCCCCACACCAAGACTGACACCTAGTTGTGTTCAATCAAGATTTGTTGATTAATTGGATGTATATTTCACTCTGTCCCTGTTTGTGTCATCTTCCCACCACTTTCCACCAATCAAGTTCTTACCATCTCATCTGGACAACACTAATAGCCATCTTATTTACAGCCTCTTCTATCTTGAATACAAATAGAGAAAAAATCATGTTTCCTGCTCAAAAGTCTTCAATGGCTATTTGACTAGAATAGGTCAAAACTCCTTAACCTGGCATTGAAAAACAATTTTTTTAAGGAAAGGTATAGGCAAGATTGAAGGTGAGCAGAGGTAGGCAAGCAGGAAGAGAGAGGAGGAAACAATTTTTTATTTTACTTATTCATCTTGGTTGTTCTGGCCAGTCCCATGGATGTGAACCCAGGACCTTGGGGTACATGTGGACTACGCCTGAGCTCTACTCCACGCTGGGACGCATGGCATCGAAAATTTGATACTAACACTTCATCTGTATCCTACACCTCACTAGCAGTGTTTCTAAGAAATTCTACAATTTTATGCCTGGTGTCTAATACTGCCCTAACCAGAAACCCTTTTTCTCTCTCTTGAAAAAAATTCGTTTTTTAGGAATCACCTCTTTTGCAAAGTTTTTTCCGACTCCCTTCTCCAGAATAGTTTGCAACCAGCAGTACAACTCTATCCTTCGTTATATAATTCACCTCTTTACCCCATTTTTTTCCTTCCCATTGTGTTTCCATGCATTTTGTCCATTATTTCCTTTAGTATTTATGGAATTTTATAGCAGTTGCAGATTTTTATTATCTTCTCAGCTAGATATAAGATTACAGAGGTGACATAGAATAATTACTTAATAAATGACCATTTTGTAAAAAAGGAGAATTTGAACTCACTATCTAATGTCCTTTCCTATTTAATATTACATATTTACTAATTCTGTTATGTTTAAATTGGATGCTATTTTGGTAGCCCATGATGAATTCTTCTAATTTTGATCCACACCCACTCATTAAAGTAGTTAGCCTTAAGGAAACACATGCAGTGCTGAGAGTGGGTAGGAAACTCAGATCAAGAAATTCTTGAGTTCTTTAATGCTGATGCCTTTTCAGCAATTACATTTTTTTAATTAAAAATATACATTTCTGGTGGAAATTTAAATTTAAAAGTCTATTTGGAGGGAAAGCTGTCAATATGTATCAAGAGGACGCATAGGAAAAGGAACCCTTATATACAGTTGTGAAGTGTAAATTGGTACAATAATGACAGAAAGCATTATGAAGATTCCTCAAAAAATTGAAAATACAAAGTCCATATGATTTAATTATTCCTTTTACCCAACAACACAAAAACACTAATTGAAGGGATGAATGAATGAACATGTTTATTGCAGTATATTTGCAATATCCAAGAGCTAGAACTAATCTAAGAGCTAATAACAGATGAGTGGATAAAGAAGATAGTATATATACATATATATGTACATTTATATATAAATATGTGTGTATGTGCAATGGAATACTAGGTATTAAAAAAAAGATAAAATCCTGCTATTTGCAACAAGAGATGAAACTAAAGGGAATTATGCTTAGTGAGATAAGTCAGATGGAGAAAGATAAATTTCACATGATTTCACTCATGTGTGGTATATAGAGAAACAAAACCAAACAATCAACACATCAAACAAAATAGACTTTTTAGTCTATAGGACCAAATTAGTTGTTAGCAGAGGGAAGTGGAAGGAAAAAAATGGGGTAAAAAGAGTGAATTATATGATGAAGGATAAAGCTGGACTGCTGGTGGTAAACTTAATGTATTATATATAAATAATGATTTATTGCCTTATAATAATATATTGTGATCGAACCTATATAATATCAATACAATAGTAACATTTCTTCAGTAAAAATTGCTTAAGTAAAAATGTTTTAAATAAATAAAGAAAAACAGTTTTATAGATGTTTATGGCTTTGACCCAGCATTAGACTTTTTGGAAATAATAAACTAGGAAAAAACAAAAATACAAAATCAGCTATGCCATTAATATATTATTATATTATAAAGTATTTTATTTTTACTAAAATAGCCAAATAAAGTTTGCATCAAAATTTTAAAAACAAGAAAATTAAGAACAGTTTAGGATAACTCCATACAATTAAAATAAATTTTGTAAAAATTAAGCACATGAAAAACTAATAAATAATATTTTAAAGTAGTAAAAATTATTTACCATTACATACATATATGTGTATTATTATATACATACACATACATATATACATGTATAAATACATATACACATACATGTATGTCTGAGAGAGATCAGTAACATGTAATCTCCAGATAATGAAACTAAATCCAATTATGTCCACCTTTGATATTTATTTTTCTTCCTATATTTTCCAACTTAACAAAAATAGCTATTCCTTACACTCAGATTTTTAAACTATTTTTTAAATTCTTACAGCCAGTCTGATTGGTAACAACACAATCTAAATTAACTTTAACTGTCTAGAACCCTCCCTATATTGAACCCTAGTAGAATTGCTAGCAAACCACATACTATAAACTTTGTTTTAAAAAATGTACATTTCACTCAGAGCACCTTCAATACAGCATAAGTTATAAGATGAAAAATTAACAAGATTTTAACCAAATTCTTCAGTAAAAAATGGAGTCATGAAGGGAGTAGATCAAGTAAACAAAGGGCATATATAAATTTTGGATAAAGTTCATGTCTAAAAGTGATGAATGGTTAGCATAATATGCCAAGGAGAGAAGGATGTGTATGAGAAAGATGCCCTAACATATCATATGCACATATTCATATCTAAGTAGAAAGTGCAAAATATATCCCATCTGTTTTCACCCTTTTTTCATCTTCTTCAGTTCCTCAAACAGCTGGTTGCATAACCATGTACTTTCTTGGCAATCTCTCATTAGGAGAGGAGAAGGAGAATGCCTTCCATTATTGCCTTGATCAACTAGAGATGGCTAATGGGGCCAATACAAGATGACAGCCACTGTCACAACTTAAGAACATATTTCCTGACATAATGAGTGGTCCTGGACTGTTCATTCAATCTTTAGTTTATTGTTTCTGCCAGGCACATTCGTCTATCTTTAGTTATAAAATATTAAAGTGTCGAGATACTTGCATGAAATTTCTGTCTCAGATAAGATGGTAAAAGGCAGAAGACTTGCACAAATCGATCTCACTGCAGTCACAAGTTCACATACATGTAAGTGAGGTGAAATTATTTGGTTTGGTTAGCATTACCCAAAATAACTGTAATATTCAACCATAACAGTAAAGAGAACTTTGTATTATTTCTATTTAATGCATGTAAAGAATGTATCTTTTCTGACTTAATTCAGATAGCCATCATCTCCATGCTCCCAGGATGCTCTTGGGTAATAACTTCATTGCTCATGGGTTAGTGAAATATTTCTTCCACAAGGAATATTTAAAGGTAATATATGAAACAACAATGTGATATCACCTTACACCTGGGAGATTGGCTAGTGTCTGAAATTCTATAGACAACAAATGTTGGCAAGGATTGGTGGGAGTACAAATTGGTGCAATCCTTATGGAAAATAGTTTGGAGAATCTTCGAGAAGTTGAAGATGGAAGTCTCATATGACCCCACCATCCCACTTCTGGGTATTTACCCAAGTGACACAAAAATAGTCATTTGCAGAGATTTATGCACCCCATTTGTTGCAGCTTTATTCATAATAGCTAAGAATTGGAAATTATTTAAGTGCTAAACATCAGAAGAATGGATAAAGAAGATATGGTACAGATAAACAATGGAATACTACACAGCCCTTGGAAGAGATGAAACCCCGTTATTTGAATCAACATGGATGGACCTAGAGGGGATTATGCTAAGTGAGATGAATCAAAAGAAGAAAGATAGGTGTGAGATGGCCTCACTCTTAGGTGGAACACAAATAGACAAAACAAAAGAACAGATGAAACAAACAAATCCTTGGGCATTTTCAATAGAACTAAGGTTACCAAAAGGGAATGTGATGGTGGGGGTGAGGGGGGGCAGTTAGTAAGTGGTGAGGGAGCCCACTGGACAATGGTGAAGTGCACTTGGTGATGGCAGGATGTGCTGACATTTATCTGAGGAATGGGAAAGCTATACATATGAGTGATTTTAATGTGTAGAATAAGGTACTACAATAAAACAAAATTCTAAAGCAATATACTGAATTGAGAAGAACACTATAGGACTAATAAGATCTGGGTTTGGGTCCACCTCTGCCTCTCATCAATTGTGTGATGTAGGTTGTATCCTTAAGGCCACTCACCTTCGTATTTAATAGCTACACAAGCGAAGAAGGAAGGAAGAGCAGAGCCTTTGAAATCTTTCATTTTACTCCAGAGATTCTCAACCAAACATGATTTTATCCCCACCACTACCCCGGGGATATTTTGCAACACTGAGAATTATTTTTGGTTGTCACACTTTGGTAGAAAAAGTCACTATATTCCAGTAAGTAGAAGGGATACTACTAAATATCCTACAATACTTAGGACAACACCCACAATAAAGAATTATCTGACCCAAAATGTCTGTAGTACAGCTTCACGGAAGACTGTTCTATCCTCTATTTGCAGAAGAAATTTCTAATGATGGATAGATCAAAACTCACATTTACTTTTCTAGGCTATTAAAATGTGAATATCTAGAGTTGAACTCTAGGCTTGCTCAGGTGATGGTTGATGAACTTCATTTTCTAAAAGATGAAAAGTATTTAGAAAAGTCTAGAACAACATCTCCGATATCAGCTGTCATAGTTGCCTAATTTGATGTAGGCTTATTCATGCAAAATTAGTCTTCTACACATTAGCATCAGTCATATTTTCTCTTATCTCAGTGAGGGCAGTTCAAAAAATGATCTCATACCACCAAATGTCTTAGCATCATGAACGTGATAAAACTAGGAAATAATGTGGTATCATCTATTTATTGGTCTGTCTATTTAAATAATTGGCCATTTACATGGCTACTTCCCCTACCCCTGAGGTAAGTTACTTATTGACTATTTTTTCTTAACACTAAGCTTGTCAATGACCACATAAGTTATTGCAGTAATATAAGAACGAGATGATAGTACATTGTTGTTGGAAGTTCATTCCTAAAAGGAATAGAGAAGATCCTAATATAAATAATTGTTAAATAAATGCAAAAATTAGGGAAAGTCCGCAGTCAAGAGTCTTCTTTAAAAGTCAGTTTTATGAAATCAAAGGAGGCCATATATTGAAGATTATCTTTGTTCCTTTGCTTTTGTTTTTAAAGAGAGGAAGGAAGGAAAGAAAGGAAGGGTGGAAGGAGGAAGGGAAGGAGGAGAATTTTTATTTGCTTATTTGGGTCCCACTCACCCTGGCCCTGGTTGAGAACCACGTTTTCAGGCTTTACATGAACCATACCCCAGCCATCCAAGCCTCAAGGGTTCGCTCATTTGTTACTTTGCTTTCCTTTAGCACAGTAAAAAGTCTATTAGTTATATTAACCCATATTGTAGTTCATAGTGTTCTTTGAAAAAAAAAAAAGGAGAAAAAAAATCTCCCTTTACTTTTTTCTTCAAAATTGCAACAATTTTGAAATAATGTTTTTCACCCAGGATGCTCAAGAAGTGCTGCAGATTAATGAAGGAAGTTTTTAAACTTGAAAATTTCAGCATAGATACTGTCAAACAAACTCAAAGATCTTGTTTGCCATTGTCTCTAGTGATAACAGTGACAGAAGGGTAAGTTTGCCTCAGGTTGGAATTCCATGATACAGTTTCAAACACACCTCAACAAGAGTCTTAGCTTAACAGGTTTTCTGAAAATGCTCTAATAAACATAAAATGATTTTTCACATTGATCAATCGAGGCCTCAATGGGTCCCTGAATGTGAGAACCACAAAAGGTTGTGGAGTACCAAATGAACTTGCATATCAGGGGAAACCGAAACCTGTTGGATAAATGAATATATATTTGACCATCCTACCATTTGTTCTTTATGTCACAAGCTTTCCTTTGAACTGTGTAGAGACTTCCATTTCTTTCACTTATAGTTGATGCAATTTTAGCAAGCTCTAAAAGCCTTGTACTAACAGTCAATCAACTCTTAAAGTGCCTCGTCATTCTTGTCAAATCAGCCTTAATGTTTCTTGGCAGAAAATCCAATTGTTTCGGTAATGGTGGACTTAAAGAAACCCCAAGTTAATTCTGAGGAGGATTCTCCATTTTCTAAAAGAAAGACTGGTACAAAAGCTTTAACTTGATTTCAGTGCTCAACCTTTAGTCTTTTGACAATATAAATTTTGCTATGCTAGTCGGATACCGTAGAACACTAAACTTGAGGATTGAAAGATCTGTCTTAGAATCAGAGCGTCCCCATTTAGTAGTGCTGAGTGTCTGGGTATCTCGCTTCATGTCACTGAGTCTCAGTTACCTTAAGGAATAACAACACCCAATTTACAGAGCTATTTTTGGCATTAAAATAGAATAATGTTATGAAAATACTTTGTTTATTGCAAATCAACTAGTTATACAACTGTAAGTTATAATTTTTGCCTTTACGAATGTATTTCAATACACTGGGCAAACAAACCCAAGCTTAGATGTTGTGAACATACATCATTATGACCCGGTCTATTAACATCTTAACAGAGTAACCTTTCTTGGATTACAAATAATCGATTTACATAAACTATAAAAAACCAGCTCCAGGAATCCAAAATAGTCACTGTCTTTTTCCCCCTTAATACAAAATGTGTAGCAAGAGGATGACCTCATGAGCTTCAATTTCTATGTAGATTTAGAAGAAAGTTTATAAACTATGGATACTTGTAAAGAGAGATTATCACTGCTGAGGAAAGTGGTTCCTGGTATTCAGAAGTAAGGCTCAGGTGTTTATTCTCATAGAAATAATGTTAGGTGCAGTGGGTGTAGTTGAAATAAGTTTTGCTTTCATTGTTAGTACTTCTGGCTTCCAGATATGTGCATAAAAGACCTTTATAGACAGCCTCTTAAACCAACCTTTCTATATGGCATTCTTTCTATAGAAAATACAAACAAGTTTACATAAACATATAGAGTTCAACTCTGCTCAAAGGTAGGAATTTCTTGTATAATCAATTAAACATAAATTATATTGCAAAAATCTGCCAAAATTAGATTTCCTGAGGATGGAATCAGATTTGGCTTCTAGTGAATTCGTAATGGTGAACTGCTACTCCAGAATGCACTATTGAGAATCCTAGTATTGCTGGAATGTTTCAGTCCGCTCTGGTGCAGATGATCTTTATTTGGGTGTTTTCCTGCTACCTTATATTGTGCTTATCTGATAAGACACTGTTTTGATATAGTTGTCCTCTTGTTTGAATAGGAAGAGGTCAATGAAATTGACCTTTTTCTTCTTCATGGCCAATGACTCCATGCTTAAGCTTCAGTGCTTTTTACAAGCTAGTGTAAATATAGCTAAAGAAACCATGCCTCAAAAAATATTAAGAAATTAATATCTCTGGTTTTGATAATCTTATCATCTCCTCTGTTTTCATCTATGGCATTAATAATCCTTCTTGAATCAGTTATCAGGGGATACAAAATAACTTTTATGAGTACAAGTATTCTTGGGTCATATTAGAGTCTGCTTATTTTTGTGCTATAGACGCAACCTAATTTTTTCCAGAAAGGAAATTATAGCTATTAACATACATTTTAGTGTGTTTTTGCAATTTCCTAAATATATCAGGTAGTTTGCCAGAAATACCATGATGCCTTTGCAGATTTTCTTCCCTTTACCTGGATCCCTTTCCTCCTTACCTCTCAAGGTTACTCCTCTTCTCTGCTCAGTTTATTCCAACATAAATTAATCTATGCTATCTTCTCTGTTCCTTCCACTCCTCTCCCAGCCCAAATAATTTTACTTGCTCTATGCCCTTCTCATTCGTAGTGCTTTGCACTTACTTTCATGAACCCTTACATTATCACCACATCAATACTTCTTTACAGACTGTTCACTAAGGGTAGAGGATATTTTATTCATCTTATGTAAAATAATGGAATAAACTGTGGATCAAGTAAGTACTCAATCATTGTTTTCTGACTATATGAGTAAACAATATTGAGAGTCAAGTATTGTGCCTGTGATGTTTTGGCTTCCTGATAACTTAAGAAGTCTCATAGGTATGCATTAATCCAATACATTCTTTCAGTGAATCATTTGACAAGTAGTCATAGTTCTTGTGTATCTATTGCAAGGACAGAAAACTATGTATCCCGCACGATCCATATCCTCCTATTTATTTTAAACTGTGATATCTTGAGTCTCTCATTTAAATCCTCAAGTTATAATTAACTCTGGTGCTCTGAATACTCACCTGAGAGCCATACAAAATCTGATTTCCAAGAACAGGTCAGCAGCAGACTTGAGTTTGGTTGGACTGTCAGCAATTCTACTCATTCTTTATGCCAATTTGAGAAAGTGACTTCACATCACCAGACCTCAGGTCTCATCTATAAAATGTGTAAAACACTCTGGAGTATGCTTGTATGTAGCAGGAATTATCAATTGTTAGTTCTATCTGTCTAATTTTCATCTCCCCTCTTGTCCTCCTATTATAGCTAAATTTGCTATAATCATGTTGGAGATAAAAATCTTAACAGTCACTAATTCTACTGAAGGAGAAAAGGTGAATATAAAAATAGACATTTCTAAAAATACTGATAAAGTCAGCTACATATGACAAGAATCTGTATTTCCAAGTATCTCATTCATTTATTTCTTTATTTAGTCAATTAGTCATCCAAGAATATTCACTGAATGACTGATATAAACTAGGAATTTTTATCTTTGAGTTAATAAGACAGAAAATATTCCTTACCCTCGTAGAGTTTTTAGTTTAGTGGCCTTAAAACTACGAAGGAATCAAATGCTTGAAATTATGAGGAAAACTGATAACTGTATTTTCTAAGTATGAAAGTTTTTATTGTTTCTTAACAGAATTTTTATGTTGAATTCTTCCCAGTAACGTATTTTAAGGTTATCACAATGTCTTACCCATAGTGGCTGCTAAAATTCTGACTTAATGAAGTTTTAAAGTCTTCATTTAGATCCATTTTAACATGCCTATGAAGACATAACAAGCAATAGTCATTGAATGTTGACTGAGGAGCAAAGAATGTGAATTTCACACATCATGCCAGCTCTCCCGCCTCCACTGGGAAAAACAGACAAGTTGGCTATCTAAATAAATTAAAATTTTTCACAACTGGTTATTCGGGGTACTTAATTATGAGATGAAAAAGAACTGCTTTTCTTACTAGAGAGGAACATGAACTGGTCTCACCCACTGGAGTGATTTAAAAAGCATATTATGTTGAGAAAAAGTTACACAAGAGAAAAAGGAAAAAACATCCATCCACTGGTATATGGGGACACTAAACATTCATTCCATTGAGATTACTGTCAACTTCCTCCTTTTGCTTTTGTGAAGAAACTGGGGGTCTTCATGTTTTGTTCTGTTGTAGCTAGGGTGGCTGGCTGATGGTGCTTCAAGGAGTTTCTCTGCACTTAGGATGCATCTTATTCTGCCAGGAGCGTGGCTTTTACTGCATTGGATGATGAAGAGCGCCCTTGCTCCAGTTGCCACCTGGCATTGTGCAATGCTCACTGAGGCAACACTAACTTCATGCTCTGCACCGGAATGATGGTAAAATTTGGGATGTGTACTTAGGATCTCTTAGTTGTTTGATCACATCGATGAAAGGATATGCAATCAATCTCTCCCTAAGACAGTGAGTGGTATTGGCCATAACTCATTACTCCGTCAAGGATTTGGCATTTCAATCGATGGGAAATGATGTGTGATCATTCTAATTTATTATACATCATTTCCCATCAATCGACGAGCTGAAGCCTTGACATAATAAGTACTTATAGACACTGTCAATCATTCTTGGTCCAAATACCTCCCAATGCTGCCTTTTGGGATATTCTCAAATGGTCATGAAAATGGAATGTACCCCAAAATCATGCAATGATTTCATTCAGCAGAAGACTTTGAGATGACCTCTTACTAAGGGATTGCTAATTCCATTTGCAGTTGCTTAGACTCTAGACCATCCACTAAGCTAAAGGGTAGAAATTGATGAATATTCTGATTCACCATGATTTCCCCTCAATCTTTCCAAATGGGATTTAAAAGATGGTGATGTCACCAGAATCTTAGGGGTACACTTCTGTCTTTGAAAAATGTCAATCTTCTCCACCTACTTCATCTCAAAAAATTTATTATTTCCTGAGTGCTTTTTGAAATAATGTCAAAGCACATTGATTTTCCTGCTTTTTGTCACTATGAGGAATGACATCACAAGAAAGTAGATCACCAAAGAGCAACAAGATAGCTGAGCTCATGAATTATCAGTACTTTCAAATAAGATCCCTTGGCTATTATTATTACCTATACTGAAGCAATGCATAAGAACCGTCCAGTTTGGTGAGTTCTCTTTGTTTGAAGCTTGAGTCTCCTGAAAATAAAATAAGAAAAGATTCTCAGGTGCATGTATGAAAGTAAGTCATAATTTTGGATATCATATACTGAGTATCATTTTCATGATAACTCAAAAAACTGCCTGCTGTTTCACTTGAGTGTTTTAGGTAATTTTGAAAATATGTCACGACATTTTCATTTCCGACTGTGATATTTTCAGGGGAAAAAAACATTCCCATGAGAATTTGCATGCATAGTAGGACTAGAATTTTTCTTTTCACCAGCAGCAAAAGGAACATTTTCTGAAGAAAGGAGGGTGATGTACTCTCTAAAACTGACAGACAGCAACACTTTTCTGAGGACAAGAGAAAAATACTGCATTTTGGCTAGAAAAAGTTACTTTTGTTGCCTATGAATATCTCCTCTTCAATATCTGGGAACATAACATGTAAAGCCAAGCTGCAGAGGATTTTTTATTCTTAATAATTTTTTTTTTAAGAAAGAAAAGAAATAAACTCAACATGATTTTTTTTCACCAGCAACATTTGTGGCATCAGCTTTTTTCCCCCCTAGAATCCAGCTGTGGAGTTTGATCATTTTGGAGGAAGCTTAGCACAGTATTTTGCATGCAGTGTGTGAGCCTGATCTAGAAGTTAGTTCAGGGACTCTGTAAATCATCGCCAAGAAAGTTTGCTCCCATCCTGTTCAAAGGCTCCCTCCCCAAGAGATTAGAAATGGCAAACTAATACAATGGATTTTAATAGAATCTTTCTCAGAGGATTTCAAAGGCTTCATTATCTCATTCAATCCTCACGATTGGCTGGAGCCAATAACTTTCTAATCTTGGGGGGGAAAGACCCTCCTTCCTCCTCCCAACACCAGCATTTCCTTTTTGCTTCCTTGTCAGCAATCAGTAGGTCTTGGCAGAACCAGGGCTTACTGGGGAGCCAGCTGGCTCCTTTAGCTCTTCATATGCTCTGGGGCTTATCCAGGCTAATGGAGTATCACAGTTCATTATGCACCTTCCTCCTCTACCCCCTGTAAGGAAGCTCCAGTGTCTCTATACCAGGTTTGGGGAAGGAGGCATCACTGCCTCTTAAGTTGCCAAAAAAAAGTGTCCAATAGCCTATGAAGGAGCTAAGGGATATCAATATTTGTAAGAAAATGTGTCTTGACCCCAGAAAAAGCCTAGAAGGGATCCAAAATATAGGAGAATTAGTATCAGCTGCTAAATTCACCTTGCTCTACAATAGCAGTCACCACCTATTAAGCTCTCACTATGTGCCAAACACTATTTTAAACCCCTTACACATATCAGCTTACTTAGATCTTAAAACAACCCTAAGAAATTATTACTATTA
Source organism: Solenodon paradoxus (assembly GCA_004363575.1). Taxonomy (NCBI): domain Eukaryota; kingdom Metazoa; phylum Chordata; class Mammalia; order Eulipotyphla; family Solenodontidae; genus Solenodon; species Solenodon paradoxus. Next base: position 519,649 of record RJWH01000195.1, on the reverse strand, counting down.
GTGTTCCTGTTTTATAGCTGAGGAAACAAGCAGGGGTTTCTGTAGACAAAAGAACTTGCCTAGAGTCACATGGCATGTAAGAGCTGCCATTCCAACCTAAGTCTCAATAATAAGCCCATCTTCTTTTCTGCTGTCCAGATCAGCCTTTTAAGGCAGGAGAGTTGCCATTCCATTCCAAGACAAAGAAGAAAGCAAGTCAAGGAGGGCTTTATGTGAAGGGGAACAAGAAAGAATAGAAGAGGGAAAATGAGAAGCATCTAATTGATCAAGTTAAGGTCCCAAATATGATACAGGTACATGGAAGTATAAACTGGAAAAATCATAAGGTCATCCTTATGATAGCTAGGACTTTCTTGCTCTTATAAATATTTATTTCTGTGGAAGAAAAAGTGCAATCATTCAAAAACTTTTCAGAGAAAAAGCATCATTACCAAAAACTAGAAATTTTTTTCAAAAATCTAATGCAGAATCAATCTCAGTCTATGCTAGTAAGAAATGAGACCCTTGCTTTGGAAACTTCACTAACAAAAGAAACAATACCTAGAGTGAGTGTCCACATATGAGGTTTGAGTTTGATACGATTTGAAAAGCTTGAGTAATAAACTCCTGAAAAATGGGATTTGGTAATGAGCAAGCCTTTAACTATATAGACATGTTGCTAGGTACCACTTTAATAAACTATTACAAATGATCGATGCAAAGGTGTTTCCAACAGCTGTTTATGCAATGTGGCTGGAAGAATTCTTCCATAAAGAAGCTGTTAGGGGGAAAATTGGCTATGCATGGTTGTGATGTCAAATCCATACATAACAAACTTTTTCCTGTCAATCAACAATCTTGCCATAAATTAATCCATTTATAACAAGCCTTTTTTGAATTGACAGTTTCAATGTGAATAATAAAAAGGACTCTTTTAAGGAATGTGAACTTAGAATGGCTTTTGCAACTCTTTAACACATGGGGAGAAGTGGCAGGGCCTTGTGACTTTTAATTTATATTGAAAAAGGCTGGCAGCAGCACTGAACATCAATGTAGCTTTCCAAAGGCAGTTGAGTACAGCAAAACCAAAGTGAACTCTTATGCTGAGCTTACAGAGATTAAGCAGGACCCGCTCATTTTCCATGATGGAAAGAAATGTGGACCCATTTATTCCCCTTGATGTCCTGGACATAAAGATCAGACACAGATGTACTTGTTATGTAAACATACTCTGATTTGCCTTTTGCCCAGTGGAGTGGTGCTGGCAACAGAGTCTCACGTGGCAGAGTGTTTCTGTGGGGTCAGCAGCACCCTAGTAGAGCCACCCTTAGTCCATACTGATATAGAGAGAGTTCAGAATGGGATGCTGCCTGAGTCACTAGACAGACCCTTCCTGAGCACTAGAGGCCAAAGAGGTCAAAGCTTCTCTCTAACCCTCTGGAAAGATTCCAACTTAACGTTTTACCCAAAGCAACAAGGAACCAGGGACCACCAAAATGCAGGAGGCCACTTCACATAACTGGGGTACTTCCTGGATAATCCACTTACTTCTGCTTTTGAACTTCTTGTGTTCATTAAGGACACTAGAAAGGGGGTCTGCCCAGAACCCCTATCCCAGGAGTATAAATCCAACCAGCCTCCATCAGCAGCGCAGCTCTGCCTCCCCAGGAGACTATCTCCTGCTTTGCTTTCTTCCTCTTCCCTTTTCTCTAATAAACTTATAAAATTGCACTCAATGCTTAAGAATTCTTTCTTGAACTGTTCGCCACCGACTCCAGAGCCCCGCATCACTACTGGCATTTCTGTTGCCAAGCCCTTGACCTTACTTTTCACTGTGTTATTTCTCAAGCTCAGTTACACCTGCTTTTGGATACCATTTTTCAACAAGACCAATTCACAAAAATCGCATGGTTATAACAAATGTCTACATGGGTGCATGTTGGTGGCCTAGTGAATAAGTCAGTCACTTCAGGCAGGTACAAACCATGTACGTCCCAAGAACTAGGTTCATGTGACTGGCAGGGGGCAACAACAAAGATAAACACCTAAATAAAAATAAAATGAAAAGCTTCTTTCTCAGCTCTCTTCCTTCCTGTCTGCACCTTTCCTTAAAAAAAAAAGAAAAAAAAAAAGAATATCTATATGATACCAAGTGTGTGATTCTGAGTACCAGGTACAAGAACAATACCTTAGGCAAGAGTTTTTGTTCTTAGAGATGAGATGCCATAATCCCATTTTTAACTGTTTATTATTTTTACCTTCATGTAGTACAACGGCCTCTGATAATATCACTAGAGGCAAAAAGAATTTGGCTATTCTTCATGCCTAAATTTGACATGCCTCTTCTGGCTAAAAAACATCTATTTTTGGAGCTAGGGGTTCCTTTCTCCAGAACTCTCTTAGCACATATAACATTCCTGCCCACTTCAATACTCTCTTCACCTTTCCACTTAATCAATCTGATCAAAAAGGAGAGAGGAATAAACTACTATAAAGAGGCATGAAAGCCAAACTTTATTTAACACAACAATAAGATTCTCAAAATGTATTTGGCATTGTTCTTTATTTTTTATTTTGCTTTCCTGTACTAGATGAAAAAACCCACCCTAAATTCTCCATTAAGTTGCCTATTAACAATAATATGCCAACCTGAACCCTAACCACTCTTCTTCTTTAAAGATGCCCTGCCACTCTGCTGAGGAAGATTATCCTGAGAACCCTGTCCCATTGGTATGCTTGCTGAATCATTCACCTACTTCCAGTTGACGGTACCCTTTTGCCTGGTGGATCTTTCCAGCCCTATTCACACACAGACACAACAATGAGTGCCTACATCTATTTGTTTTCAGGGAGTCTACTTTTCTCACAGGTTTTTCATCTCTTCATTTCTACCATGTCTTTATTTTCTCAAGAGCACTTGGTTTTCTAAATCTACTCTCCAAATGTAAGCTGACTCAACTAGATTGTACGTACATCTGTAGAGTAAGTGTTCTCAATTCCACCATCAGAGTTATTGATAAAAACAATGAAGTCTGGTCACAGCATAGAACCTAACAGACTGTAGGGATCTTAAGATACAGTGTAAAGCACTATATTTTGAAATGGTGAAAACCATTCTGGATGCATTTCTTGTCTCCTTCAGTCTATTACATGTATTTTATACCAAGTAGACTCTCATGTGCTTATTCAGATGAGTGAATGAAAAGACAAATAAATGAATAATCAGTTTAATGAAAACAATTTCTCATGGGCAGGGAGTCCACATGCCCAAACCTCATTGCATTTAGATTTAAGTTTAAATTTACTCAGATTAAGTTTTAACATAATGTGGACAAATATTTCCATTTAAATATCTATACCTACCCTAAGAAATACTTCTTAGGATCTTCACTATTCCCATTTTTTTAAATATCTAAACCAAAAGTGCTACTAAAGGCAAAAATATTGATATTCAAAGAGGCAACTGTACTCTTCCCATTCAAAACAGATAAAATAACATTGCACTAATTCTTAAGAAATGCATCTGTCAAAATTGAAAGGTTTTTTCTGGGCTCCGCGAGGAAAGAAAGTCAATTAAACAAAAAGTCGAATAGCCAGGGCTTTATTGGGGTTTGCGCACCGGGACGAGGTTCTCCGGTCCACAGAACGAGGGCCAGGGAAGTCGCGCCTGAACAAAGAAAAGCGCGCTCTTTAAGCAAAGGAATTTCACTGGCTTCATACAGTCATGAATGGGGATTGGTCCTGTGAATCCAGGTGTGAGGTTCCATCCCTTAGTCTGACATCAGCCACCTTTCCCGGGTATGGCCGCTGCTGCTTTTGTCCCTGGGCCAGTCTAACAAAAATATGGGGAGTATTTTGCACACTTAATGTTGAAAAAGTAATAGCACACTCATTCTCAATATCTCAGTTATTTTTCTGAGGCTATCACCCCTAACAAGCAGATTGGTGTTGCTCTGTTTGAAACTAAATATATTTTACCTTCCTTCTGCTCCTTCCTTTTTTCATTCAATATTCGCTGAGGTCTTACCACCCGCTGGCTGGAGGAGGCCATGTTACCTAACTCAAAGCAAATGTTTCTAGCTATGGGAAGAAATAGAGGCCCCAAAGCAGCATCTCTAGGTTTCCTTTTATACCAAGAACTTTCAGACCAATAATGGTCATGGGAGATCTTGAAATGTTCTCACACAGGCCGATCCTGAGCGGTAGAAGTAAAAGCTTACCTTATTAACCCTCTGGAAAGACATCTGGGAGCTGGTACCACCAGAATGGCAAAGGCTACTTCACAAACCTGGGGAAATTCCTGGAACGGCATCCTCACCCCCACTACTTCTACTTTCAAGCTTCCTCTCGACCTCTAGTCCCTTGCTAACTACAGACAATGGAAAGGGTGTGTCCACCCAGAAGCTCACCCTCCACTCAAGAGTATAAATCTAACCAGCCCCCCAGCCTGCAGGGCAGTCCTCCCTGCCTAGGAGACTCACTTCCTGCTTTTGCTTTCTTTCTCCTCCATTTTCTCTAATAAACACATAAAACTACACTCGAACCCCAGAGCCCCTCATCACCAGCTATAGCATTCCACCTAGACCCTTATGGCAGGATAAAGATGAGACAGCAAATTTCCAGCAAGATTTCTTTTGTATTCCTTCACAGACATTTATAAAAGACCAAACTGTTCTAAGTCCTAAGAATTTCATCAATGGTAAAACACCTAAAATCAAGCAAAATCTCTACCATCATGGAGGCAGAATGATGCAAGCAATCGCTCCAACATCTTTACTTCTATGTTTTACTTTGTTGACTCTGAACTGATTCAGACAAGGGGAAAGATGGAGAAAAGGGCAAAGAAAGCATAACTGAAAAGAAAAACACAGGACAGAAAGTCAGGGAGATGGTCTGAGCTATGTTGAGATCCTAGTATTCTGTCTCCCCTGCCATCTTTTATTGAGGTTGCTTCATTACTACCTAGCCCTGTGCAGCTTCTCTCAGGGAGCCTAACAATTCCATATATGTTAAGTTACCAGTTGAGGTATCTAAGGCTTCCCTCCAAGTCCCTAAAAAATGGAGATCTTTTGCCCACATGGAAAGATCAAATGTTATCCTTAAAAATCCATGGATAATAAAGAATAACAACAGTAATCCTTAATAATTACACAGCTCCACTGGTCTCAAAGTTCATGTGCTCATTGTCAACCAATGTCTTCCAGCAGGGCCAAGTGTCTCCTTTGGCCTGTCTCCATTGTTTCTTCATTGTACATACCCTATTCAATTAACCCAGGATGGGCTAGCAAAACCTGACACCAAATTTCCTGAACTGTTATTATTTGAGAAGGATACTTTTCCCAAAAAAGACACTTAGAGTAAACTGTTAGGAGCCAAAAGCTTAGGTGAACAGTTTTACTTTGGCTCTCTATTTTTAAATTAAGGACACTGCAAATGGAGATCTTAGGATAAAGTTACTGTAAATAAGATCTTTGTCTCTAAATGAGACTAGTTCCTCAAAACTCCTTTTTTCTTTTTGACTTGAACTGCTCAGGCCCACTTTCAGTGAAATTCAATCACATTCATTAGCATTTCTAAAGATGTAAGCTACTCAAAACAGCTGCATTGTCTTTCCTTTTCAACTAAAATGCAGCTTTTCCTTCTAAAAGGAGAAATCGCCCTTAGTTGCATGGTGCTTTCTGCTTGGCACCCATAATTTTCAATGGTGGAGCCAGCCCCCATGAACAGGAAGTGCAATCCCATTTGATCTCACTTGAAAGAAATTGTAAATACTTAGTAAGTACGGAAACAGTGGCTCTTAGAAAAATACAAAAAAATAACTGTGAAAGCAAAAAAAAAAAAAAAGAGAGAGAGCCAGAGAGAGAGAGAGAGAGAGACAAAGTAATAAACATTTAAATGAACTAACTCTTTGTCCCTGGAACTAACATTCTCATTATCAGAGGTATTTAATATATTCCTTATGGGAAACTGGCTACTGTCTGTCAGTATTCCTTCTCTTACCCTGGCTATTTCAGCAATAGAGGGAAGCATTTTATCTTCTTAATCTCTTAGGTCTATATCAATAACATTCCATATGCTTCAAATCATAAAATTACCAGCGTTTTTAAAAAGTGTGTATTGATGGAAATATTATTACAGCAAAGAGCCAAGGGTTTACAAGTTAATCATTTTTCACTGACTTAGAAAACCATCTTTTGTGATGCCCAGTTAAAAATTCTGCCTGTAATTTGATAGTAAATCCAATTTTGTGCTCTTAAAACCTAGAGAATATGCTGTTATTTAAGAAGGAATATGGTGTACAAACCCTTCTTGAGGAGGGCAGACCCTGGAGCTGTGTTTCAGAAAATGTTTGCCATGATTTGTACAGATGTCTAGCTGCATTCCTTGTTATAGTGCCATGAAGCAACGTTAGAGGTGCTCTCTGGGACCATACGCTAGAAGGCCCACTAGTTTCAAGTCCTAACAAGTGAATTAAGCAGACAAGGAGATCAGGCAATGCGAATGCAGAAATATGGAAATTAGTCATTTATAATCACTTCTGAACGAAAGACAATGCAAAACTGAATCAGTCTTCTGTTTCTAGTAAATATCAAATTGAATTAAAATACTAATTTATAAAAACTGACCATAAGAACTAAAAGGATGCAGCTCATTAGTGGAATCTAATAGCAGCTGGGTCTGGTGCTGTGGAGGGTAGGGATAGAGGCAGTCAGGGTTCTTGCTACTAATGGATGTTCTTTTTTTTAAGAAAAAAAAAGTGTTTCACATGTGATTTGCTCAAATTACTGCACTTGTGAAATTAGTAAATCCCTAAACAGGTGTGTCAGAGCTACTTTCTATGTTTAAACCTGGCAAATCAATTCCCCTCATAGACAATGCTGCTGACCTGGGCCGAATAAGTCTCTTATTAGAAAGAAAATCTGAATCTGCGACGACAAATGATAATCAGACCTATTCTAAAATTTTGTGAAATGTAAATCCTTCTTAAAGGAATTTCCAAATTCGTGCTTATGGAGCACAGTAAGTCAGAAATGTCAAACCGCAAGTGACAAGTACTTGCAGAAGTGCTTCTTAACAGACTGTCAATCCCTAAAAAGACAGGTTGGTTATCTCTCCAGCAATCTTGGGATAAAAACTAAAAATTGTGAGTAGTTATCTGCATGTTACATCGGATGATACCTTTATCCTGTATAAACACAGGATCCACAAGTGGATCACTGGCAAATCCAAGATGTCTGTCGTTCTGTTAGGCACTGTCTCAACTGGGAGAAAATATTTCCTTGTACAGTCAACCTGAAGAGAACAAATATCTGACTTGGTAGTTCTGGAAAGCATGAGGACAACAAGTGGAAGTAGTAGCAGTCAACCTTCCTGAGTTTGGCTTGTGGGAGGTAGAGTGATCCAATGAAATTTTCAAGGTACTGGGAGATTACATCCATTCTGGAGCAAACTTTGTCAGATGGCTCCTACTCCACAATGCTCTAATTCCAACCTTGATCTTCCAGAATATCTGCCTACTGTTGAGACCCCTTACTCATTCTTGGTATGTTTTCTTAAAAAGAGACACTAGGGTTCAAGAGCACTGATGGAATAGAAGAACAGATTGTGGGTGTGTGCCTGAAGAATTGTAAAATAATATATAATAACAACAAAATATATCACTCACAAGACGTATGTGATAACAAGAAAAATAATCATAGCTGTCATTTACTGAGCTCTGTTCCAGGGACAACATTATATATATCAATCTCCTTAATTTCTACAACTCTATACTGCAGGTGCCACTATTAACCCCATTTTACAGTTAAAAAATTAGAGGTACAGAGAAGCAAAATGGGTAGAACCCTTGCTCGACATACAGTTATCAGATGGTATAGTAGGACTAGTACCCAAGTCTGTCCTTCATCAATCCCATGAATTTAACTAAGATGCTACGGGCCCCTGCTTCAAAATAGTTAAAAATCTCTCGGTCCTAGTTGAGTATTTGTTATATATTTCTGTAGAACTTAGAATCATCCAGTCATTTGCCAATTTCTGCATGGCTTTATGACTTATATGGCCCAGGCTCCAGCAATTGCACTTAAATCTAAACTCCATGAAGCAGACTAGCCAATAGAACTTTCAGTAAATATGAAAGTATTCTAAAAAGCTGTACCAATATGGCAGCCACTAGTCACATGTGGCTACTAAGAACTTGAAATCTGACCAGTGTGACTGAAGAAGTGAATTTTAATTTTACTTAATTTTAATTAATTTTAGTTTAAATGACCACATATGGCTAGTGACTACCATATTGCACAGCTCATCTCTAGAGGGAAAAGTATGATGCTCATTGAGCTGAAACTAGTTAATTTAGTCATTCAGCAAATATTTCTAGAGACCCTATATATACCAGACTCAGTATAAGACATTATACAGAATATACTAATAAATAAAATAAATAAGTGAACAATAAAATAAATAAGAACAATAAATAAATGAAATATTTGATACACAAAATAGACATTGGTTACTGACCAAAAGGGAAAATACAATTTACAGAAAAAGCCAGATTGCTTAGAGATAATCATGGAAGTATGACATCATGGAAACTCTGAGAGAAGAAAGTTTCTCAAAAAAGGGTGAATCAGTACTCTACTGTGAAGATTACTGTTGAGGAAAGATGAAAACAGAATAATAGGAGGTATGCCTAGCATTCTGGAGAAACTTCACTGTCTTATCAGGAGGAGTTTCCATGAATTAAAGGGATCAGAATACAGATTGGACAGAACTAGTGTAAATAAGAGGTAAAATAAATAAATAAATAAATAAAAATAAGAAAACAAAATCAAAGATGGCCTGTGCAGTCTTGAGGATCATTGCTAAAAGGGGGAATAAAAACTTGTGATGGTATCAGAGGGTTATGCATAACCTAGCCAAAGTATATACTGCCTGTTTATAGGCCAAGAGGAATAATCTAATAAAGAAGGAAAAAATGATCAAACACAGAAGAGAAGAGGCTCTCTGATATTCTTGAGAACTCAAGAAGGGACTAAGATCCAGAGACTAGTGAGTGAGAGATTGGTCTGTGCTGAAAGGACGGACATTCCCTAGGTAAGATAAGGAGGAAGGGTGGATACAAGTGAGGATAACTTTGCAGATATGCTCACTTAACCCAAGGGATCCAACCCCTGGAGTCCACCTCAGCCCGGAGCTGACTTCAAGGGAAGTCAGTCTAGATTTTGAAAAGGAATTAAATATTTGCTGCATTCTCCTGAAAATTCCCAAAGGAAATTATATTAATAACACATAATAAAAACAAATCATCTTAAAACTTTTTTACCTCTCTCTCTTTTGCTTCCACTTCTTTCCCCACCATTCTAAAATCTCAAGAAATTCTCTTACTACAATATAAATGGAGTGAGATGAGATGATATCTAAATGCTAGGGCTAAAATTTTATGATTCTATAAATGATAGACACTGATATTTAAAACTCCACCTTTTCATTTGTGAGAGGCTGGGATAGCTGGGGGGAATTCTGAAGGTTACTAAAGATTTTGTTTGTTTTTTTTTACATAAAGTTGCTAAATTGCTATATCATAGTGTATATAAAAAATGAATGTGGAGAGCTCCAAAATTGCAAGGAAAGTAGTGTGGGAATAAAGAGGTTGTGGAAAAGATAGGAAGAGGATGAAGACCACAGAAAAGTAGGAGAATCAGGGCCAGTATTGGCAAGCCCTGAGGAGAAATTAGAGAAGGAGATGGAAGCATAACATCTGTTCTATTCTGAGCAGTCTTTGTTTCCAAATTCACCTCTTCTCCCCTCTTTGCCTTAGCCAAGCCCTACCTCTCTTTTCTTTCTGATGAAAAAATATATGTAAATATTTCTGTACACAGTAAGTAGCAAAACAAAAACAAAAAACACAGAAAATAGTGGAAATTATTCTCATAGCACATCCCAAATAAGATGGGTGCACTTGGGCATATAGGATGATACTACTACAACCGGGAATATCTAACTTTTTTTTTAATTTTCTTTTAATTTAATTTTATAATTCATGGAGAAGCAAAGAGAGGCAGTAGAGTAACTTATATCTTAAGCTGTTTGTTTGAAAATAATATACAGAAAGGGAAAAACAATCCTCAGCTAACAACTGTCTTCCTTGCCATCTGCTTAATCTAAACATTAGCATATCACATATCTGGGTGAACTCAAATGCACCGGATAGTCAAAGCTCTATTCCACTTTTCAGACCCTTAATGGGGGAGTCAAGTGAGAATTCTCTATGGGATTATATGGGCTTTATAGGTTTCCAACATATGCATTTAGGGCCACATTTTCAGTCCAGCTTTAACTCATCATACTAGGACTGGAGGCAAAATTGTGCCTGGCTTAATTAGCACAAGTACTAATCAAGTACTAATGAAATTTGCCCACAAGCAGTTCTTCCGACTAGGGCACAATAGTGCACACAATTTCCGTATATATCACTTAGCATGTCAGCACAAAAGCAGGAAAGAAATGAACAATTCCTTCCTAAAACTGGCTTCAGGCTAACCACAGGCAAACATCATCCCTACCCAAAAAGTAATATATTTGTTTCATCAGTGTAAACTCTGTAAATCCTAAATCTGCAAACTGCATCCCAATTTGCCACATTAGGTTGCAAATTCATAAAAATATAGAGAATGGTATCAGTGAAGATACTCCATTCTCACAGATTTATGAGTTATTTTAGACCTGAATTTGGAAATGAGTGTGATCTGTAATATACCTTAAAATATATAGATGATCTTTCAAGCTAAAACATCAGTTCTTAAGAGGTAGCAATAATGTTGGAAAACAGACCTATTTGTTTAAACTTGGAATAGTGACAAAAAAGGAAGCTCAATTTTATGTCTCCCACCAATGTTCTACCCTTAGTCTTCTTACTGTGTTTTAAATCTGCTATTAAGATCTGTCCAAGCATAAGAGCTTATTTACTACACAAATATTAATTACGGATGCCTTCAGTCTATCAATTAAATCATACTAATCGGAGATGCAGTAGGTACATTGAAGTAAGTATTTGCATAATCAAGCTTTGCATGTAGGAAATATTTTGCTCTGGGATTCTCACAGTACTTTGCCAAAAATAAAATTCTGGGTCATCCCATTTAGGAACACTAGCAAAACAATGATTAATTCTTAGAACAAGGTCACGTTAAGAAGTCAGGTAGAAAACTAAAAGAGGACTTTATGAGGGCCAAATGCTGTGATCTTTTCTGGCCTGCAAACTACACTCCTTCCTCAAAGGCCTGTTAGATTACTTGTGAAAAAGGATCTCACCTTTAAGGAGCTGAAACTTACCCACTTGAACAGGTGCAAGGGCCAGATGACCAGTTGTTCTCTTTATGAACTATCGACAAACATCACTTAAAAAATAATGTTCATTGGTGAGTGCTAAAAGCCTGCCAATTCACACAATGCTTTCTTCATAAAATGAAATTCAGGAGAGAGGAAAGAAAATAATTCCAAATCAAGGTAACTCAGATTCAACCTGTCTGTCACCTGTGGTCCCATACAGTTAAACCGTCCTACACAGCTTCCAAGTTAAGGACAACAGATTAATTTTGACACTGACTTCTCTTGCCCTTTCAAAGATGCTGTTGTCTTAGTATCACCTTATACTCATTTTCACATTTGTAAACAGATCTAATTTATCTTTCTGGGACAGCAGAATGGGGAAAGAAGGAATTTCTTATCATTAATGAGTTTTATTTTTCTTGATTAAATAAAGGTTTGTGAAGTATGAAGAGTGTATAAATGTTACATGCTGTAAAAATGAAAAATTCACACGGACCACAGACTAACAAAATTCAAGCCCTGACGTTCTTCAAAGGAACCAAGGGCCCCATCTGCTGATGTTTAAATGTACTACAGTAGCAAAAGGATTAAAGGGAGCATACAAAAAGTGCATTTATTGAACTAGAATACAATCAAAGAGCCTGAAACTGCAGAATCTGAGGAACAAAAGTGTTTTTAGACATTAGAGAATCTGCTTGTCTCCCTTCTGTATTGGGGCATAATTAACCACTACTTCTCTATTGAAAAACCTTTGACTGAGCAAATTCTCATTTCTCCAAATTGTGATTCTGGCCTTGAAATCACTTTGAAGAGTTTGGTCATAACAGTGGATTTTAATTCTACCCCTTTGGATGATAATAAAAGATGTTCCCATGACCTGTCAGCCTTGATTTCCACCATGAGATAATTTGGGGCCCTTTCTCTGAAGATCATTGTGTTTATGGCTATTGCCACAACTAAGTGATAGGTGAAGCATGAATGAAAAACCCTGGATAGATTAGAATTATGAAGTTGGGAACATTTAGTTCCATCTGTCATATATTCACTATTTGACCTTTCTCTATCTGGTTCTCCTCACCTTGAACATCAGGTATCAGGTTGCAAGAACTTTAAGTTTCTTTCTTCCCAGCTTTAAAATTCATTGTGTCATCCCAAAGGGTAGATGTCATATAAATATTTATATCAACATAGCATATTACATACATTTGCTTCTCCATAGAAGTTTGTTGAATAGACATATTCTCTTTCAAAAAGTGTTCATCCTATAATTACCTTCTTTACTTAATTCTGATATTCAAAGTTTTTCACTTTATTTTTGGAATTTAATAATACTTGTAGTGGACAATTATTTAGAAAAATCACTTCAGTGTCTTTAGGAATAATGATCTCTCCATTATGAACAGTTAAGGTAGAACCATCAATCAAGGTTATTTGATCTCTCAAAGATAAATTGTTAGCATGTGATTAAGCTTAATCACTTCTCTCTACTTTGATGTTGACTCATATGCAAAGTGAAGCAAAAAAGTAAAAGCAGTGGGATTGCTTCATTCTAGCAGCATATGCTTTGAAATAACTGTCAACAGGACCCTGTTACCTTTGTCCCTAGACTCCAGAAGCGGCACTAGTTCAGTCCTACTTCCGGGAGCCTCCAGCTTTTCCTTCACAAAGTTGAAACATCAGACTGAGCTACTCTCCAGTTTTCTCAAAACAGTAATTTCCTGTTTAAGTAGTGTGGTGGACATTTGCCTCTTGTCTCGCCAACGTGCAGTCCCCTTGCTTTCTTCCTAACAGTGCTCTGTATATCTCAGCGGTGCTGGAAATTGGCTCCATCAGTTGGTGTGGAATTGACTTCATCTCTCTCTAGACAAGGATCTATATCGGCTCAAGTTAATTATCACTTCTCCCTTTGGCAACAGAAAAAGGTTCAAAAATGGACATATAACTAAATTTGAGCCAATGAAATATCATGTGACTGTTGGAGATTCTGGGGAAGAGATTACCTCTATCTTCTGTGGGACTTACTTAAAAATGTACCCTCTTTTTCATTGGATATGAAGCAAGACACTCTGGTGGTATCATTATCAGCTTCTACCTTACTGTCACAAAAGGAACCAGTCTTAGGATGAGTCTAACACTACGACTATAGTGAAAGGAAATATAGAAACCACATCCTTGGTTATTTTGTAAGAGACTTGAACCCTGAAATTTTTACTTATGTAAGGCAGTAGAATCTTTTACTTATGTTTAAGTCATTTTTATTTAATTTTTAGTATATTAAAATTATCCTAAATAATATCCAGAGTCCAGTTCTCTTTGTAAGAACCAAAGAACTTTATCAGATAGCGGTAATCCATTAAGAATCTGCCATCCTCGGTTCTTATATGCTATACTTCTCTTTAGATACGTCAATACTATACTTTTTTTAGATATTTTTATATCACACTTGCTTTTTGTTACAAGGTTATTCAATCTTGTTCAATCTTTAGTCCACTATGACCCATCTATTTCTGCCATTCTCATCAAAAATAAATCAATCATTTATTCTAGTCTATTGGTAGAGGTTTTTTTCTTCCTCTATTTACAGACCTCAATCTTTCCCACTTACCTTGTTTTCCCAGTAATTCTCCAATTTATCAAAGTCATTTGCAGGCTGTAAGCAAATTTTGCCTTCCTAATTTTTTACTAGCATATATCTTATAAAAGGTATTTCTTAAAAAAATGAAGTGTTTTATGTCTTAAATGTCCTTCCCATTTGTGTTAATGAATGCCCACCTACTACATCATCAATCAGTATCATCAGTATCAAAAAGAAAGAATTTCACTGGCGGTCCATCAAGGCCATAGGTTGGGAGTATGCCATTATTGGGACAATGATGGTGTGGTCAGCTGTTATTGGGAGACTGAACCTATATCCTTTCATGGGGTATGAACCTTTGATTTTTTTTCTCTTTCACACTTGTCTTACCTATTCAAGTTCCAACTACACAACTGTCAGCTCTATGAAGAAAACCTGAATGGATCACTTCATCAATTAAAATACTGTTTATCTCCCCCGCTTTGTCTGAGCTATTTACTTCTTCAGTACAACATAACAAGCTCCTTCTTTTTCAACTTTCCTCCTATGCCTCTATCACAGAGTTATTTTCCTTTTTCTTATATATCTTAACTAATGGCATCATCATCCACCACTTTGGTCAAACTGAAACATGAGCTTTCCCTCTTCTTCGCCCACCACAAATCTTAATGAGTTACTAAATGTAGTGGATTTTATTCAAGAAATTTTCTTTAACATATTATCTCCTCTCCATTTTTACCTGTTTTTTTCTAGTTTGGCATTCTTTGTGTCTCTTACTTGAAACCGTCCCGCTGCTTTGTGTCTCTGCCACCAGTCTTGCCATGTTCAAGTACATCTTCCATCTGCCCCAGGAAGGTATATCTAAAATATAAATCTAATCCGATTACTTCCCTGGATAAGATAATTATTTGTTACTACTTTTACTCTGGAGTCTAACCTGAAGCTGCTTGCTCTACTTTTATCTCCTACCACTGTGGATTTTGCTACTCAAGTTTCAGAAAGATGAAACCATGCGTGCTTCAGTCCCTGAAACATATTTCTTCCAGTCCCTATTCCTTACTCATGCTGCTTTTTCTGCCTAATACATTGAACTGGATCACTACTGTACACAACTATGGGCTAAACCAACTCTATCATGTGTCTAAATATTTTGAACTAAGAAATAGAGAAAATTGGAATCAAGGGTGGATTTTAAAAGTAGATAGTGTAGGAAAAAAGTAGTGTTTGATCACTCAAAAGAAAATGTTTTAAGAGAGCCGAAACTGGAAGTAAGCAGAAGGTAAGAGACAGAGAAATGAAGAGAACATAGGGAGGATTCTGAACTCTGCTCTGAAACTGCTGAAATCCCAGCACCGCTGAGAAGCAGAACTACTTTCAGTTCTTGCTATTCCTGAAGTCAAGAGGCTCAGCTTTCCTTGGGCTGTTATGAGTTTATCCTCTTATAATTATCTCTCTAACACATGTAGAAGTATGAACCGAATCTTAGTTCTCCTAACTAAAGGAGTCTAATTAAAGGAGCATTGATTTTTTTCTTCTTTCACCATTAGTCCATACACTGGGCTATAAGCTATTTAAGGGTAAAGAACAGATATAATATCTGGAACATAGTAAGTGCTAAATAGAATAAATATTGAGATTCATGAATAAGAAAACAAATAATAGAACACTGTAGGGGACAGAGGATAGGGATCTGATGCCAATAAGATTAGACTAACTAGAAAATAATTTATATAAAACCGTAAGAGAGAGTATAGTTGTCTCATCAAATGAAGGTACTTCATTTTTAACTGACAATTGCACAATTTTCCACTACCCTCCATCTTATGAAATTTGATGCTATGTATGGGTCTCGACTGTCCTTTATAAATTGATTACACAGGACCTAATGATCACCTACTATGTGCTTAGCACATTACTGTGTCCTACAAGAAGATACAAAACTAAAATGTAAAACCCCTATTCTTAAGAACCGTGTTTCTAGCCTGTTTCCTCATTATTACCCTGTTCCATGATCTTTCCCAAATGATTAATTTATCTTATATCTTGTTCATAATTAAAGCTTCTCAAAAATGGAGCACGAAAAAATGCCACAAGTTCCACAACTGCCACAAGTTCCAGCATGCTGCCCCAGTTAATCTAGTAAAGGCACCATGAAATATTATCAACAGTAGACTTCATTTTTTTGACTGCTTCAGCCACAATAAAGAGATTATGAAAATTCTAAATGCCTTGCAACTTAAAGCATATAAACTCTATTTTTCAAACTATATGAATAGCTGGAAGAAGCAGCTAAGAGTAAAGGCAAGCAGGGAATTGTAGAATAAAACTTTCATAAAGTCTCTGAGATGTCTAGTGAGGAAGTCTCAGGGCTGACTGTTAGGATGATTTAAAACCTTAAACACCATTTTGTTGACACATAATTCTTTTATATATTTTCAGTGTATAAATTGTGAGCTCCTCCAAAGGAAACACAGTTTTTCACAGCGAAAAACAAAGAAAAAAGCCTCTAACTCTTATTACATTTTAAGCACTAGATAACTTTGCAAGCAGGTAACTGAGTTTATGAATTCATGTAAGTCAGCAGTCTGTGAATTAGTGTGGCAGGAAGGTTTTCCTAAGCAGACTTTCTATTGACACATATCTAACCATTTTCACATTTAATATTTTCTCTTATGGTTGTTAATGTGCCTCAAAAATATGGAAATGTGAAAACCAATAGATTCTGTGGCTACAAATTGGATAGTAACTCATACAGACAGGGCTTGTTTTTTTCCCTTTGGGACCCTGAAAAGTTTTGAACAGCAGCCAATAGGTTTTTGCTCCTTTGAAGAAAGACTGTCTTATTCAAGACACTATTTCTACTAAATATTATATCCAGATCGAGTTGGGTTTTTTTTTGTTGTTGTTTATTAAGTTAAGGAGAGAAATTATGCCCAGCATATATTTATTGTTTATTGAATAATTAAATGAGATATCAAAGAAGCAGTAGGCAATGGATAGGAGAGTCTTTTGGGAACTGGAGTCAAAGCATTTATTTTCATATTAAAATTTCCTACGATCAAAGCCCACATAGTTGATTTTCATGATGGTGTGTTATAATATAGGAAAAGAACAATTAGTCTTTAATTTTTTTAAAGGAAATGTATGGGTGAGAATGACAGTGGGCAGTCAGGTAGAAAGAGAGAGGGGAAGGAAGCATCTTTATTTGTTTTTATTTAGCTATACATGCTAGCTGTTCCCCCCACATCTCACCTCCAATCCTAGGGCCTGGGACTCTAACCCAGGATGTGTGGCTTGCTCCTTTGGAGTCGATTAGCCTAAATTCTGTTCCACCAGAGCACACCCAGTTAGTCTTTGTGTTCTTGTGGGGGAGGGTGGCTATTGGGTTTTTTTTGTTTGTTTTTTTTGTCACTTCTTTCTTTTTATTTTTATTTAGTTGTTCAGCTTGATTGTTCCCGCTGGCCCCAAACCTGGGACCTCGAGATGTATGTGGACTACAACCAACCCCTACTCCACCAGGGCACTCCTGTTCTTTGTTTTTATCTAAGGGCAGATAAAGTTCTGAGAAATCAAATGATCAAAACCATTTATTAATCTGCTCATTTATTTCATCAACAAATATTTGCCGAGCTCCTATGTGGTGCAAACCACAGTTCTAAGTACTGAGGACAGAGCAGTGAATGCAGAAAAATTACTGTCCTCAAGAAGCTTACATTCTAATGGAAGAAATAAACAATAAATATGCAATAAACAAGAAAAAAATAACTACATACCTTGATTCTGTTGTCATGAATGCTATGAATAAAAAAAAAAAATAAGGAAAGGGAGCAAAGGGTGACAGGACCTGTAATTTTAGATAAACAGGAAGACCAAGAAACATGAAAGTGAAGGAAGCCAGGTGAACAGCATGGTGAACAGAGGAAGAGCAAGTGCAGAGGATCTGAGCAGACATGTGCAGTGTGCTCTAGAAACGAACGTGGAAGCCAATACAAAGGAGGTGAGAAAACAGCAGGAAGACAGAATATGTGGGGCCTTGTAGGCCATGGCAATATCCTTGGATTTTATGTTGTATGTTGAAAAGCCACTATAATAGATATTTAGACTTCTTTTTTAACTAAAATTTCTAAACTTTACAATGAACAGTCTGTGGTTCATTTGTCAGACAAACGTCACACTACCTTGGACTCGCAACAATTTTTCAGTTATCCAAACTCAATCTCAAAATGCAATTCCAAACTCTACGCTTGAGGAAAGGTACTTTTTTTTTCGACCATAACAATTAATCAAAGATTATTTAATGATGATCCTTAAAAACAAACTAAAACTGACAGTTTCCCATCAGCAGTAAGTATTTTCCAGATCCCATTAAAGGTGAGCATGAGGGATAAGCTACTGACCATGTGTGTTCACAGTAGTCCAAGATGGAACTAGGTTTTGCTGAAACTTGTCCTACGGTCAACTTCCTTGATAATCTACATTAGATAGAACATATCTTATCGTAATTTCTTAGACCTAGTTCAAGAAAGCATAGTCTGATGAGAAATTATTGTCTGAAAATAATTTCATCATTTTAAATACGTATCTTAACTTCAAATAAAATATCTCTAAGTGAAAGTACTTCTTTAATGAGTTATTAATAATGAATAACTTTCATGTGTATATGAACAATCGTAATGTACTCAAGTTCTTAAAATGAAATATTGATGCCTATAAATTGGCAACAATTTTTGTGTTAGTCAGGGTCAACTAAAAGCTGTTAAAAATATTCCCAAATCTCAGAGGCCACATACAGTAAAATGCTACTTCTTGCTCTCATTACAGTTCAGGTTGGCAGTAAAGGCCTCAACTTCATGCCCTCACCCATCGAGGAGCCTCCTCACACCTCATTACTCTGCCCTTCTCTCTACAGTGCTTTGCATTAAACTAGTAGGTAGGAAAGTGAAAACATAGGCAAGATTTTTTCAGTATATCTTCGTACCAACATCAAAGTATCTTTTTTTTTCCATTCCTCCATCTTCCCTAGCTACTCCTTCTCTTTATACTTTGTTGATTTCTCTTCTTCTCATTAACTTCTTAATGTCAAAGGATGAGATACGGGAGTGCTAGATATCTGGCCCCAAACCTCTCTTTTCTGTTTAGAGTTGTCTCTCAGTAAATAAATAATCCAGTATCATGGCTTAATAACATCTTAATGTAGAAGCCTCCAAAGTATACATT
The DNA here is from genome assembly GCA_004363575.1 of Solenodon paradoxus. Classification (NCBI taxonomy): domain Eukaryota; kingdom Metazoa; phylum Chordata; class Mammalia; order Eulipotyphla; family Solenodontidae; genus Solenodon; species Solenodon paradoxus. The sequence goes on along the minus strand of RJWH01000195.1, from coordinate 500,550 downwards.
TTTGTTTGGACCCCTCTCTGCAAACTTCAATTTTTTGGATTATTTTGTGGGGGGGTTGGTGGTGTTTTTTGTTTGTTTGCTTTTGTCACCCCTATCATGAACCAATTCAATGGCTGTGCTTTCATAGATTGTGATTTAGTGAAATAAGCCACAGAGAGGGGCTCCTAAAAGAGTTTTTAAGCTCGGTCTATCCAAAGCTGAACTCAGGAGCTTCTTCCAGAATCTGCTTATTTGCAATTTATCTCAAATTCTCTCTTCAATTTTTCTGCAAAACCCTTACAGTCATCTCTGATTCCTCTATCTTATATTCCTGCTGGTTTTTCTTTGAAAGATATACATAATCCAATGACTTATTCATATCTTCTCCACCTGGTCCTTTTTGTCCACCATCGTTTCTTGGCTAGCTTACTAAAATAGTCTCCAACCAGTTTTCTTGATTCTACTCTTGACCCCCTAATCTTTCTTAACACAGTAGCCAGAATATTCTTTTTCAAAAGTATGTTAGATCATATTACTCTTCTCAAAATTCTGCAGTGGTTTATTATTTCATTCAAAGTGAAAACCAAAGTCATTGCAGTGCCTACAAGGCCTGAATGCTATATGGCTTCCTTCTAGCAACCTGTCCTCAACTTCACTATTCTCCTTCCTTTCCTTGTTTTGCCTCAGACAGGTTAGGCTTCCTTAACGTTCTTAGACACATTTCTATTTCAATGTCTTTACCCTGATGGGAATGTTCTTCTCTCTGATATCTACCCAACTAATCCCTTCAAAAAAAAAATATTTCATAGATTTGTCTAATGTTCCCTGGATCTGATGCTCTGCCCTTGTTAGTTTCTGTTTCCTATATGAGTCATATCCATGGACTTTCGACTGTAATTTCCATTTGAACTAGTCCTCAATAACTACTCTGTGAGGGGCAAGATAATATAAGATAGCAGCATGTGGGACCTCAACTCAGACATGCCTGGACTCAACTATTAGCTCTGCCATTTTGGGCAAGTCATTTCATCTTTAGTCCTCAATTTTCTTGGCTGCACATTATCAATTGTAATAATACCTGCTTCACAGGGTTTTGTGAAAAAATGAATGGCATAATATAAATGAGATGCCTAGTACTATGTTTTCATAGTTTTGGTATTTGATCAAACTGTTAGACAGTTAGTTACTACCTTTTAATGGATATTCTTCAATATGTTGATTTGATAACATACCCACATATTTTCCTAACCAGAACAAAGCTAAATGATGCTTCAGACATCTCTTTTCTCAGTCACATGATGGACTAGGTTATAGATATTCATGAAAACTACTTGCATTTCCAAATAGATTTCATACATTTAAATAATTTGATTTATATTACATTGTTTTTAATGAAACAACTAACGTTATTAGTAAAAATAATAAATTGTCAAACACCAACATTTTCACATAGTTCAACCCAATGTTTTCAATTTATTTATAGCATACTTTTTCAAAGTGCCATGCAAGTAATAGTTGAGTCTAGTCTAGTTGTGCAGGTCAAAATTGAGAAACAAATAATATTGGAGTCATAAAGATATATCCTACTACCTCAGAAAACATGGAATATTTTCCTCTTTTCTTTTTCTTCCACTCCTTTCTGGAACTTGAATACTGCTCTGTTCTCAAAAAGTTTGATCGCCTCTTTATATCTTTTCTTAGCCCTTCGAACATAACGTAAGTTCTTAGACTTCTCCATTATCCTAGGCAGGGTTCACCAGATAGAAAAAAATAGAAAATCCATATTGAACATATCTGTATCTATATTTATATACCTGTATATGTGTATATATAAACACACACATATATATATACCTCTGTTGAGAGATATTTTAAGAATTGACTCGAATAATTGGGAAAACTGACAAGCCCAAAATTCATGGAGATACACAATAGACCATAAATTTAGGTAGAGTTGATGTTGTAGTCTTCAATCTGAATTCCATAGGGCAGGCCACATAAGCTAGAAGCTCAGGAAATGTTTCTAGACTGCAAACCTTTATTTATTTATTTATTTTTATGCTGTAATCTTAAGAGTGGACTGTTAGGGATTGAATTGTGTCCCCTACAAAGTAATATATTGAAGTCCTAACCCTAGTACCTCAAAAAAAAAAAAAAAAAAAAAAAAAACTTGTTTAGAAATGGGGTCATTACAGATGAAATTAATCAAGATAAGATTAGGTCATAGTGGAGTAAGTTGGGCCCATATACCAAGATGCCTTGTGTCTTTATAACAAAGAACACCATGTTAAAAGACAGACACACACAAGGGGAACACCATGTGAAAGTCGGAATTATTCTGTCATAAGGCGAATAAGAACAGAAACAAGGAGAGAGACCTGCAACAGATCCTTCTCTAAAGACATCGGAGATGCCAACACCTTGATCTCTGACTTCTTTTCTCCAGATTGTGAGACTATAAATTTCTATCAGTTAAGCTGCTCAGTTTGTAATGCTTTGTTACAGTTCCCCTAACAAAATAATACATCCGTCAACCCGAACAGTCTTAGATTCTCACCTCTGTTTTTCATCTAATATTAAATGAGTCACCATATCCTGTCCATCTTAATTTTAAATACTTCCCTCAGTTCTGGTCATCTCTTGCTTTATCCTCTAATAATTTTAAGCCCTTATCTCTCATCTCACATTTATAGCAACCTCCTAAATGGGTCTCCTGTTTTTTTCTAGCCCTTTCTCCACTGCTTCCAAAGACCCCTTTTAAAAAATATAAATCTAATTGTGTCCCATATCTGACTTGAAACCTCCTTATCTTTCTACTTTGATCTTTTATGCTTTACCTTTTAGCATTGCCAAAATCCTCATTTAAAAAAATAGACTATTATCTTTTTTGCCATTGACTATACTGACTGAACTTTCACTCTGCTAGAACCTAGATCCCATCCTCTTTGATTTAATGCCTTTTTCAAATAGCTTCATTACTGTTGTCTAATACCATGCGTCTCTTCTCGTTCCAAGTTTAAAGCAGCCTGGTTGTCAGGGACAGAGGAGAGTTTCAGGATTTGTCCATTATTCAAAAAAAAAAAAAAGTTTGTGCTCAGAAGAAGGTGGAAACCAAAAGATTTAAATACAAAATAGGAGAAAGTAAAATAGAGCAGGCAGGAGTTCAAGGTTGAACTCTAATAGAACTCTCTAATAGACGCAACTTCACGATTTCTGGGATCAACTCTGTCTTTCGTTGAGTTCAGAATCTCTTGGACATGTAACTCAAGACCCTTTTTTACAGCCTGTCTTAGGAATCTTGGAAAAACTGCAGTTGCACATTGTATACAAGATCAATTCCAACAGCCAAAAATGCATTGACTTATTTAAGTACAATAAATAAAGAAGACTGTGCTATGTGGAATTAGAGCTACAGCAGTGCAGTCATTAGACATGCTAAGACCACAGGCCTGCCAAATTCTACTACCAGATGCTTAGGAAAAAGAGGAAATTATAATTCCAACTGGTCAGTGGTCAGAAGGTAATATTCAAAACATCCTACCACATGGATAAACAAGAAAATAATTAGAAATCAAATGTTAGAGAATTCTGCAGTGAGCATGAATGTAATCCACAGGATAAACAACACTTGGTTGACATTTGACTGAATAAATTAAAACCCAAAGTAATTTGAATAAAAATTCAAGACATGTATCAGAGAAGTTCAGGACAGAAGACAAAAGATGAAATCTTCCTCTTGCCATTTGAGCTATATTGGTGTTTATAGGTAGGCCTGGAAAAGAAGGTCAAAGGCATTCTTTTTCTTTGCAGTACTATCCTGCAGCATTATGGGATGAAAGTCATTGTAGTAAGGCCATAACTTGACTGGAGAAATCCATTAAGCTGAAACGCATACATTCAAGATAGTGTGCAGCTGAAATTACCATACTCATACCAAATAAAAAGTCACTCCAAACCATCTACCTTGTCTCATGTTTCCTTGAAACAAGATTAATAATAACAAATCAGAGACATTCTACTAGCTTTCATTACTCTCTGTAAAAGAAAATGACCAGCTACCCAGTTCAGGTGTCACTTGTCTGCCTGTCACATGTACTAACACACACACACACACACACACACACACACACACACACACACACAGGTTTTCTATGGATAATAAGTACTCTAATATTATAAGGTTTATAGAATTGACTCCAGAGTTGATTTTATTATTCTACAGCAAATACTTTCTTCAACAGAAATGGTTATGAAACTCCCAGAGTTTGAGCTTTTGTAATTTGGGGTTCACAGGAAAGATCAAAGTAAACTAAAATCTGATTCTTCACATTGAGAATATTTACTGCATCATATGAACACAGTCATATATGTGTAGTTTTTGTTTATAAGAGACTTAAAAGGAAGCTGAGTGATGGTTTTTATATCATAAAGTGTGAATCAGTTCATTTCAGGCAAGCAGAAGCCCTGAACTTTGTGGTCATCCTACTCCTGTAGTAGAGAGCTGCACTTGGTATTAAGAGAAAAAAAATTGCAGTTACTCGAAATTTTGATTGGAGAGAATACAGGATAAAAGGTTTATTCTGGTGACCAGTGAGGATGCCGCAACTCAATGAGTGTACAGAGTGAACAAGGCCATTGCCTAATATATCACATCCATCAAGAAAAATAATTATATCCATATCAATTACTGGTCTATTAGAAATAAAGACCTGGTGGAAGGACACTGTCCAAAGGTGATTGTCTAGTGCTTTAAAAATAAATGTCTTATCTCTGCCTTGGCATTTTCTGTACCATCAAAAGACCATTATCCCATGACAGTTCCATTCCGAAGACATTAACATTAGATACCAATTCTTTCTAAAGGCTCTTTACAATGCTTTGTCTCATTTGGTAGGTTTGCCAAACGTTCTTCACATTTCATTAATAAATTGACCCACACAAATCCCTTAGGACTCTAAGGGAAATTAAGTTTCATTCTTTTTTCTTCTACTGCTCTAATTAAAACTATTAAGAATGAAAAGATACCATCAATAGATCAATCAAGTCTGTTAAATTAGGCAGCACAGTTTAAATGAAATAACACTTAATGAAAAAACTCTATTAATAAATATAACTATACATGCCATATATGTCAACCATATGGGAAGAGCTTTGCATGAATTTTGTTTATGCACACAATAATCCTGCAAGACAAGGGTTGTTTGTCCAGACTCTAATGGAGGAAACTGAGGCTTGGAGTGTTTCTAAATGCTGAAGTCAGAATCTAGGTCTGTTGGACGTGAAAGCCTGGGATTGTAAACATTCTGCTTGAGTGCTTTTTAGGTGATAGTGAGGACTGTCTCAAACTCTGACTTCAGGGACATCTAATAGGCACCTCAGTTTTCTTACTGGCAAAAGTGGAAATAGACTGATAAATCTCATGGTCTCTCCTTAAATGAGCATAACCTCTTAAGTGATTTATAAGACCACAGGTTATATCTAGGCTATGATTAAGTATCATAACTAAAAACAAAATTATGTCATAAGAAGGAGAGTAATATGGCTAAAATCTTACTAGAGCATGTTCTTTTCTAGCATCTATCTTTTCAATTGTTCGTATGATTGCTTATCACCCATCATTTATAATGAGTCCTAGTGAGTTCTATTCCAACAAAATGTAAGAGCCACATGTGGAAATGATACTTCAAACCCTGGTTCCCTAGTTGAACATTCTACTTGTTCATAACTTACCCTTGCACTTCCTATTACTTTTCTTTCATAGGAAATATAGCTAATTCTCTCAAGTTTATAGCCCGCGATAAGCAGCCCGTTGTCTGTGGTAACCTGCGGACAGCGCAGATAAGGGAAGGTTGTGTGAGTAGTTACAAACCCCAGAGGCCCTCCACAGAGGAATTGCTGTCAGCAGTCTTCAGCCATGAAGAGCATTCGCCTGCTGGTTCATTTCTTCCCTGATGCAGGACGAATTCTCCACAACAGAATCCAGTGTCCGAAGGAAAAGGAAACATTGCCAGAGTGTGTATCCTGGACGCAGGAAGACTTTCCCGAAGACTTCACAGGCCCATCTACACCAGTCTTCCCAGTTTACAGATAACAAAGGCAGACTAAGGAAGATTAAGAACCAACAGCACTTAGGAGCTGGAAGGAGCTGTGAGAACCCATTTGGCTCAGCTCACTGCCTTCAAGCAAATGAGTATCAAATACCCTTCAAAACAAGTGAGGAAATCTGACCTTTTAAATTTTTTTTCCAGAGTTGTCCAATTATGGGAGATGGGAAGAGAGAGAAAACTTTATTGAGAAGCTCAGAAGCAAAACAAAACAAGTTTCCCTTCTGCTTTCTCTGCTCCTCTTCAGGTAACAGCCTGAAACAGCAAAATGGTCCTTTCCAGGGTGACAGAGTGAATCTAGAGTCAACCTCTCCATTTCCCAGTGTGTGCCACCATTACGTCCCACCGTTATAATCAAAGTCTCCCTGGAATGAGTTCAAGTCGTAGATTCCTGAAATTTATTATATATTATACATACATAGTATATGTTTACTATATTATTATAGCATTATATAGTCTACTTTTATTATATTATATAGTACAATTTTACATAGTATACTTTTATATAGTATACTTTTACTATATATACACACATTATATATGTCATTAATAGTATAAAGCTTAAGACTCATATTTAAACAAGATCGGTAAAAAGAGGGACTGATTTCTCTCAGTGTGGTGAGTTAAATTCCACGTAAAAGTGAGCAATAAGTCTTAGATTGAATAATAGACCCTCCCATGGAGTGGGGCGAGAAAAAAGTGGGCAGAAGCAGGAAGTAAGGTGGGGAGGGAGGGAGAAACAATTTATTTTGATTATACTTTAAATCCAAGACCCACATTCCTAGCTAGTTCTTGAGGTAAAGACACCTACCTTTTTTGGCATATGCCCATAAAACTTAAGTGAAAGAAGCTAAACCATCAAATCACATTAAATCTCCAATCTGACAATTTAAGACAAAGATATTCAGAGTGAAGGTTGCTTCTCAATCCTTTAATCATCTGTTGTGTCCTGACATTCCAGGGGTCTCAGAAGAGTGCATAACAAATAACGTTCCATATGTGCAGTTAAAACTATACGCAACAAGGGTAAGTGACAACGGAAGCACTCTGGCTCTAAGTGATTAATATCAACACACTGGAGCCACCTCTTCAATGACCTACATTAGATGCAGACAGTCACACACAAAAAACATACAAGCTGATTTGCTTGTATGACCCAAAGCTGCTGCCCTGATCTCCATCCTTCTGGGGAAATGCTCACAGTTCACTCACTGTACAAGTTTACTAGAGGTTTGTGTCCACAATCACTGGTTATCTGTCTGTGAATTCAATATACTCACCCTTTTCTCCCTCCCGTTTTCACCAGGGTACAATTACTGAACTTATAAAAATTATTATCACTTTTTTTAATTGAAGAGGAAAAAGACACTTCCCAAGGCATCTTACCATGTGGTGCAAAGTCAGACATAAATGAGTTTGTGCTTTGAGATTATCTGTGCCTTTCCAGATGCATTGATATTTGGGAAGGTAGCTACAGGTATGGCTATTATATTGTGATTAGTTTCCCATAAGACACACATAAGTACTCAAATACGTATCATATTTATCAAACCTGCCCCCCCACACTGTGTACAGATGACTAACTAGGCAGGGTAGCGTACTGTATAAGCTCTGAGAACATTTTAGCATAAACAATACAAGAAAATTGGGCATTACCTCTCAGTGTCAGTGAAACTAAGTGGATCTTGGTGGTTTTGGATGAATTACTGAGCAGAGTAATTTACAGATATTTTTGTGTTGAAAAACACTGACACTTTACTACTGCTGGAGATCTGTAAGCATGATGTGCATATACTATGCCCACTCGATTGAATTTTCTTTTAAATATTGGATCATGAGAAGATAAATCTTTCACAAGATCCAGACTGGGAATTTGTGTGTGTGTGTATAGATGCTACTGGAATTTCTACAATGTTCTAAAGTGACACAATACAATTTTTTAAGATTTAAATGCATCCTCAATCAGCATAAGAAATTATTCCAAACAAGTTAAAATATATTCAAGTTCTTATGGAAAAACATTTTAAAAGAAAGTTGTGCTTTATTTAATGAGAGCAATGTTTTGCTACAAAGGGAATCATTTTTATGCTTTAACAACCAAATATTTTCTGTTATGTGCACATGTGATATGAATGTACAATTTGGGGCAGTTATTCAGAGTCAAGTGCTTAATATTCAGCTTTGTTGTATATCCTCTCACACCGCACCCTTTTTAATCACAGTATATGTAGTTGTTCATATAAATTCTGTAACTGAAAAAGGGAAGGAGGAAATCTAAGAGAAAATTTCTTGCCAGATGGAGAAAATTGAAACATTACCCTTGTTTCTTTGCCAGCACAGATCCATTTTGACAAGCTGGAAATGATTTATGGGGAAAAAAACGTATTTACACTGGCAGAGATGTTATTAATTGCCATACAATGTTCACATTTTTGCATTGTTTTGTATATGATTACTTACGAGGCTTAATATACAGTACAAGTATGTGGAGTTTTTTTGCGTGCTGATTATTATATGACAGAGAAACTTACAATACATGATGCATGCTATAAATTTAATTTAAACCCTCACAAACAACACCACGGAAAAGACATGACAAAATCACAAAACCACAAGCAGCATGCAGAGAAAACAGGTCGTTTTGTCTGTGTATGCACACACACACACACACACACACACACACACACACACACAGAGGCATATACACATAGATGCTAATGATTTTAGAGGATTATGTACAGTGCATGGGAGTTGATGAATAATATAATACTCTCAATGTATAAAAATATTATTTTTATTACTTTTTAGAATAGCTGTTGCTACATGCAACTACTTACTAAAGGAAGCCCCAAAATGTTTGAAAATGAAAATATTAAAACTATATATAATTTCTAAGTTCAAGAATTTTATATCATAAAAGACTTATAGATGGGCTAGCTTTCATAAGAGAAATTTGAAAGCATGTATTTTAGTTTTATTTTAAATGGTTTATAAATAATATCTTTGGAGGGGATTTTTTTTCCTCATATACATATGTAGTTATAAGAAAAAGAAAAATTAGGCTATTTAGTGAGAAATAAAAGCAACTTCAGTAACAAGGCAATTTATCATAGGAACTGCCCGTTAGCTGTCTACTTGTTTATCGCTCTTACAATACTGTCACTTTTTCACATTAATGTAGATGATATATTTATTACTACTTGCAATTCCAGATTTTAATCTCATATTAGTAAGATATTCTCCTATAGCAGGTACTTTGCCCAAGATTCATTGAGGACATTTTAAAATATCCTTATTTCTAGTTTTGAAAATTAGTTTCAAAGCTCTCAATTTCAAGCAGTCATATCGGCATTCTTAGAAGCATTCTGATACAGCTGCCCCTTAGGTTTAATGTTTTAGTAGCATAGTCTCTCTGCAATTAGTTTTATGTCCTTTAAATGTAAATCAGATGTACGTCTCTATAAACACTCACTTTCTATCGTGTTTTGCAGTGTTCTCATTGTTTTAGGTTACTCTAGGAGGCAAATGAGTCTAAATAAGAAACAAAATGGTATGCATGTGCCAAAACTATAATTTAGCTGTTTATGATTTACCCAACTCCATTTTACATGGAAAAATGGATTCAATATGCCCATTTGAAATTAGTTCATAAATAAGAGCTTATTATGAATGATTAGTGAGTGTGGTCCTGCTTACATAAAACTACTTCCATCCAAGGTCACTATCCCACTGGGAATTTGGGCATTTGCCCAGTGACACCTTGTGGGTGGTCTTCACTTTTCCAAAGAGGACACCCAATAAGAAGCAGGATCATCCAGTTGCCAAACTTCACATTCCAGCTACTTCTTTCACTTCTTCCTTCCCAGCAATTCCTGTTAAGTTTCAGTCCCAAAGGAGCTGGGTGGAGGCCTGGCTTCATAGAATTTATTGGCTGCATGTTCCTGCATATGTAATCATTGACTCAAAAAACTTGTATTGAGGATCCACGTTCTATCCAGCACTCTGTTGACCACTCTGTTTGCCATGGGGTAGGGAGAAACATAACACAGTTATTACTATTGTTTTACTGCTGATTACTGATGATACAGCAGACTGCCAGCCATTTATTTCAAGACTTTTGGGTTCATCAACTCAGAGTAACAAATCAAAAAACTAAATTTCTTGCATGAGCTTGTGGCTCAGGTGGCTGAGATGTTGGTATGCAGACTACACACAGCCCAAGGACCTGGGTTCAAGATCCAAGGCCCAGGATGAAAAACCAAAATGAACAGCTTAATAAATAAAGATGTTTCTGTCTCCTTTTCCCTCCTTCCTTCCTTAAGTTTCTTCCTCATCTCCCTTCCTTCCTTACTCTCTCTTTTTTTAAGTAATTTTTTAAAATATATAGATATTTTCAGTATACACACTCCAGTGCAAAATTTAGAACAAAAATTTGACTCAGAGACTGAGAAAGAACTAGAACGTTTTTATTTTTTCTAAGAAAGAGCACATTTTACAGCTGGCTGGCATTAGAGAAACAGATAATGCAGCATAATAAACAAAAGCAAGGGTTGCTGGAGGCTAAGATTTAGCTCCACAACCTACTAGCTATGGAAGCTACTTAACACATTCCTTAATGTCCCTGTGCTTAAGCTTCCTCATCTGTAAAATGGGGCTGATGATGATGATGATGATGATATCTCAAAAGGTTGTTGCAATTTTTAAGTCCATTAATAGATGTAAAGCATTTAGAGCACTGTCTGGGCTACAGTAATAAATACTCATTAATATATGCTGCTGATTTTATCCAGGATGCACTGCTTTATGGTAAAAGCCTTTAAATCAAAGGGAACAAAGAGACAGCAAGAGCATTAAGTAAAGATAGCTATATTATACATATGTGTTTCTTTTCATAATTCAACTGTGAATTCCCCAACATTAGGAACAGTGTCTATCCCTCTCCATATCCTTAGTTACTAGCGAAGTACTGGCACTTAGTAGGTGCTCTACAATTATTTGTTGAACCAAATTGAATGTGTTAAATATTTGAATGCTTTGAAATCGAGTCCACTCAAATGCTCTCTTTCCAACTCCTAAGCCAAAGGAGTCTTGAGAGCTCTCTAAGATTTATTGAACAAACACAAAATTCTCAGGAAGAAAACACTGCTCTTTCATCATAAGGTGACTCGGACAATGTCAGCAGGAGCAGTGGGACTCACACGGGGGCCTGGAGTTGAGGCAAAGACAGCAGCATGTTTGTGTGATGAGTGAGGCTCAGACAGAAAACAGCAACAGTTATTGAGGGATGGGAAACCTCAGCGTCAGAAACTGCAGGAAGGGACAGGTCTGGGCATTGTGGCAGCATGCAGTCAGGCCATGGGGAGATCTGTAGTGGATATCTTCAACCAGGTGTCTGTTAGCCCACCCGTACACACAGCTTCCTGATTTGAGAATAATTCCAAAAGAGGTGGGAACTGGTGTTATAGAAAGATAATTCTTTCCTCTCTTCTCAAGTGCTGGGCTGTAGGTTTCTGACCCAGACTTGACAGGGATATGGAAGGGATGAGAGTGACCATTGGCAGTGGTGGTGAGTAGTTGATCCAGACAGATCCAGGGGCTAGTGGTCACCGGCAGCAGTTTCAGTCCTAGCTTCCCAGGTTGACTATGTAGCATTTTTTATAAAATTTGCTGCCAAGTATCCCCTAGCTTCTGCCTATTCTTTGAGCCTGGTTCTCAAGACTTACTGGCTATTCTATGAAATCCCTGATATCCTTCCAACATATTCTTTTTCTGCTTCACTTAACTAGAGTTGGTTTCCCTTGTTTGTGACCAAGAACCCTGGTTAGTCTAAGTAGAGGGACAAATGCTTATGTGATTGTCACCCAAACTCTTGTTTGTTTCACATCTGGCACCTCATGATACTTTCAGGTTACGTAACCTTGGGCTACTTGTTCCCAGATCTTGGGAACAGTGACAGCAACTCTCTCAGCGGGTTATGATGAGACTCAACTAGATAATGTATGTGAAATACTAAGGAGAGTGTGCAGCATATAATGTTTAACATAGTGGCTATTATTAATGAAGGAAAGATTACAACTGAGACTCTGAGACCCCATGACAGCAATTTTATTCGGCTTAAGTTTTATGTCTCACTACTACCTCTTCTCATCAATGGAAATCGCTTGATCATATTTCAATAGCTTCTCTCTAATTGTCTGATGTACCACATGTAAAAAAATGAATTTTTTAAGGAAAACTTTTACAAATACTTGCCATCATTTTCTGCACATGCTTTATTTTACACAGCTTCATAAAAATGGCAATAGAAATTGACTTTGCTATCTGTCCTATCAGAATTAGATGGCAGACTGAGAGAAGATGAGGGAAAGACCTGGTCTTATGTTTTCTATGTAGCCTCACAATGTCAAGCACATAATAGGTGCTAAATATTTGCTCACTGATTGATAGCCCAGCATTTAATTTGATTACTAGAACCATCTGGATCACTAAGTGGTATAGTTTTCACCCAACCATCTGGAACTCCCTCTGACCTCAGTCTGGTCCCCGTTAGTTGGGGCCAGTGACACAAACCACAAAGTCACCCAAAGATATGAAGGTATAATTCATAGTAATTTGCCTGACTCAGGAGAGATGTATTTCAGTTTTCTTCTCTAAGTCCCTTGCGCTACCTTATACTGTTAAATAAACCAAAACTAAATTGACGTCTCCAGGACAGAATTAGCCAGGAATTATAACAATTTTCCTCAGCAGGTTCCAGTCTAGCACTCCTCTTACCCAGGTTGTGGGCAGCTGTGAGATTGGCTCTGCCCAGCCCCTCAAGAAACACTGCAATGTTGAGCCTCGGTATCATTCTTTCTCCTTCGGGAGAACACTGTCACTGATTTCTCTCAGCATACACTTTATTATCATCCAAGCTCCCAAGGCGCTTGAGAATATGTGATTAAAGGAATTCCCAACTGTCATATATACAATAAATCAAACTGGCTTTATTATCTAGCAAGGTGGGTTTTTTTTTTTCTTCCCTCAAGCTGATGCTCCATGGTTAGAGATAAAACCACTCACCAAATATTCCTACTCAACGCCACTTTGCTGATGTTCAATTGAGTATTTGAAGGTCAAGTGCCAAACTGCCAGCACACTGACATTATCAGACCTAGTTTGCATGAAAAGATTCTTAAACCTTTTTGAATATTCTAGAATCACTTATATAAAAATAAAATTCAGTATCTTCAAACCTTAAAAGCAAAAGTTTGATTCAAGGGCAATGGTAGCAAAACAAAACAACAAAAAACCTTTCTCTCATTCCTGTTAATTATTCAGTTCTATGCACTCATCTGTAAGTGGGTGAAGAAGATGTGAAAACACTCCCATCACCCTCCACTGGTTTCATTCTTCCTTTTTATCTTTCTCAGTGTAGGATTCTATAACAACTATTATATACTGGGTGACTTATAGGTAACAGATATTAATGTCTCACAGTTATGAAAACTGGAAATCTGAGATCAGGATGCCAGGATGGTCAGATTCTGGTGAGTGCCTACTTTCAGGCTGCAGCTGCCAACTTACAGTAACCTCACACGGCGCACAGCAGAGGGACAGAAAGTGTCTCCTGTTATGAGGACACTTATCCCCTTCATCAGTGTTGCACCCACATGATCTCATCTAATCCTAACTGCTTCCCAAACCTCCCCGGCAACTTTATCTTATGGGGGAGTAAAGTTTCAACATGCAAATCTGGGGGTGGGGGCAGGGACACAAACATTGATTCCATAACATCTTTCTCTTACCATGTCACCTTGAAACTTATAATTGATCAATGAAAGAAATGGTCAAGGAAACTAAGGTTTTAATATATGTCTCCTGAATCTTGGATAAGATAATAAGCATGATGAAAATATGCACTCTCAGACCCAAAGGCTCACTTTTATGGTAGTAATTTTTCAGTTGGTGCTTTATCATGTTACTAATTCTACTCCTATGTTCCAACAATACCATGTGCACCCTTCTGTCAAAGCGCTTTTCACTATTCATTGCAATTGCTCTCTCCTTGCCTACTTCTCCCATGCAAGTGTGTTCATTATCAGTCTTCATGTCCTCACTGCCTAGGATGGGACCTGATGTGTAATAATTATGATAGACTGCAAAAATTCGCTATAAACTCCTCCCATAAAAATATTCCCATGCATACACATCCCTCCTCTTTGCAAGGGCACCTACATTTCCACCATCAAGAGGTAGAGTTGTATTCCCTACCCCTTCGACACATGTTAACCTTATAACTTTTCTTGACCAATAGAATGAAGTCAGTTCTACAGAAGGCATGAAACTTCTACTTTCATTCCTTGAAATGAATGAATGTCTAGCTGAGAATTTTTTCACTGATCCCTTCACAGTGAGAACCAATTGCTAGACATAAGCGCAAAACAACCTATCTAAGGTCATCTAGCTCCTACTGTACTGCATTTATGACCACTGCCACATGCATGACCTCCGATAAGACCAGTATATGAACCATCGAGCCAAGTTCAGTCAAATCACAGACCTACAGAAGCATGGGTAAATAAAATTTTTTGTTTTTGAAACCATTGATTTTGGAGTGTTTTGTTTTACAACAAAAGATAAATAATTCTGTGAGTATTCAAAATAGATTTGCTAAATAAATGAATTATTTAATAAAGAAAAAAAGTGAGGAGTTGTATCATGTAATTCTAATCTCTTGCCCTTATGGCCATCCTAACACATTAGCAGAACAGGTTAGCACCTAATTGATATGACGGCTTTATCTGTTCTTTTTCTTGGTAATGATCACATGAATTTGAAGGGGCTAATTTCCTACTTCCTACCATCCCCTAAAAATTCCAATAAAGACATATAAAGATATTAGAGGATTTAATCTAGTCCCAAATCTATTCATTTCAGCTAGGTTGCTTTGGGGTAGTCATAGCTCCTTGGGACAAAGCGAGCAAACATCCTGGTTTGACTGGAATGCACCCAACTTAGTGCCCCTTTGTACCTGAGAGCTTAGACGAGAAATTGTATGGACACTCTCTCACATAGAATTGTTTTCAGAATTGAAGAAAATAACAAATGCATAAGTAAAAGCACTGTATTATTACAACAATAAGACATTATTTATTAATACTACTGATAAATGTCCTTTGAAATAATCGTAGTTTGGAAGGTCAATTAAAACCCAATTACATTCCAAAGGGTTTCCTCCCCACTGCTCTGACTGTAATAGTAACTTCAGCCACACATCAATTGCCTCCTAGGTTCCAAGCGCTATATAGTAAGCAGGTTATTTGTAACACACATGTTCCTTCTCTTCAACCACTAGTACTATAATAGGATCATATTCACAGCAATTAGTTCAATTTCTCTCCCAACTGCTTTCTGGCTTCTGTGCAAAAAAAATAAATAAATAAACATTTAAAAAATCAAGGAATATTGTTGGGTATTTGCTTCAAAGATAACAAAGACTGTATAGTGGCTAAAAAATTCCCCAAGCACTTTTTGACAAAAAACAAGTATATCCAGACTTCATAAAATCGTGGTACAAAATATTATCACTCACTTCAATACAATCTTATAAACAAATTCTCTAATTAATATACAAATTCTTGATATTGCCTCCATCTTGCAGATAAGGAAATAAAAAGTCCGGAAAAGTTAAATAGCTTGCTCAAAGTTACTTAGCGAGCAAATGGCAGAGTCAGCCCAGGTCAGTCTAACTCCAAAGCTCTGCTTTTATATTCTTTTCTCAAACCTAGAAATATATTATGATTGTATAACAGATACAAGGTCACTACAAAAATTTTTTAATTATTTTTCAATGATTTTAGGGATGAGAGGATAAGGTAGGACATTAGAACCCTTAGGTTTTAAGATGGAAATCGATACATTATAGTGGAATGCTGTCTGAGTGAGTAGAGCACATAGAGTATTTAGGAAGAGGACAAAAAGAAAATGTACGCATAGGAGGACTAAGGCCAGAAAATAGTGGGGTAGGAGAGAAAATCATGCAGACACAACCAAGGAAGTCAGGCAATAGGGCTTCTCAATGGGCTACTAGTTTAGAACAAGGTTTAAAAACAGACAAGAAGGAAGTCTCAAAAAGTGTAATTTTTTTCTTATGCTGACAGGTGAGCCTAGCCTTCTCCATTTTCATCTAAAAGAAGCTGTATTTTAGATCTAATTCATGAGCAAAAGCACTAATGTCCTCCCATTATCCATTGATGGGTACTTTATACTTGTTTTACTGTTGCTTAATAAATAAATTAGAGCATAGCTAAACATGTTCAACAGCCAGTCATTAATGCAGTTAGATCTACTGTTTAGAAAGCTGAAGGGCTATTGACTCTGCTCAATTTAACGAAAGAAAATGAGTCACAGGAGATCTGGGCAGGAATGACTCATAGCTACACCAGCAGCCTTCTCTCTACTGTAAAGCACTTTCCATCCTTTGTAGTCAGCAAGAAGCTAAAAGAATGTTGATGTTTCTTTCCTGAATGGTTAACTTCCTGAGTTCAGGCAGACTGAAACTGTGGACAACAGGAAGTCAACATTTCTGTGGTAAGGAACCAATTATATAAAAAGTTAACAGCAGTCAGATTTCTCATTAAACTTTCAGCAATTAGGTATGGCACTGTCCTGCGAGAAGTAGGAGATAATCTCATAAGAGAATCTTCTGATAACGAAGGTCCTTGTGATATAATAATGATCTGAAAGAAGACCTTATCTTAAAAATCTATCTAACTCTAGCAGAATGTTACTACAGAGTTCTCAAGTATTTCTTAAATTGTCATGAGAGCAAGTTTTTTGTATGCACCCCAGTTTTGGAGTAGAAATGCTGATGATACAGCTACATAGTCTCTTAATAGGAACAATGAAAAAGTTGTCATTGCAGGATTCTGCAAGCTAAAGCTATGGAAGGAAGTAGATTCCTAAACAAAAAGATCTATAAATTATATAAAATTCCTGTCCTAAGGAAGCAAAAACAATGGAAAAAACATACACACAACATGGTTCTAAGAACATGGGTAGTTATAGATTTGGAAAAAATAGAATTAAGACATATGCTTTGGGCAATACCACATATCTATTACTCTTGGCTTCCCCCTAAACTCACAGTTACTGAGATCATCTTGAAAAATATTTGGAAGTCAGATTTAAATGTAATGTTCAATTGATGACATACAACCAATTTGTAAGTAAATGCAGCAAATATTTCTCAAACTTTTTTGGAAAAAGAAGCTCTTACAACGTATCTTAAAATTCATGACAGTGAAGTTGATACAATGATGAACAAAACAGAGATTGCCCTTAAATTGGAGTAATTGACAGAACAAGTAGACAGGGATTATACACTGTGGTAAAAAGAAACTGTATAGGTTCATGAGAGTACATAGGAAAAGCCTTTAACTAAGACGTCATGAGTGAAGTGAATGTTCCTGTATTTGTATTCTCCAGGAAACAGAACCAGCATAGTGTGTGTAAAATAAATGAAAGAGAGAGAGAGATTTTAAAGAATCGTGATTGTGAAAGCTTAGTTTAGTGAATCCAAAATCTGAGAGGATACGCCAATAGGTTGCAGATGAAGGAAAGAGTTGCAATGGTAATCTGACTTCTAACTTAGGGAAGGTAAATTTTTGTTCAGTTAGGACCTTCAGCTGCTAATTGAGAATGACTCACATTATACACGACAATTTGCTTTCCTCAAATCACACTGATATAAATGTTAATGGCATACCCAAAAAAACCCTCACAGAAGCATACAGAATATTATTTGACCAAATATCTGGATACTATCGCCCACTTGGTTCGCCATGTCTGGACACCATGTCTATTTAGGTCACTGCTATATTCTTAGCACTGACAGCAGTGCCTGCCACATGGTAAGTGTTTAGTATTTGTAAAATGAGTCACAGTTAAGAGGGTGAAAATAAGCCATATTAGGGAGAACGGATAAATTGAGTGTAGATTTATCCTAAAGGCAATGAGAAGTCATTGGTTGATTTTAAGCCAAGGATTGACAAATTGCATTTTAGAAACTGGTTACAATGTAAGGAATAAATTGGGTAGTAGAGGAGCAATAGGAGGCAGGAAAAGAAGTGACTTTTACAGTGACCTAGGCAATAAAGAAAAGTATTTTAGATCAACTTATGAGTAATAGGAATACAACTGACAGATATTTACAGTACAGAAATAACAGAATTTATTGTTTGCCTGAATGCTAAAGGACTAAAGAAGAGTGAGAGAAATCAAAGATTTCATCAACCAAATAGGTGAATATTATGCAGTCACTAAGTTAAGGAACAATGGGAGTGGTTCACAAATAAAAACAAGGATTAAAGAGCAATGTGGGCCACTCAGAGCAAAGGTACCTAAGACTTAGCAAAATGAAATGTTCAGGTCACAGTTGGATAATGGTCTACATTAAACTTGATTTTAATTTATTATCATAATTTCATTTCAATAATTCAATTTCATTATCATACACTTAGCCACAAAACAATAAAAATTAAAAAGGGGGGAAAAACTAACAATTTTAGTGTTGTCTGTCATGCTTCTCTATGAGAATATTCTGCATACAATATACTAAAGTGTAAAGTAGAATATGTTGATCTGATCTTCCCATGGTCAGGACTTACCGATATTTTCCTCTCATTGAGATAGCATTGAGATACCAAACTCAGTGGTATTTGCACAGCATAGCCAACAGCTTTGCTCCTCAAATGAAGAAAACCTGCTGACTTGTGAAATGTTGGAAGAAAATTTTGACTGGAATTGCATTCCACCCTCCACTGCAGCATCTTCAACCGATTTTCAAGAGTAATATTGAAAGTATGCCATACAAGACCTTTGAGTTGAATATAAATCTTAATACACATATAAGATGCAATTCCACTGTATAGACTTGGACCAAAGATCAAGACATAAGCATAAACAAAAAGACAGGGCCTAAGAGTGCATCCATTTAAAGGATATACAGAGGAAAGAAATCCATAAAGGATTCTGAGGAAGAAAGCTGAAGAGGAGAGAGGAGGGAAACCAAGAAACTCAGATAACACCAAGTCAGAGGGTAGAGTATTTTAAAAATGAAAAATCATCATCAGTAACAAATGATGGTTAGATTTTAAGGTGAAAAGTAAAAAGTGCCTACTGAATTTAACAAAAATATGACCATGGCTACTTTGAGAACAGGAGAGATAGCATGCTGAGGTTTCCAAGCAGATTTCATGGATGGAAGTAGAGAATAATAATTATATATATTTTATATATATATATCTACAAATATACACATAATATCACTGACTAGTTATAACTTTATATTTATAGACTAATTTTATTAATATCTGCTAATAGTTATCCCCCCACTATATCTATTAAATAGTTAATCACCATTCTTCCTCCTCCCCCAGCCTTGTTAACCATTAATAAGCTTTCTACATCTATGAGTTTACCTAATCTGGTTACTTCATTTACATGAAATTATGTAGTATGTCATATTTTGTGTATGGCTTCTTTCACTTAGCATAATGTTCTCAAAAATTTATCCATGTTGAAGCATAAATTAGCACCTCATTATTTTTTCTGGTTAAATATTATTCCATTGTATAGATATACCATATTGTTTCGGCATTCATCAGTTGATTGACATTTTATTTGTTTCCACCTTTTAGCTATTGTAAATAATATGGCTATGTCAATTATAATGACATTCATGTACAGGTATTTTATTTAATTTGGGGTACAAACCAAGGAATGAAATTATTGGATAACGTGATAACTTTGTGCTTAACTTTTTGAGGAATCACCAAAGAATATTCCACAATAATTGTGCCATTATACATTCCCACCAGTAGTGTGTGGGGGTTCTATCTTTCAGTATTCTTATACATGCTTATTATTTTACTTTTTTTTAACTGAACCATCTTAATGACTTATGAAGTATTAGTTTTATTATGGTTTTGATGTGCATTTCTCTAATGACTAATAGTATTGTCTTTTCATATGCTTGCTGTTTTGTATCTTCTTCAGAGAAATGTCTATTCAAAACTTTGTCCATTTTTTAACTGAGTTGTTTGTCATTTTATTGTTAGATTATATGTTGTTCTCCTTGTTCTCTCTTTATCCAAACTCCATTTTTGGAAAGCACATGGGTTTAGAAAAAAAATTAGTAAGATAAAGGATGCAGGGAGACACAGCAGTCACTAAAGGAAAAAGGAGAAACACGTAAGACCTGGCTGTAAGAAAGAAAAAAAAAATGGTTTAGAGCAGTAGGAAGTATGTTTATTTCTTTAGAGTGAAAGCAGAAACTTTGTGCTATGGGCTGAATTGTGTTCTCTCAAAATTCATATTGAATTTCTAGCCACCAACACTTCAGAATGTGACCATAATTGTAGGCAGTGTCTTTAAGGAAATAATTAAGAAAAAATAAGTCATAAGGATAGGTCGTAATCCATTAAGACAGGTGTTCTTTTAAGAAAAGGAAATCAGGGCACAGAAAATCACTGCAGAAAATCCACATGAAGACACTGGAAGATGATTATCTATAAGTTAAAGAGAAAGACTCTCAGGAAAGACAACCCTTAGTTTTGGACTTCTAGCCTCTATAGAACCATAAGGGAATAAATTTCTGTTGTTTAAGTCTATGACACTTTGTTTTGGCAGCTCTAACAAACTGATATACTCCTATATAGTGTTAAACCTCCTTTATTACTACAAGAATCATCTTCAAAGAAATGCCTGTTACATCTCTAGCAAGTCCTCTAAAAATCTTTTTTTCCAGGTTGGCTGATATAATTAAGGATTGACTTATCTTTCTAACTATTGACTCTGCAAGTTAGATCCAAGTTAGGAATCTTATGGAAAGATTAAACCAGTAATTGGATTCGTTTAAGCACATTGGATTTTTAGGAATAATTACAATTCGTACTCTAGTGTCTTAAAATAATCATGGAGTTTTTTTTTCCTTTTTTTTTCTAATATATGAGGTATCTCAAGCCTATGAGATGCGAAAAGTCACAGCTATCTTTAATGAGCTTTTCTGTACAATCTGAAAAGGATGTGTACATTGTTTTATAAGTTTATAAAGTACTAATGAGCCATTAACACAGTTAAATCGAAGCAGATGGTATATCTTCTAAAAAAATTGATGATAAAGCTAAGGCTCAAAGAGGGTAAATCACTTGACAAGATCACACAGCTAATAGAATCACTTTTGTCAGCTATGTGCTGACCAAGTCAATTTCCTTTCCTCCTGGATCACGTGTTGGTAAACTATTACTCACCAACAAATCCAACCTGATATCTGCTAAAGTTTTGCTGGAAAACAGGCCCCCTATTCATTTATATTTTTACATATTGTTAGGTACTACTTTTAAACTACAATGGCAGAGTAGAGTAGCTGAAACAGAGCCTATACAGTCGACAATACCTAAAATATTTACTGTCTAGCCCATGTCCTTGACTTTCATCTAAACAGCATTCCCTAGAACTTCTCTTGCAAACCATTTCTGTTTTTTATCCTCTGAGGTCAAATGCAGGAGATCTAACAAAGGATGTTAAGGCTTTGGGAAAAGACAGTTACTAACTGGAAGACAAAGTAGAATGGCAAAAATCAGATGTACATTACAATACAGCATTGATCTAGATCCGCATGAGAAACAACCTTTAATTGTATTCAGTTGCTAAAGTTTGGGAGTTTTCATAGCAATTAATTTATCATGGCTAAGAGAATATCAAAGCTTGGCTCTTACTACTTTCAAACCCAGTGCTGTTGTCCTTGAACTACCAAAGTGGCCAGAAATGAAAATGAATAACTAGCCAAGAACAGATTCCAAGCTCAGAACATCACCCTAATTCCCAGGTAGCATTGCCTTAGAGCAAGATGGCTGGTGGATTTCATCTCACATCACTATTCTGACAGAGGGCAGTGGCTTGTGGAAGTGCTGGCTGGCAAAGATTTAAGGTCACCTCTAGGGTCCAAATAAGTAATGACATACCAATTAGCAACACCTACCATGGACTCTAGAACTTGAACACGTGAGACAATCAGGTATTTAGCCATGCACATCTCTGAGAGATACCTGAATGATGAATAACTATTTTCTACTATAAGGGTATGAAAGGGACAGCTTTCAGTTTAGCCACACAGTTAAATATGTTTCTACTAATTAATGCGAGTAGAAGCATAGCCTAAAGATGAATGTCAGATATCTGCTATGGGAGTAAGTAAAGGGAAGGGAATACATTTAGCTCAGAAGTTTCAACAGAGAAAAATTTCAAAAGTAAAAAAGTGAATTTCCCTACATAAGGTATACTAGGTTTCTGACCAAAAGTTTAGCTACATCTTTCATGGAAAATAACAAAATACATTTCAAAGCACAAAATCCACGAAAGCCACATATTTACCACTTAAGAGATTTCTCTCAACCATCCTCCCACATAAAGAGAGGATGCTTTATTATTATTATTATTATTATTATTATTAGCATCACTATTATTATCATTATCATTATTATTATTTACTTTCTTAATCTTTCCTGCATTCAGTTGGGAGAGTCTTGGAAAGGAGATTTTCATAAAGAAAAATTCCTTTTGATCTGGAAAAGATGCAATTAAGAAAAAAATATCTTTATATCTTCTACAACTTAAAGTTATTGCTCAAACAAGACACAGATCTCAAAACTATGCTCAAATATATGTTTTCTCTGACTTTCTCTCCCAATGAATGCAGAAATCCTTGGACATATGATCTTCTCTGAAGTTTTATTATGTGTCTTTCCTGAGTGTTTACTTTTAAGGCAATTATTGAAACTAAAAATGAAGTGGCAAGATGCTCTTTTCACCTGACGCTTTTTTCCCTTATTTTGGTAGCACCATTGTAGGTGATTCTCTCTTTCCTGAAAAATTTTCCATCCTGTTTTCCAGCATATTATTTTTATGTATTTGCCAGGTTGCTTACAGGCACTGCAGCACCAGTGAAATGTTTGTGAACCATTCAGTAAATGGTTCCTGCTCGAATGAATTACCTAGCTTTCATGAACAACCATGCAGAAGCAAAGCAGGCAGAAAAATAATGAATACATTTGTACCATGGCACTCTCCCCAGCTATGAGCTTCTCACAACCATACAATTTCCCCACGAGGAAAGACAAGATTGCACTGTCATTAGAATAGGTAATCATTAGATTTATCTTTCATATAATTTGTAGCATCTTAAACTATTCTATGTAGCCTCATTACTGCCAGGAGTCCTCTTTAACTGAGATGATAAGTAAATAAAGTAAAAATTACGTACCAACAAGAATGTGGAATATGTTGTTTTAGTGTATGTCTGAGAGCTCCCTTCAGCAAACCTAATCTGCACAGCAGTTACCATTATTTCTACCTCAATGAGCATCTCCTAATTGCTGTGTTATCGCTTGTGAAGAAAATATATTATTAAAGTCCACAACTGATGACTTGTTGCACATCTACCTATGAAAAAACTTTAATTTATCAGCTTTTAATCAATTTCAAATGAAATGATCAGTGGAAGGTTTTATTTTTTATACCCCCTCTCTTGAATATCTATTCACTACTATTTCTTAATGTCAATGTATCCTTCTAACAGTCAAGATGCATTCATAATTTATTCAGAGACCTGAAGATTGTATTAAACCAAATCTATTTAATTCTCCACGAATTGGCTCAAGATGATTTGGGTGGCTTTTTGTAATGAACAACAATTAGAAACTCCAAGGACTCAGAGCTTCCTTTTAATTGTTAATGTTTTATGTTCTATAGTTGGTCTGCTGCCAGATAATGATCCACAGAGCATTAAAATTGTGTATTAATATTATCTTTACAAATTCAATATTGCTCAGTGGAGGATGGGGCTTACATATGCTTCTTTCTGTACTGTTAGGTGGTGGTTAGAAATTGTAGGTGCTGTTTGAAGCTGACATAGTGGACACAGTGGTTAGGTATTTAGAATCTTAATACCCAAGTCCTGTAGAACAGTCTTGAGTAAATCAATCACACCAGCTGGCTTTTAGTCAAGGTGAAATCAAAGCAGCCTTATGGCCTCTGAATGAATTTAGGAAGGGTAATAAATTTGAAAAATAGAATGGATTTCATTATTCAATAACCAATTACGTTTTCCTTAATGATTCAAAACAATGTGGATCAAGGGTCATCCATAAGTATCAATCAACAATATGGACAATAACATGCATTCTTGGAGGAGTGGCAAGTTAGTATGTTATTGCTCACTTCTAGCAGATTGGTCATCTACAGTCAGTAAATTTCTCCCAGCATACATGATACAAATGAGTATTTGATTTTCTAGGACTTTTGAGATCCATAATGATATGTAAGAATTCAAATAAGCACCCTTCCAACCAAGTGATGCCATGAGAAGTCTGCAACTCAGCAAAGAGCCCTCCCCTGACTGTACCGGCCTCTCTACTTCAGACTTCAGCCCCCAGAACTGTGAGAAATAAGTTTCTGTTGTCTACAACATACCTAGCCTGCATTATTTGATCCTAGCTGCCCAAATGGACTAAGGTACTAAGTTTGCAGTTGCTGGACTCCAGCCCCCACTTTAGTCATTACATGGGTCTCTTCTCTGTGTCTGTGTCTTCATTGTGTTCTCTCTATATGTGTCTGTCTCTGTCTCTTTTCCTCTTTTTGTGTCTTCTTGTATAGACACCAGGAATACTGGATTTAGGGCCCACCCTAATCCAATATGATCTCATCTTTATTCATATCTTACATTTGCAAAGATTCTGCTTCCAAATAAGGACACAGACACCCAATCCACATGTTAAGGGTTCAACATTTCTTTGGGGGTGGTCAAAGCTCAGCCCTCAACACTAAACTGTCCAGCAGTCCATTGGCTGGTCCCATATTTGTTAAGGATCTAAATAACTCCACCAGGTGCACACTGATGTAGCAGCAGTTGGGCACAGCCCACATCCATCCTAGATTCATTACCTGGGGCCAGGTGGAAGCACCCAAGATGAACAATGAAATAAAAAAAGTAATTAAAAGTGCTTCTTCCTCCTCTCTCTTCCTGCCTACCATCCTCTGCTCACCTTCATTCCTGCCTGCACCTTTCCATTAAGAATAAAATTAAATAATAAAATAATTGCAATAAGCTTAAAATATTTACAAGAATTGAAAAGCACAGGTAAAATTCTCTGATTAAACAATGCTTTGAGAAGGACACACAGAGGGTGGTAAAAGATCAGACTTATACCCATCTAAAAGACTTGCAGTCTTTCAAATGATTTTTAAGTACCATCAAGAAAAGTTAAGATGGTGGGAATATAATGAAATATCATGTTAGCAAAATCAACCAGTAGTTCTCCAAGTCAGTGATCCCATTTTATCACAAATTCCTCTAAAGGATGATAAATCCTATTATCCTCAAGATTCCATGTTAGTCTTGTTTTAGAATGAGTGATAGAGAACTGCCCCCACCATCCTTAACACTCCTATGTCCATCCAGAGCTAGTCCACCCTGTAGATACAAATGTCAGATTGGCTTTATTCTAAAAATTCAGAGTCTTTAAAAAAAAATCCTAGACTGTTGAGAAGAGGACCACTCCAGGCCAAAAAGAGAGAGAGGAAGATCCTACAGAATGTTCTTCATTAAACTTTGCTTTATGTTTTGCCTTCAGCTTTTTAAAAATGTCACAAGAAGCAAATATAAAGGGTCTACCTCTAAATTTTCCAGAAAGAGAATATTAATGCTATTCTCTTTGTTAGCAGAGCAAATGAGTAGAGGACGAGATCTGTAGTCAGATCATGCAGCTTCAAATTCTGGCTCTATCATATCTCACCTGGGTGACTTCTTACAATATTTTACATCTGTTTCCTTATCTGTAATAGACATAATTATAATTTTTACCTCCTAGACGTCTTAGAGGAATCAAATGAAGTCTTGTGTGAAATCCTTAGAAAAGAAAACAAGAGGTGCTCAATAAATAAATTTTGTTTATTATTCATTCAATATATGCTCATTATGCTCAATACGCTTATTGAGTGCCCACTATGCTTTAGACACCGTATTAGTACCGGTGATTTAGCGATAAGCAAAACTAACAAAAATGTCTGTTTTCTTAGGGTGTATTTCAGATAATAAGAAAATAAATAGGTAAAATGCATAGTATTAAACTTGCAGTCTTTCAAATGATTTTTAAGTACCATCAAGAAAAGTTAAGATGGTGGGAATATAATGAAAACTTAAGTTGCAATCTGAAATATAAAGAAAGAAGACGTAACAGATAAGGTGTCATTTCAGTGCAGAGCTAAAGGGGATAAAGGAGTGGTCAAAATATCTCTGGAGGAAGAGTGATTTGTGCAGAGGAGACAGCAAATACAGCAATTCTTATGCAGAGCTTGCCTGTATGTTCTAGAAATAGCACAATAAATATTAGTTAATAGTAACATGGATGTATTTACATTGCTAAGCGTCTTTAAAAACAGAGACCCTATCTATTACTCCTTTACATTTCTCATGAGACTCAGTTCAGTACTAGGTAAAGAGAAGAAGGATGTCTCATAATAAATCACTGATTCTCTGCATCAGAATGATACCACTTGTTAGGAAAATCAGTATCCATCTCAGATCTACAAAATCTTTAAGGTTGAATCCCTGGACTCTGCAGCATTCAGGCATTGGTTAGCATATGTTGATCTGAATTCTCTTTTATTTCTATGCAGATCCATTAGTTTGCATTGCTCCAGACCTGCTTTGCAGTTGTCCTCTAGATGGATGAACTTGGAATCTACTTTGGAGAGAGATGCAGTGTTTGATAAAAGCCAGAAAGTATTCTGGCATACATTTACATTGGATGAAAGACCAATTCCATTTAGCTACAGCATGAAATGCTTCTTTTATTTGCATGGGAGATCAACCATACTTACATACATAATAACTTCTTTCAAAAGTTCATTGCTAGTCCCACACTAGCTTCTCCCAGCAGGGATGACTGGCAGCTCTTGTTGCAGTAAGTGGAAAGCCATAGTCTGTCAAAGCATCAAACACTAATGAAATAAACAAAAACTTTCCTTACCTGAGGCAGGTGCCAAAATCTGCTACTCTAAGTGCCCCCACTGGACACGATTTAGATTTGCTTTCAAATGCTGAAAACAACTAGTTTTTTCTAAGTGCAATTAAAACTAAGCCAAACATTGAATCTATTGTTACTGATGGAATTATTTTCATTCCATGACTCTTAAAATTGTTCCTGAGAATATCATATAGTCTGGTAATCATTGTTTTATGAAAAAATATGAAAAAGAATGTTGAAAACATTCATGAGCTACCTAGATCTTTTTTCAATAATCTGGTTCAATACTTATTATTTCTCCAAAGAAAAAAATACTCTGTTATTAGAGCATAGTATGATTTAATTTAAATGATTGAATATACTACTTTCATAAGATGTATTTCCATATAAAAATACTTTATAATCTCTCCTATTCCAAAACTCCTCCTCCTCACTCTAAAACAAAAGCATAATTCTCAACCATGCCAGTGAATTTGGCATTTCTTTTGACTTAAGAGTTGTATATTGGAGAGATTTCGTTCTATTTCATATTCGGGCCATTCTGAAAAGGCCCCCTTACTTACGAATATCTCCAGTTCTTACTATCAAAAATTTGCTCTATGGTCAATTGAAACTTCAATAACAGGATGAAAGTGGGTGGGACAATTAATCAACATGCCAGTGCAACAGGCTTAACCTAGGACCAAACTCCCACCCTGCAAATGAGGAAATAGTCCCCACCTGATTCACATCTTCCACACCCACACCCTGCAAACCAGGAAATAAAATCATCTTCTCTACAGGCATCCTTTCAGGCCTAAATAAACAAACAAAAATGTCTCTGGATTCAGGAATGTTCTGGACAGCTCCATTCTGGAAATCACATCTAGAAAATGTCTACTGATAGGCATCTCAACCCACATTAAGTCCATGAATACTTCCACATAACTTAGATGATAAGTGACCTAACAAAGACAATAAAAATCCAGCAATCTTTGGCCAGGAGAGAAGCATCCAGAATGCGGGACAGGACATCATCTACTAGTGCAACACAGTAGAAAAAGACAGACAACTGAAGAGTCAAAGTCATTTTGCTTCTAGAACTAATGGAGGGGGTTTAAGATGTTTAGAAACTATGCTCATGAAGGAAAGAGAAGATATTTAAGTCAGGCTTTGCCTGCTTTCTACCCTAATGATTTCCCCCTAGACTACCAGCCATTCCTACCTTCACTCCCCACCTAGTGTCCCCATTCCCTCTGAGGCTCCCAAACCTAAGTAATGGCAGCAATACATGTCAAGAACAAATGTGGAAATATCTTTGATCCCAGACCCATAATAAGACACAAAACAGGATGTACCTCATAATCATTCTTGACACACACTCCAGTCATTGATTACTTATTATTATTGGCCAATGAGATGAAAGAATTTCTTCATGATTTTTAACCCTGATTCCAATGAAAGTCAAACTGTTTTCCATTGTTTGTGCCACCAAGTGGTAGAGATTGAAATTATACCATGTCACAGGATTGTCATAATTTAATAAATTCTGTTAAGCACACGATTTCTTCTAGTTTCTCAATATGATAATTGATGTTGCAACAAAACATTGCTAAAGTACACAAAGATTTAAACTGTAAGTAGATGAGGCTATTTTGCTCATCTCACACAAAGTCTGGCATGTGGTAGATGTTTACTAAGAATTTGATCACTAACTGATCAAGAGAGAGAACTTCAAGAAACACGTAATCCAGTAAACGATGAATATACAGCAGCACGGATGAGGAATAAATTAGTTCTATTTATGATGAAATAGAAAAAGATACAAAGAAGAACTCACATTTGAGCTTGAAGATTGAGCTTAGAGATTTAATAGAAAAGAAAAGTTGTGGAGGCAAGCATTTCAGATAGAAAGAACTGCAAAAAATAAGAGTGAAGACGTGGTATTACACTGGCTTTTAAAAAGAATATGAGCTAGTGTAGTGTATATTTTGTGGTAATGATGTACATCTAGGCAAGTATAGGCTAAGACTACACTTGAAAGACATACACCTATGTTAAGAAATTTGTATTCAAACTTAGAAGAAAGGAAGCTGAGAACACACAGCTTTTGTACTTTTAAACATTTTCCTTATGATTAAACAAACAATTATGTAAAAACATTTTCAGGAATTTCTGTCACAGAATTTATTACAATATTTAAAATTCTAAGTAACATAAATGACCATTAAAAGTGCTTGAAAGTTAACTGAGTGATGGCCTATTCATCAAATGCAACCACTGAAAATGATGCAAAGATCTTTATTTATTGATATGGGAAAATAACCACACTGTATTATTATATTAAAGGGAAAAAAGGAAGGCTACAAAATATGCAGAGCATGATCTTACTTTGATTTTGCTCTGTTTTATTTTAGGTGATATATTCATAGAAAAGAGTACGAAAGGTTATATACCAAAATGATAGAAATGATTGTTTCTAGATCGTGTGATTACATTAAATTTTATTTCCTTATTTTATGTGTGTGTGGAGGTGGGTGTGTAAAACACATCAATGGTGTCTTTTCTTTACAATGAACATGTGTTATTTTTATAATCAGAAAAAGCATTATTGTTTTTTTTAAAAGAAGTGAATTTATTGGTAAGTTGACTTACCAAATAAGATTTACTTCATCTTTCTCTTTGTTCTGTGCCTCTGATTCTCTCTGTTAGGTCATAAATATCTAAATCTATCTTTCATGGTCATCTTCACCCTGGCTAGGAACACTTGATGTCAATTTACTTAATTGTTACTAAATGCATGAATAGTGTTGCAAGAAGCTTGGCAAGAAAAGAGTATTCAACTTGTAGAATAATAATCACAATTATGGAATTAGAGTTCCAGCTGAAACCTAGTAAGCGTATTGAAGGAAGAAAAGTAGTCACTTAAAGAACACAGCATTTTAAAGTCATGGGAAAGCAAAAAGCAATCAAAATGATAGCATAATTGAGTCCAACCATCATGTTGGGAAAGAGACCCTCACAAGGCAACAATGGTTGCATAAAATTGCAATAACTGAAGACCACAGTCAGAAAATAAGGAGACCAACTTTATCAGAGAAAATCAAATGTCAACTCTTCGGGCACCAATTACAGTCTTTACAAAGACAAAATTAAATTCAAGTTTAAATTGGGTCCATCTTGGTTTTCTTAGAACTCACATAAAACTGCAGATTAAACAGCTCTGACAACCTACCTGAAATACAAATAGTGGGGGAAAGCTATCATAAAAGCAATTATTTCCCAAATTTAAAAACTATGAATGATACGTTGGGAAAATACAGGTATATAATTCTCACCCAAAAGGATGCTGTAAAGAAAGCAAGATATATAGGGAATTCTTATTTTTAATTATTCTAAATTACGGTCTTACATATACTACTTATTTTATTATTATGAGTATTGATACAATAAAAAGCCACTTATAGGTCACTACTGTATGCTTTACGACTAGAATAGTGTTGGCAACATAGTAGATAATCAATAGTTTCATATTTTGGATTTATAATTAAAAGTTTTTAGGAGGAAAGTACAAAAATGATTTTGACAATCAACTCAGAGAACACAAAAATAGTGATTCTGATAAAATACATTAAACTCTTGGAAATAAAAACATGAGGGTGTAAATAATTGAACAAGTTTATCTGGTTGAAGGTCTCAAGGAGCCCTGCCACTTTAGGCATTCTACTCTGTTGGACAGGATGACACTGGGGAGCTTCTAGTCTAGGATGGGAAATCAAGTATTTGAATCCTGGTATCGCCATCTGTGACCTCGAATGAGTAAATTACTGAATCTCATTACTGAGAGCCTCATTACCTCATCTTTAAGATGAATGCAATTTAAAAAATCTGTACCTGTGCCTATTTTGATATTCAAACTAGCTCACATATATATACGTGTGTGTGTGTGTGTGTGTGTGTGTGTATACACACACGTATATATATAGTAACTTGTTAAAATTCTAAATAGGAGATATTTGGGTGAAAAGTATTTTGGGGGTAATCAATTCATTTCCTACATTCTGTTTGGCTCAGTAAAGGCCTATAAATTTGAGTGAGTGGTATGTATATAAAAATCAAGTGGTTACCTTCTATTAAACACATTACAAACACTCTTTTACTCCTCACTGTAAACAGAATCCTAATTTTGGAGAGGAAGACCTGATGTTCACAGAGGTAGAATGAGTTGATCAATGCTACACAACCTGCCACTGGTGAAGTGGTTCAGTTATTGTTGAAATGCATTCCTTCAGCGTGTGCAGTCGATGGCATATTAATTTCCTAAAACTGCTGCAGCAAAATGCCACAAACAGTTCTTAAAAGAGAAATGTATTCTTTCACAGTTCTGGAGGTATCACCACATTGGTTCCTGTTAGAGATTCTGAGGGAGAATCTGTTCCATGCTTCTCTTCCAGCTGCCAGTGATTGCAAGCAGTTCTTGGTATCTATTGTCTTGCAGCCACATGACTCCAATCCTTGACTCTGTGTTCACATGGCATTCTCCCCTGTCTTCTCATGATCTTCTTAAAAAGACACATAGTAAGGTCCTACCCTACTCCTGTGTGACTTCATCTTAACTAATCATACCTGCAACATATTTGGGGGGGATGTAATTCAACTGGGTGTCTCAAAATTTCATGTTATTAAAATAAACCAAATATGCCATTTTCTAAGCACATCACAAGAAAAAATATTAAGAGATTCAAACTTCTGTCAATAGCCATCACTCAGTGAAAATAACTACTTAAAATCCACTAGAAGCAAGGTTAAGAAGGAAATTAAAATTTTAAAAATCACTCAGAACTGCTCCTAATTGTGTTCATGCTATATAAAAAGCACCTCAAAAATAAATAACTAAACAAACAAATGAAAAACATCATAGCCCTCGGTAGGTAAATAAGCAGTTTAATTATTAGATGAGACAGAGATCTTACCCCATACATATTTCTAAATACAAATCATCCTGAAGATTACTTCCACGCAACTGAAATCTGGAGGAGAGAAGTCCCCTCATTCTGTCCTCAATAGCTGCTGATTTCAGTGAAGCATAAAGGCACCCAAACACAGGAAGGTAACTGGTAGGAGTAGAGGTATGTCATTACCCAGCTGTATAGACTGTGTTATTGTGTCTGACCGTGAGTTCTGCATGGTCAACCACCTCTGCATCGAGTACCCAGGGGATAATTCATCATAAATGAAAACGCTCTTCGTAAAGGTGGGGGAGGACTCAGTGGTCATGACTAGAGCTAGGATTTATGACATTATAATAAGTTAATTAACTTCTGCACTCATTGCTTTTTAAAGAATGAGAATAACATCTAAGCGCACAAGCTTATTAGGAAAGATATCTTAAGTCATACCAAATGCTTGTTAGGGAAGGTGTCTTATGATGAATTAAAATACTGAGTTTTATGAGGTCTAGGCCTACACATTATTCATAAGAACTAGAGAATTACAGGCTAATGTGCCATAAAAATCTGATGGGTTACATTTCTGGGCATGTGCTGAAATGACCAGTTTGGAATATTAAGGCAGTTCTTACAGGAATTAGTAAATTTCATTCTAAAATAACCAGTGTATTTGGAAAGATTCTGAAACTAGTGAAAAGGAGCTTAATAAATGGTGTGTTGGGGGGGGGGAGGGGATCTTGATACATATTGTTTTCAGTCACTTCAATAGTTACAGATATATTGAAAAAATTAATATATCTAAAAAACGTTTTTTGAAACAATGATACATAAAATAGTAGGGTGAAGATGCTCAGAGAATATATGCAATGGAAAATCTAGTCAAGAGAAAAGGGTGAAAGTTTCACAAATTTTAAGGAAAAATGGAATACAGGAAATTAAAGGGGTTCAGAGTTTAGCACATTTAAACTCAATAAATTTCAAAACATCAAGTAATTTAATGTTTTATGTAAACTAAAACATTAAAATTAGCATAAGTTAAAACACATTAAGAAAGTTATCCAAAAGTCACATCTGATTCTCTAGAAATGGAGCTCAGCATCATAATGTATTTGCTAGTAAATTCCTTCAAACCTTAAAAAACAGGACTTTGCTATGTTATGCAATTTTTCAAAAAATCGAAAACAATAAAAAAACAATTCAAATTATTCTAAGAAAAGATATTTAAATAAAACATAAGCAAAGGCAGCTCAGTAATATAGTATAAGTAATCTTTTGCTCCCAACAGTATTTATTATAGGAACTCACAAATAGTCCAAAATTAGAAAACCTATTAATATATAACATAAGTAAATTTAAATTCAAATCAAGTATGTTTTAAAATGTAATTATCTCAGTAGTATTTTTCTCAAAATATCTTCAAAATACCCAATCTAACCATCAGCCATCATTTTCTTTAACAGTGAAGTAATGAAATAATTCCCATTAGTTACAGATATATGAAATTACTATTACCATTTAATATTTACTTAATCAATAATAGCATCTATATTTATTAAGTTACTATAATATGCCAAGCACTGCCTAGAGGATATGCATGTGATTTATTTAATATCATTCAAAAGTTCCTAAGACATAAAACAGTAACAGCATCGCAAGCATTAGAATGGATAAGACAAAATGTGACTATAGATGATTTGCTTTAGAATGTAAAAACAGGTGCACCCTGGGAGTAGCAGTTAGGTCAATCAGTTCCAAGGGAGCACAGGTCACATAGTCCTGGATTTGAGTCCCGCGTCCCAGAGGGAAATAACCAGTGTGAACAATTAAATAAAACTAAAATAAAGATCCTTCTTCCTCCTCTCTCTTTCTACCTGCCTACATTATTGCTGTCAGTCCTGCCTGTACCTTTCCTTTAAAAATAAATGAATAAATAAAAAAAAAAAAAATCAAACAAAAATAAATCAGAACTAAAGTCCAATAAAACAGCCAGACAAGAGATAGTCTGTGTTCCGAATAGCAATATAATAGAGAAAATGTAAAGCAAAAAGATATTTATAATTACAAACAAAATTTTAATTAGCAGAAAATGTCTTAGATGAAAATAACTGCAATACTTTATTGAGAATTAGAAAAGGAAAAAAAACTGAGTAGAAGGAATTTGTTTCTATGTGGAAAGACTAATTTTTATAAAATAAAATCTTTTTCAAAAATGTTAGTACATTCAGTATAACTATAACTCAAATTCCAGTTGGCTTTTTCTGGAATTTCACCAAATGATCTAAAATTGAATTGAAAGTATAGCAGAAGAGTATGATTGCTTTAAAGAGGGACAAATTACGGCAAATACTAGCGGCCCAGGTGTTGAGCCTTAGTACACAGTCCACATACAACCCAAGGACCCAGGTTTGTAGCCTGGGCTGCAGGAAACAACTAAATAAATAAAATGATCCTTCTTCTCCCTGCCTACCTGCTGCCTGATTACCTTTATTCCTCCCTGCTTGCCTTCATCTTTAAAAAAAAAAAAAAAACAAAAACAAAAAGAAGGAAGGAGGGAGGGACAAATTGTAACAAAATGTTAAAACACATAAAGTTAAAATAATTAAAACTTACTAACAAGTATAGGGAAAGGCAGACCAGTAGAAAAGAATGTCACTCAAAATACGCCCAATTAGACACATACCTTAAATATTTAAGTAGACCTGTATGACATGTTTGAGGAAAGGTGAGAGTTTAACCAAAAATAATCATAGTTTATCTTCATAAGAAGCATACAATTTAAAGTATTTAAGTCTCAGAGAGAGAAGGATTTTTGAAAGGTAAAGTCAATTAGAAGTGAGAAAGGGAGC
The DNA here is from genome assembly GCA_004363575.1 of Solenodon paradoxus. Lineage (NCBI taxonomy): Eukaryota > Metazoa > Chordata > Mammalia > Eulipotyphla > Solenodontidae > Solenodon > Solenodon paradoxus. The sequence continues at coordinate 465,625 of RJWH01000195.1, read as the reverse complement.
AGAAAGGAGAGGAAAAAGCAATGGAAGACTTTCATAAAAGAATAACAAAAGGGAAAAAGAAAAACCTAAAATACAACATAATGAAATTACAGATTTGACTACATAAAAAGCAAAATTTAATTTCTGGAAATTTAATTTCCAGAAAAATTAAAAGCAGGATTTAAAGATAAACAACAAGACAAGGGAAAATATGTGTAAAGAACACATCGATTCAAAGTGGGTAACGTCTTTGTTTATACAGAATTTATATAGACATATCCCTTAGGAAAGATAGGGGACACAACGCTGAGTATCAGCTTAAAAGCTGGAAGGACCCAAGAGAATTCGGGACCAGCGGAGGGCAAGCATGCATCCACAGCATAACCGCCACAAATGGAAGATGGAGGCCCAGGTGTGTATTGGGGTTCTAGTGAAGTGCTTCTATGAAAGAATGGGAACTCGGTATTACCAGATCTGCTCTTTTCAGGAGGAACCAAACTTGCAGATCTTTTTGAATGCTAACCAAAGTGTTCAAGACTGTAGTGACAAAGCAAAAGTAACCATAGTAAACTACAGGGCATATAAGCCACCAATTTACAATCTCTAACTGACGGTTGCTAATGGGGTAATTATTATTAAAAATAAATGGGGCGTGCACTGGTGACCTAGTTGTTAGTCCACTAGGCATAGTCCATGTCCCTCAAAGGACCATATCTGAGACCCTGGGCCAGGGGGAATAGCCACGAGGAATTAAATAAACACAGTTCAAAAAATTTTTTCAATCACAGAAATTGTGTTGAGGATCAACTATTCATCTTGTTTGTGAGTAATCACATGAATCTTGTCAAGAGAGGGAGCTCTTGAAGATGTAAGACATTTCCAACAAGCCAAAAGCAGTGCAGGCTGCCCATTTCTTATACCCACTGACGTCACTTTCCACTGTGAGGCCCACCCTGTGCCATGAACATCCTTACACTGCACCACCCTTGGTTGCAGGCAGTTACCCAAACGCTCAGCATTTCTGCTGCTGTTTCTTCCTGGAATGTTCTCTTTTCTTGATAAAGAAAATCTTGTTTACTCTTTAAAGCTTAGTTCAAATGTTACTCCACTGTAAAACCCAAGACAGAATTAACCATGAAATCAACACATCTGTTGAGAGCATGCTCTGTGTCAGACAGTGGGAACCACAACAGCAAACAAGATTGAACCATTTCTGCCTTCATTTATCTTACACTCTATTCTCCCACAGCCCTTAGCTTCTGTGCTAGCATGTAAATATTTATAATTCTTAGTGTTATTAAAAATTGTTTACTTCCACCAGACTGTGAGCTCCTTGAGAGATGACTTTGTCTCCCCATAAAACCAACTCCTCCAGTAGTGCAAATATTTTATTCCCTACACTTTCTAAGTTTGTAAATAGTCTGTGTATATAGCAGACATTTAATATGTGCTTGATCAATATAATAGGGGAGCTATCTTGTTATAAAAGGCCTCCATGACTATGACATGGTGACTTTCTATAGGTTGGATATTCAAAGCAGGATAAGTTTTCAAAGGATTTTAGAAGTCAAAACTATTCATCACAATTTCCCGGTAATCAGTGCTACATTCTGCCTTCTCCCCAAAAAGTGACAAAAACACTGAAACATTAATCAATCCAAATATCTGCTAATCACTCTAACAGTTAATTTGAGCAAGAGAGAAAGGAGTCAGTATTCTTAAATTAACCCTGCAGAGACATATTAGCATAGAAACACAATACAAATCCGTTTTGACATCTGGAGTTCTGTGCAGTAATTACACACCCAAAGTGCAAGTATATTGGTCATGTCTTCTTAAAATAACTGCAAAAGCATTTCTTCTGGTATCGAGCCACACAAGATTTCTATCACAGGATTATTCTGGGTTGCTAGGGCTGAGGTTTATAGTCTGGGCTAAAAAAAAAGTTCTCATTGTTCAAAACAGGAAGCGAGAATGCAGAATCTGAAACTACATTAAAAGCTACTCTGGTTATGAGGTCTCAAAGTGCTTTTTAGGGGGTGCAATAGGACTTATTAAGCTCTTTGTGTTTATCTTCCTCTGTGAACTCAAAGTTCTCGGAGAGGAGAAGACACAGAACACACACTTTATAATACCTTGAGCAATGACTTAATTTGATAGGTATGCAGTGAAATGTTTTTCACTATAGAATATGTGTTTTATTTTATCACATTGTCTAGAACCTGAATAATTTGCATTTGAGAATACATCATGCCAATATTACAATGCTTTAAACATGACTTTGAAATCATCTGTATCCTATTTATCATCCCCAACTTGAAATATAAGAGATGGGAGGAAAAAGTCAGAGGAACTAATAAAACAATGAGAAAGCTGATAAATGGGTTCTTCCCTTAGGCTATAGTCTTTTTATTTATAGATTATCATGAACAAATTAAAACTGATATGTTCTGAGATTTCTCATACTGAATAACACACACACACACACACACACACACACACACAAAATCTAAGTCCTCTATTCTGAGATATTGACTGACTGCAAATAATTGACCTTAAATACAGTCATTCAAAGACAAGAATTGACTCATTACTAGGAGCAATAATCATTCATAATAGATATCATTGAATCATCCATTCATAAAATGTTGCTGTAAGTTAATATTGTAGCAAGACAAAGAGTTATAGAACACATATAAGATATTGTCCTTGTCCCCAACAAGCCTATCATCTAAAGGAGGGGAAAGGCTAGACACATTTGGAGTGTAAGCTCCTTCTGTAAGCTACAGCTGTATATAATGTTATTATTTGGAGATATTTGCGAGGTACAATTCACATTTGTTTCTCTGCTTCTCTGTGCTGGAAGAGCATGTCAGAAAAATGACTACCACTCCATATAATCATAAAATGTTAGAGAATGAAGAATTCATAGAAATCCTCTAGTTTCTCTGAATTGTTTTCTCTATATTAAGAAATACATATCATAAAAGCTAAATGCATTGTTCAAAATTACACACAACTTAGCAACAAATCTGAGACAAGAATATACATTTCCAATCCCTTCTATTAACACCAGTGGACATCTTTTAAAGAAATAATGCATTATCCACATTTCTACAGCAAATACGAATTGCTTCTAATAGTAATGTGCCCAAGTACATATGTTCTTGTCTTTCAATTGACTTTTAGCAATTCTAGCTCAGCTATAGTCTAGTGACCCCTCCTAAAAACAAAACGTGCATTTCTTTATACATATTCTATACTTTTTTTTAAGTTGTACTTTACAAGGTGTCTAAGTTTTTCTCCAGTATCCTGATCTTAGTTAATAGTAGAAAACAACAAGAAGAGCAAAAATATAAAATAGCAGTCCTTGATCTAGACCTGTTTAGTGTTCCAAGAAAAAAATGCACCAGGGCTGCAGGCACATGAAAACATGTCAATCAGATATAATTGCTCTCCAAGAGAAACACTTTACAGGCAAGGAAAAAAGAACTCATCCTAAACATAGGCTTTGTAGCAGCAACTAATCTACTAATGAAAAGCTCAGTTTGTTATTCTCAAACTCTTGTTCAAGATGCAGCATCTGAAACATGACAGAAAAGGACAACCTGATCAAGTCACAACTCCTATAATTATAAAATGGTAATGTGCCGGATTTTGTGGATGATAATATGGGTGTGTATTTATATATATATGTGTGTGTGTGTGTGTGTGTGTGTGTGTGTGTGTGTGTGTGTGGATAACTGTGTATACATCTATTATAATCATGTCTCATTATATCATTAATAGTTGCCAATAAAAGCAACTTTTTAAGTATTTCATGGTTACTTTTACCAGTGCAGACAAATATCAGAACTTCAGCACATTAAAAAAAGAAGAAAAAAAAAGCTGGGGGGGTCTCAATTTCTTTGTACAAAAGCTCTTAAGGCCACTCAATAGGCCATTTCTACCTGAAAATAGTGAAGCCCACATCTTAGGGGGTAGTATTTGAAAGCTATATTTGGCAGTTGGATGTACAGGAAGCTTCAAATTTTTTTCAATATTTTTCCCATTATTGTAGAGTCTGCTTAACTGAAACTTTTAATAACCCCTGCAAAAAGGACAACTGCTAACTCCAAGAAAAGATCATGTCCTCTATTTTTGTTGCTTACATTCATTACCCAAAGTTGAGACATCTTATTTTTCATAGAACCAGAGATGGGACATTCGGTAACTAGCAGCGATAAAAATTAAAAAACAAAACAAAACTAAGCAACAAGAAGAAAATCTTAGTAATTTAAGCCAAGATGACTCCATTTGTAATCTCCACTTAAATTTACTAAGTTGAATGTCACCCATTAAGACACCACCATCCTCTGAGATGTCTGTCATATTTTGGGAAAGGCCAGAAACCATTTGTGCATAAAACTTATTTTGTTTCAAAATAATTGTTTTCTGGTTTAAATAAGGCCATGAAAATGGAAAGAGTAGATAAAGTCAGACTCCAATAGAGATTGGGCAGACCGGATTGTTAGGGTATTTCCTTCTCACTACTCATCATATCACCTCAATTCATAAAGGAAGAAACATTATCTAAACATTTTTGGCTAATCTTTTTATTCCCTAAAAGCTCCTCTCCAGGGTACAGGAGTGCTAATTACATTCTCTAATTTGGGATACAGATAAGCCATATTTCACAAGAGGCCATGGTTGTGGTGATTTAAAGACAGAAATAGGCTCTACTCTTCTCTTGCCCATTTTCCACACTCAGGCAAAAAGATGTCTCTACATGTCACTTCCAGGTTCTAAGTGCAGCAATTAAGAGGCAGACCAGCAGCTTTGTCCATGTGGATAGTCAGTAAAACTGCTCAGTTGGCATAAAACTGACTGATGCACAGACCAGATCCTCCTTCAAGAAAGGACCTGTTACACCAGCTGCTGAGATCACTGTCAGCTGATGGGCATCAATGTCAGCTCCTCTGCAGACTCTTAACCATAGAGTCATCACTCCCTTTCTAAGGTCACTTCCCAGGACAGCCCAATGACTGACTGAAGCAAGAATATAAAAACCTGTCTATCTCAGCCCACTTCAGGAAAACTCTGAAATTTCATTCTAGCCCTAGAACTCACAAGAGGTCAGCCTAGGCGATCATCACTGCTCACCATCTTCCACTGTCTATGCATGCTCTCGTACATTTCCTTAACCAGTGTGGATCCATGGCACTCGTCAATAAACATTCTGCATGCCACACTTCAATTCCGAGCCTGTTTCCTGGGAACCAATAAGAAACAGGAAGTTTCTGATTTCTTAATGTTCTCAATTCTATAGAGTGGGAATCTCTGCTAAGGTTTCTAGGCCTGCTGCTGTTTCGTTTATCAGAGAACTGCTGCACAGGCAGGTAATGAGCACATTCTAACTATTTTTGAATTTTGCTTCTCTTCCCTTTTCGATAGCTCCATCATATTTGACCCACATGCCACTGACGCAGATTAAGAATGAGTGATACAATTTAAGCATCAAAATCCCACTTCATACCCCTAATAAACTTATTCCTAAAGTCAGATGGAAGAAAATGGTATGAGAATCCAGAAATGTCAAGCCTCCAAATCATTTAAATTTTCACTCTTGAGATTCCTGATTTCCATGACAACTATAAGGGAGGTGGGGCGGGGGGGGGAGTTAGTGAAGAGTTTGTAAAAGTTCTGGAGACTGAGGAATTTAGGAATTAAATTTAATTAGGTAAAGTGAGCTTATGTTTCTTGCTCAATAAATTGAAAGAATATGGATATGGTTAATATTTTCCCTAATAATTCACACCAAAGAAAGCAATTGATACCCCATTTCCAGTGCTTGTAGGCAGAGGAGAATGAATAGAAATTAATGCACACTCCAAATGGGTGATACCATGATCTGATATTTACTTAAGTAATACTACCTTTGTGTGACTGAAAAAAAAATCTGAGTTCTACTTTCATGAACATATAAACATTACATTCTTCTTTCTAATATTATCATATTATGAATCTGTAAATACTTTATGCACAAAAATTAAAGGAAAAAGTATGTTGCTAATCCATAGGACTAGTATTCAAAATCTCTTATATTTTAACCAAGACACTTAATCTAGTCACCTGGATAATTTCCTCCATCAGACACATAGCATAATGTCTTTGCAAGGCAGTTCAGTAATGCTAGCCAATTTCATAGAAAAGGAAACAAAAATTGAATTTAAATTACTTACTCAATAAACAGCTGCCATAAACTGGACGCTTGAGTCCTCTGAAAATTCATATGTTGAAATATAATCCCCATTGTGCTGATATTTAAAGGTAGAGCCTTTGAAAGGTGATTAGGTCATGAGGCCTGAATCCTCATGAATACAATTGGTGTCTTTATAAAACCCCAGAGAGCCCCCTTGCCCCTTTTGCTATTTGAGAACACAGTGAGAAGACAGCATCTATGCACCAGAAGCATGTTCTCATCAGACAGCAAATCCACCAGTACGTTAATCTTGGACTTCCCAGTCCCCAGAACTATGAGAAATAATTGATGGTTGTTAAAAGCACACAGTAAATTATATTTTTTATATTAACCTGATCTTCTAAGACTACAACCATCTAGAGGATTACATAAAGACAGAATCTCAAACTCCCATCATTTTATAAAGCAACCTGGTTTCTCCCCATTTTGGAGTTAAATTTAAGAAATTAATATCTTTGGCATCCAAATCCAGCAAATATGTACTCCACATGATTTTACAGCTAACATTTCTATTCCTTATAAAATAAACTGTTTTTTTGGAGGAAATACTCAAGAGACATCTTAATTGTTCCAGCATCTCCACCCTGGCCTCTGGGAAATGCCTCCTCATTTGCCCATCAAGCGTTAATAACTTTTCAGCCTCGGCTCTTACCTATGCCAGTGCTCACCTTAGCCAAAGTGGCCTAAAACAAGCTGTGCCTTCCTGAGGCTATGCTTTTCTAACTTTCCCCCTTTTTACAGAATAATACTATCATATACTTCAATAGCTATTTACATAGCAGTTTCATAAACTGCATTTTGAAAATACCACATTGAGACTCTCTTCACCACTATTTGAACTCTTCAACAAAGGAGCATTTATGTACATTTCTTATATCTGCTATGAGCATTATGAGACAAGTCCATCTTTATTATTATTATATTCATGTTCACAAGTAAGTCAATTAAGTACCTGCAGAGCTAGAATGCAATAAACTTTATTGTATATCTCAAATTTAGAGCTATGTCTTACAGGACTTGACATCTTAAACTATAGCTGCCATTTGGATCAGGTGAAAATAAAATTCCAAAATATAACGTTTTTATGTATCTGTGAAATATAATTTAAAAGATTATTTAGAAAGAAATTAACTTGTCATTCTTATTAAGGTCATAAACTGAAAATGGTTTGCTGAATAAGCAAATTAAAAGGGCTTGCCTTGCTATTAATATAAACTTTTGAACTTCTGTGAAGTAACTTGTATAGCTTCTTTTGGTTTATAATTACTTACTTAAGTAAAGAGTTGTTGAGTTTAGGTTTAAGATGGCAGACTAATTGAATTTTCTCCCCTTCCTTTCCAAGATTCCAGAATGAAAGCATAAAAAAACTACATAAAAGGAATAAATATGCAATAGAAAAGAGACTTAAGGTAAAATAAGTCAGAAGGAGCAAGACAACTACCAGATGGTCACACTCATATGTGGACTATAAAGAAACAAAGCAAATAAACAAGCACAACAAAATTAAAAATAACCTTTAGGCACTGACAACAGAACTGAAGTTATCAATGGGGTAGTGGGTGGGAAGTGGGAGTAAAGGGTAGTGGAGATGTCCAATGGACAGTGGTTTTGATGGTAAATGGGATTATCATATATTTGAGGAAGTGTGTATCTGCATATCTAAAAATTATATTGTGTCGTAATCAATGTTATTTCAATTTTAAAAAAAAGGGAGGGTATGAGAAATGGCATACTTTAATTTCTGCAAAGGGAAGAAGCAGATGGATGGGGTAAGCAAAGACAACTATTAACCTTAAAAATTAAAAAGCTTCTGTAATAGTTGAAGTCAGTTTTTCCAACAGAACAGTACAGAGGCACTGGATTCAGAATCAGAATGCATGTCAGAGAGGGAAGTAAGAAATGGGCTGAAAATGGGATATTAGTTCAATTTCTACACCTGGAACATCTGTAGTAGTTATCACAATACTTCTCTATCTCCAATATTAAGTTCCAACCAAAACACCAAAATACTTAAAAATTTTGTGAATGAAAAAAATCCCTGAAGAAGTATACTACAAAGACAAAAAGAAAAAGAATCTTAGAAAAAAGGTAACAGGCATAGAAAATAAATTCATGACTAAAATATTCCACCAACACAGTGCCAGGAAGAAACAATAGAGGAAATGGAAAAGAAGGAAATTATCAAAAAAATATTAGAAGAGAATTTTCTATCATTGAAGAATAGAAGAAAACAAATTCTGAGGAAAACTCTTTTCAACTTTAAATCCTATATTCAACTAATCTATCACCAATTTGAAAGAAAAATAAAGATACTTGTCAATATATACACATTCCAAAATGCTGTCTCTCACATATGCTTATTTTCAAGAGAGATACATAAAGAAAACAGGATATCCAGAAAGCACAGTTCCAACCAAGGAAAACAGTCAAAAGAAATCTAGAAATGAGTGCCGCACATTAACCCATCCAGCTTGAAATAGGATAGAAGACTCTACAAAGTGTCTTAGAGAAAGAAGGGAATTTGCTAAAATAGAAAATGTAATTTAAGTGGGAAGGGATAAAGAAATCAAATAAATTAATAATGAAGAGAAAAGCAATTAAAAATTTCAAGGTACATGCCAACTAATAATCTTTTAGATGTGAAATGAAGTAAGGCAAGAATTGAAGCAATTAATGGTACTTGAGAAAAAAGGATTCCATTTATAATTAATGCAAGAATTTTCTGCTTGTGGCCCCAGGTACTGCCTGTATCCACTTGGTATTCTAGAGAAGGGAATTTAATACCCTAGTTGGACCAACATTAAACAGCAGTCATAATGATACAAATAACTCTTCATTGCTTTTCATCTTTTATATTCGTTCTACAGACAAATAATAGAATATTTGGCTATGATTATAGTACAGAATATGTTAGCAGTATCAATAATATAAACATTAAAGTAAAACTGCCAGAAAGTGATATAAAAAAGAGAAGAAAAAGTGTACCTATAACAATATCTTTTTATAAGTTTGAGTATCAAGAGAGAATAGAGGATATTTATGAAGCAAGAAATAATCTTTGAAGATATTGTTTAAATTTACAAAGATAAATCATGTCAGAACTAAAAAATATATAAATGCCATATATTCAGAGGAAGAGAGGTGGTGTAAATGAGCTGGATCCTCATCTTCCTTTTCAAAGACCTAATAGGGATTTTATGAATCCTGAAACAGAGTCAGAAATAAATTGTCTGGTCTTTTTAAGGGAAACACCAAAATAAAAGGTTAACTCAAAAAGAACTGACTCAGGATTGGGACTTAGAGAAAAGAAAGAATTGATAGGAGACATACATATTTGTATTATTTATTGTCACATATAGATACTTAATACAAATAATAAAAATGAATACACATGTCAAATTCTGTAAGAAGATAGGTATGTATTTTGGAAACATCTCTCACTCTTTTCCAGGATAGACTGTCTCTGTTTCTTCCTCATTCTTGGTAACTAGATACAAACACTAGCCCCACAGATCTTCAGGATCTGTGCTCAATTTTCTTTCTTCGATTCAGAAATGACTTCTAATTGGGAAATTCGTAATGTCACCGTGACTTTCTTGATTTTTCCTAACATTCTACTCCTCTTCCTTTCACATTCAATAGACTGACACACACAATTTTTAAAGCAGCAAAATGTCTTGGCACTTTAAGTGATGATAGAATATTCTCTCACTAGCATAATTCAGTCTGAACTCTTTACAAGTAACATAAAGCATGCTCAAACTAATTAATAAGACAAGGAAGAAATTGTACGTTCCAGGATGCAAAGGAATTAGTTACATGACCAAATTGCAGAAGGGTACTTATAGGTGACACAAAAGTGGCACCAAAAATGAAGCACTTTCAAGATTCTCTATCTCCATTATCATCTGATTTTTCTCTGCAACTTTATCTCCCTCATTCAAGACTGGAGTCCTCCACATGGTGGCAAATGTGAGGGAAGCATGGCAGCAGACAGCTTTCAATAGTCACAGAAATCAACTTTACTGTCTGCCAGAGACTCCCTCAAGTCAAATTTTTTAAATCCTAGGGAAGAACATTAACTAGTTCATTTTATGTCAGTGCTCAACTCTGGATGAATTAGCTATGAGCTGGAAATACCCTAATTGGACAGGTTGAGTTGTATGCTACATTCTCTTAGCCTCATGGAATAACCTACTGTGGTCAGGAGCACAGAGTCAAACAAGAAGAAGGTACCTCTTGCTGGAACTATCTGGATAGAATAGGGAGACAGGAAATTTAAACAGAGAGAGGTGTTAACACAGAAAATGGGATTGGGAGTTATTAAAGGTAGATAGATAAAACAATGTTTTCGATACATAATACAGAAACTATTTCGAAGAAATCTGGTACATAATAATTTTTTCAAACAGCAGTTTTCACAGCATTGGAATTTTACTATTAAGAAACAATGGATAAGACAATAATTCAACTTCATCCTTCAAAATGGCCCGTGAACAAGACAAAGAATGATTATTTATAGCCTTAAAGACTTTTGCTTATCACTCCAAATAAATTGTATTTAAATATCTTTAAGATTGGCAAAATTTTGCCTTTTGGATATATATATGTAGTTTAAAAACAACAGACAACTCTATTGGATATGTGTGAAGATAAATAAGACAATCAAACTAAAGGCTTTGACTTTAAAATGTTTTAAAAAACAATGCTTTAGGTTTAAAAAATAAAACAATGGTAATAAATAATACAGTCAGTTTTTCTGTGACTCTAAAAAGTAATTTCAATGAAAGAATGCCAGAAAAAGGGAAGAAAAGTACTTATTAAACAGTTTGTAGTCACCTGAAGTGAGTTCTTTAAAATGATCAAATTAATTTAAAGATGTGTCTACCATCTTATTACTCTATGTCAAGGGTTGAGAAAATTGTCCTATATAATGCCAGATAAATAATTCAGTCTTAATGGGTTCTGTCTCTCTATAGACTATTCAACTCTTGTTGCTACTTGAAACAGTGATAAACCATAGGTAAATGAATGTATGGTTGTGTTGCAATAAAACTTTATTTATAAAACCTGATTCATGCTCTACACTAAATAAATATTCATTACTTCTCACTCTGTTCTTCCATAAACCCAACCTACTACTTTTAATCTGTTGTAAAGCACAAACGTAATCATATCACAGTCTAACTTAGAAACTTTTACTGATAAATTCTTGTTCAAGTCATGACTGAGCAGACTGGATTAAACCATCTTTCCTGCTGAGAATATCTATCAAAATAAGACATAGAACACAGTTGTTGGAAATTAACAGACAAGAACCAAGTTATTCTGGGTTTCAGGAATCATGATTTAGAGGGAAGAGGAACTCTTTGAGGTGAGTGGCACCTAGTCCTTCTAGATTTCCCCTCGCTGCATTTTCCAGTTCACATCAAAGTGCATAGAGGCTGAAATGAAAAATGCAGCATAGTGCTTTGGCATTCTCATAGGCCTGGAGAAAAGCCCCGGACGCCTGGGTCAATCAGAGCCTGAAGGACCAGACTCCCAGAGAAAAGGGAACTTTCAACACAGTGGTCTGCACAGTTGTTCCTCCTGAGATGTTTGCTAAATCCTGGGTTGTGAAAGACTGAGAGGCTTAGAAACCAACTTCTTGATTTTAACGCAAGCTTTGTCCATAATAAATATTTGCAAAGTAAATATTTAGTCAAGAATCAAAAGACACTGCCTTCAACTGCAGCATACTGTCTGATAAAAAAAATCTGTCATCAGGAAATGAAATAGCATCAAAACGAGCCACAAAAAATTAATATAGAATAATAAAACCTCTCTGATTTTATTTCCATTAAATTCTTTTTTCAGTTCCTGCATGATTGCAGTTAATCTTATTAAATCCTTCCTCAATAGATCAAATAAAACTTCTTTGTCTATTTAAAAAAAAAAAAAATGCCTTAAGACCAGTTTTGTCTTCCTTCTTCTCAAAACTGTGACAGTCATTTATTAGCAGAGGTAACAAGTACTATGCACTATTTTCATGCTTATAATCTCACAAACAAAAAGCAGCAAGATACTTTTTACATTGTATATATCAGAGTTCTTTTAAAATTGTCTCTAGTTCCATCTGTTACTTGATTTAAGCATCTTCTCAGTAAACATACTTAAAGAATATTGAGTGCATTGTTTGCTTAGATATGGCGCAAATTCACATGTAACATTTTAAATTATAAAAAAAGTCTTAATTTAAAATTCATTTGGCATCTATCACTCAGTAACAACCTAAATATTCTTGAAAACTGTAAAATAGATGCATTGTGACATGGGCAGAATAATGACCCCTCCCCCAAGACACCCACCCCACAGTCTCCTTTGCCATGTTACCTTACAGAGGAAGAGGGACTAGAGGTATAATTAAGGTTTTATACTTTGATATGGAGATATTATCTTGGATTATCTGGGTCAATCCAACCTAGTCACTAGTCCTTAAAAGCAAAGAATTCCCAGGGTGAATTTAGAACAATGTGACAATGGAAGATTCAAAGAGATGGTGCATGATGACTCAATCTGCCTTTTTCTGGCTCTGAAAATGAAAAAAAAGTAGACATAAACAAACCCAAGGAAAGTAAGTGACCTCTGAAAACTGGGAGAGACCTTTAGTTCATAGTCAGCAAGAAGACAAGGATTTGTTCAATAGACTCTGGATCTAATTCTCTCAACAACTCAAAAGAACAGAAAAATATTCAACCTAAAAAAGTACACAGAAAGGAACACAGTGTTGTCATCTTGATTTTTGCCAGATGAAATAAATCTAAGACTCCTTACCTACAGGATTATAGCTTTGGTAATTTGTTATAGTGATAACATATACAATAGAAAATTAATGCATAGCTGGAATTACCTAGTTTTTCTTTCTAATAAACTCATGAGTGTCATTTTTCCTGAGTTCTAACATGCAAAGTGCTTCAAATTTGAAGGATATTATGGCTAGGTATAAAATTTCTTAAATATTTTTTATTTCTTTAAGAAATTTATAGATAGTGTACCACTCCCTTCTGACAATGGATATTTCTGTAAAAGACTGAGGTTAATTTAATATATTTGTGAACATTTTTCTTCTTAACTTTTACTCTCCTGATAGAAAAGGACTCTTTCTTTATCTCTGAAGCTCTCTAGGTTATATCTTTGTGTGGAAAGTTTATAAAAATTCTTTCCTAGGATAGGTAAAGTCTGTCTATTCAGATAATTATTTCAAATACTTACGTGCTATGATATAATTTTATATTTTCATCTGTTCCAGTTTTGTCCAGTTTTCCTCAATAACTAGAGCTGCATTTTCAGTTTTGTTTTTTTTTCCTTATATATGGCTTTCAGCCTTGTAAATACTTTTCTCTTCCATTCTTTTCTTCACACTGCAAACTCTTTTCATACCCTCTGGCTCTTTATTGTGTTTTCTTTGAAGATTAGCATATCTTCTTGAGCTCATTATAAAGAAAAAACAGTGACCTATATTTTCTTAAGTCTGAAATTTTGACTCTTACTATTTAATTATTTCTGCAGTATATTTTTTTGATTTGCCTTCTGATTATGCTATTTTTCTCCTTTATTTTGTGGTTTATGCTTTTAGGCCCTGCTGGTTATTCTTTGGTTATTACTCATCTTAAAATATAGCTAGATATTTATGAAAGAATGCATGAATGATTAAAAGAAGATGAAAATAAAGCAATCAATAACTTTTATGAGATATGTGTCTTAAACACTCTCTGTAACAAGTCTATTATTAGCTGGAAGAAATGGTATAACTAGATATAAGCAAATGGAATTTTCACTACCCCAAGCGTACTTTTCAAAAATAAAAGTACCTTTTCAGTAGTATTTTAAGGAATATGTTGAAATGATGTCTATAATGGAAAAAAAAATTGGTCTACTCATTACACAATTGAAATGCTAATGTTCAGACTGTGCTGGCCCCTTAAAATGCAAAGTACTCCCTTTACCTTCCCTGGTATCTTCCTTTATTCACCTATCACACCACCTCTTTAGGATACATGGTTATAAAATAAACAGTAAGATATTTTCTTGATGTGTTTCTTTGACTACCAATGTGAAGTTCTGTAGTATCAAATTAAGTTTCTACAGAAATGCTTCCCCCTTCTTTCTGGTATACCCGCAGTCCTAGATTTTATCTAATAAAAAGATCTACGGTTAAGAAAGATTCTTTCAGTTCAAAGACACTTCTTTGGAAACATAGGTACTGTTCTGGATGTAAGACGTGATATTCATGAGATCTCAACCTCCTTACCAACTCCTATTCAGATGTCACAATATAGGTGTTTACATAAGGACGTTTTTCATTGTAGCTGATATTTTGGTTTTTTTATATGGAGTGCTTTATTTTCTAGTTTATGTTCTTATTGTTTTCATTGGTGGCTTTTGAAAGAAAGAAAAGGAAAAGTACCTTTACTGAACCATTTTTAACCATGAACTTCAGATAATCTTTTATAAATCAAAAATAACCCATTGATTATGGAATTGAGGTAAAATTTGGATAAGTAGATACCTTGCACATTAAAATGGTGATGATCAAAAGGAAATTGCAAAAAGCATCACAGCCCTTGGGTATTATCAGAACAGGAAGTTTTAAAATACAGTGTATATTCAGGTTATAATAATTTTTAATATCAGGAATGATGGCTTGAAAAAAAGTAGTCTTCAAAAACAGTGAGTACGATTTAGAATTTCAGTTTACATCTTTGGCAGCATTCTGAAAGGAGCTTGGATAGTCTGCACAAAAAGCATGAGGGGCTTCAGCTTCAGTTTCAGTTCATTCCATTAAACAGGTATTTGAGTTAAACTACTAATGCTTTAAGCTTTATTTGTATAATATTATTAGGTCTATTTTTCTCTAAAATAGATGCGTTTCATCTGTGTTACAGATCCAGTGAAGCAAATAACCTTCACAGCAATAGGGTTATAGGGGCGTCCTTAGCAGTTACAGTTCCACATTCAACATATTGACCACTTTCTTTGATGTTGCATAGATTGGAGAAAGTTTCATCTGGGGATTGATGAAAATTTCATCAGAGGTACACTATGATTAGCTTTTAGTGTCTAAAATTTTTAACCCTCCACTAAATTTACTTTTAAGCCGATGTGCACGCAGGATTTACTTAGGTCCTCTAGTAACATATTCAAGAGTTTCCATCAATCACATTTTTCCATCTCTATCTAATTATTGTTGAATATTGACATGCCATACTTTTCACATTATGGCTGACTCACTGTTTTTCAGATTTTTCTGTATCAAATGACTGACAACAAATTACAATACATATTGTTGTTTTATCACTTTCCATGTTTTTAAATTATCTTAACTGCTTACATCATAACTTGCAACTCTCCTTACTAGAATTTGCAACATTGTCATTATTGATATGGGATTAATAATACTCCTAGAGCTCTCTAAACTATACAAAAGCACAGTAAACATAGAGGCTTACGCAAATGACAGTGACTGAGATTAAGTTAACTGATTGCAACTAATACCACACTTGTTAGATTATGGGAGTGTGTTTTAACAAAACAGCTTTCTTCAAAAATTTGTAAAAATATACCTTTTTGAGATTTGTGAGGCAAATTTAGTGATTCTGCTGAATTGCCAACTAACATAATGATATTTTTCTAGGTCAAGGATCTCAATGAGAAATATGGGCAAATATTGTGAAGCATGCTCTTAAAAGCATTAAGGCATTTGGCTAAAAATTGGAGACATTTGGCATTACAAGGGTCTTCTCCATTTTTCAGTTTTCACATAAGGAAAATCTCAACCTCCTACTCTGAGGAGACAGAACTTGTTTCAGTGAATACCAAATTATCCTCCATATGGTAACATTTTCTCCTTTAAAAGTTTAGAGTATTGGTGCTTAATGTTCTTAAAGTTAGGCAATGGATTGTTACATTTTTTACTTCTATCTGCCTATGACAAGAAAGAGGTCATTATTTAATATTCATGACTACCAAGCAATAAAATAACATAAAAATCTTTTAATTCTCTGCTTGGGCTCAAATATAGTTTTGGCAGTATTAAATCCATGGTTGAAATGTTGGCTAAGAATTAAGAAGAATCTACTGATCACTAGTATTTATCTACAGATCCACAAAACCAGTTTTTAATAATTCCATCATTGGCATTAAAGATGAAAAAGAAGATATCAGATTTGCATTTATTCCTTCTCAAATACATACATTCCCAAATGAAATGATACGATTTTTCTAGAGGAAAATAAAGTGTGAACTTCGGTATTATTGCTGGTATTCAAGATATCATTGAAATACATTTAACTAGGCATCTACTGTTTGGGGAATTTGCAGTGATTGAGTTCCAGTTCATTACTTTCAAGGCTGTGATGCTATTGTCAGGGCCTCAAAATCAGTGAGATGGCCTAAACCCAGGTCAGAGAGGCTACAATAGCACAAAGGCAATTATACTGCAAGAAAAATGTTGTCCACTAATCAGCTGGCAATCAATTACTAAGAGGAGAAGATAACCCTCTCCCCACTCAAGCTCTTCAGTATTAATAGTGCCATCGTGTAATTACTTTCGGCTTGGGCAGGTGCATGAAAGGACAGACTTTGCAGCACACTGCATCGAAGATTAATGAGTTCTGTCAATTTGCCCAGCAGACATCTGACTCTCCAGCTTTCTGTAGCTACTAGTTTTACACTTGCCTCAGGGCTTTCTCCCCCTGAAAAAACTTAGCCAGTAATTTGAATATATTCCATAAGCATACATCTTTAAGAAAGGGGTGGGGGGTACAACCTTATTTTGCAATGAAGTAAGAACCAAAATTATTCTTCATCTGAATATTAACATGGCAAGTGGTTTTCCTAATGCCAGTATTCTTTTAGTCATACTGTATTTTCAGTTGTCACAATTAGTGATATATAGGATTCAGACACTATACAAATCTTTCAAAGTCAGAGTATGTAAATCCAACACCCCTTATATTTTCCATTCCCCTTGTTGGCCCAGAAGTTGAAAAGGGAAAAACTATGAAGACTTCAAATAAATAACAGGATTGTTTAGAGCCTCCTACGATACAAATGGCTTGACTAAGAAGACTGTTAGCCCACTTATTTTCTGGGTAAAAGTCATTGAAATGTCACTCATGTTCTCACCACCAAAGGAAAAAGGCAGCATTGACCCAGAGAGTCTGGTCACTCAGGATTACACATTTGTGTCAGTATAGGAATTACCCATAAACAGAAATGGATATCGAGAAATTTGCTGTTGCTCCAAATTGATATTTTATAACCCAACTACTGTAAAATCTCATAATCCTTAAATACACGAGGTCAATGTACTAAATGGCTATTTTATGATGCTACCTAAAGTCTCCGATTTGTTTCTCATGAGAACCTAAGTCTTGCTAGCTTATGGCTTTCCTGTAATCACTTTTTCAGTGAGTGTCTGAACAAAGGAGAAAAAAAAAGTCTAACTCAGAAACATTTTTTTCTTTACCTTTCTCCATTCATTTAATGTTAGAATCATCCATCCACGAAATTTTTTTCCAGACTATATTTATTGAATATTAAATTTCACTAATTAATTCTTGGTATTAATTTCTTCTGAAGCAATGTTATCAATTGTCTCTAGGAAATGAGAAGAAAAGAGAGAAATATAGAAAAAACAATAACCAGCACAGCTATAATTTTATTCTAACATAGATTCAAGCATACCAAAATGTCATAGCTTTATTTATTAATGATCCATATTCATTGGTTGATTCTGTTTAAAATGTTAATTTCCAGAGTAAGAGACAATAGAATAGGAAATACTTTGCTGTCTGGAGAAACTATTCCTAAAACAATAGCAGTACCTGTGCTTCCTTGAAAGAAACAAAGTCTCATGCATTTAAAACCACTAAGCTTCAAGGTTGGAAATATTTTAAAACCCCTGTCAGATACAGAATCTTCATCCAAAAGAGGTGCAAACGACATTATCAAAACTATGACCTTATATGAGTCACAAGCACTGATGCCGCCTCACCCCACTATACAAAGATCTCAGCTGCCTCAATTTTCCTTTGTATAATATTTTGCTTATGTTTATCTTTCCATTCATCCAGAGGTTCCAAAAAAGATTATTTTTCACAAGTATCTTCTCCTAATTCAGGCCCTTTTACGTATTTCATGTGTCTCAACTATAAGAGTGCCCAGAGTGGAGAGTAGCTCTGCCTAGAGACATAATTCTAAGAACCTAAACTTGTTGCATGCTAACCAAGACCACATAATATGATGCCACAGCAGGTGTCAAATTCAGCTAGTTTCAATCACATTCATTAAACTATGTGCACATGTATATGTGTATATACATATATATGTGTGTGTATATATATATATGTGTGTGTTTATATATATTTAATTCATACTTAAATCTAGCTTGACTACTAAATCCTGTTCAACATTAGCTGGGTACTTTAGAAACCAATATTTAAGATCTATTTGGTTGCTTTACCCAAAAAAGGAAATCTAAATAATGTAAGCTGAACAGAGAGGCAAGCAAAATAGACAATAATATAGACAATATCCACATTCTGGTCTGAAGAAAACTTTGGTTTATTAGTCTCTTTATCACTGCTCCACGATTGACTATCGTACTGATTCATTCTAATGGCTATGTTATTAGATTTTTTTAAAGGCGACTCTTAGTAGAAATATAAAATATATGAACCCCCATCAACCCAGACTACACAGGGCAGAACGAAGACTAGATTTAATTTTAATTCATCTTTAAGGAGAATATAAGGAAACAAAAGGGACTACACACAGAAGAAAACACATAGAAGAGGGTGGTTTCTCATCTCTGCCTTCCAGGGTCCTGATGTGTGTTTCATCCTGATGTCATCAGAGTGCTTCTCAAGCAGGGACTCCTTTTTACTGCAGTGTCCACTATGACAGCCAAGAGTAGTTTTTCCTTGAACATATACCCTATGCATAGTTGCATGTGGAGATAAGCTTACAAATAAAGGTAAGCCTGGATTCACTTAAACAGAAGAGCATTTCCTGTAGAACCCAAACCTCAAAGTTTCTTTTGTAAAAGAAACATTTAGTTAACATGCTCTGAAATAAAATGGCCGAAATAAACAAATACCATCTGTTTCTCTCTGTGAAAGCTATCACCTCTCCTGAAACCCCCAAAATGAGCTCACCTAGTACATATGGGGAGAAAAATTCCCAAAGTAAAACATATTTATAATTTATGCCCTAAAACAATTTTTTTCCATCATCTCTAGAAATAGTCTCCTCAAGTTTTCCAAATACGATACTATACAATGCTGTAAAATTAAATTTCATATTTTAAGTTCAAAGTAAAGTTGATAAAGTTTTTAAACTACTATAAAATATATAATGATAATATTGACACTTGCTAAAGTTAGGCATCATTCTACATGCTGTATGCATATTAATATTTTCAAATCTCCTAACAATTCTATAAGATAGGTAAATTATTATCTCCATTTTACAGCAAGGAAACTAATGTATAGTCTACCCAATGTCCGAAAGACAATAAGTGATAGAGCTGAGATTAAATTCAAGGAATTTTTCTTCATTTTACAATTTTTGCTACCACATTATAAGTAGGATTTTTTAAATAATCATAGTATCAGAAAAAGACAAAAACAACTTAAATAAGTTTAAAATTATATGAAATAATAGACCTGCTAATGAACATAATATAAATTGATCAATATTGTGAAACAGTTATTAATCAACCTAACATATCAAGCCCAAGGCTGTCGAATTTCCTGAATTCACCAAAATTTGTCTTCAGTTCCCACACTAAATGTTCCTTTTTTTTCATTCAACTAACTTTTGTAGTGGATCAGTACTGTATTGACTGCATCACTGAATTTCATCCATGAGACACACATTTATATAACTTTTCTGGTGAGAGCATCTGTGAGGACCAGCTTGAACTGACGATCTTTTCTTTCTTAAATGATTTACTAAAAATTGTAAGAAGTCGCCAACACCCTCTAGTACCCCGAAAATGATCTGCATGTATGTCCTTCCTGTATCCTCTAATGCTTTGGGCATCACGAACTTTGGAAGAAGCACCAAGAAACAACAGTTTAAGTAGCTGCCTTGCTGCATAATTTTGGAAGTAGGTTAAAATACATTTAACAAAATTGAACTTAGGTTGACTTAACCATATTGAGATTTGTTTGTTGTTTGCTTTTCACACAAAAAGTTCAGAATGTTTAATGTCTGGACTGGTGTAGCAGTAACAGGGTGTCATTAGTACTGTGCCTTCTCTCTCTGCTTTGCCATGTGCTTAAGTGGTGAACCCCACATGCACACTCTCAGTCATGGTAACATTAACACAGACAGGAGGAAGGGAGAAGGACAATGTGAAAAGCACCTGCCAGTTGAGCCTTGCTGTCATCTACAGAACTTCCCTGAGAGTCCTATGCTAAGACTGCTGTTCATATCTCCTTGTCCAAAGCAGCATCACCTTGCCATGCTCAATCAGCAAAGGATTCTGGGAAATGTGCTTTTCAGCTGGGCACTTTGCCACCTGGGAAAGTAATTTGGATTATGCTAGCAATAAAAAAGAGAGCAGAATCTGTTTGTCAACTCTCAGTCTGCCACACTCACATTAGTCATGCATGGGAGAATCCTCACTCTGCTATATATTGCCTCTGCTTAACCAATTCCATAACCTGAAATCTTTAACTGCAATTCTGATATGTAAAGACACTTTCAGTTATAAGTTTTAAAAAAACTCATAATAGCTTAAGCGTAAAACTTTTCTGTGTGTATCAGGAAAAATAAAGTGATTACTGACCATCCACATCCTATAAATGTATCATTTCCAGTGCAAAGAACAAATGTGTATTATGTTCATTTTCCAAAAATGAGTAAGAAAATATCTTTCATTTAAGGAGTTCACAGGTCTAATGGAAATGCTTTAATTTACTTGAGTGAATGAAGCTCTGTGAAAGTAAAACATACTCGCACTAATTTGACATACTTTTTGTATGTGTTGCTCATCTCTGGTCTGTACTAGCATCTAGCATCGCTACATAAATATCCCTTTACCCTTAACACCCTAAGATTGAACATAAGATCTCAGGGGTTTTCCAAAAAGCAGACGTTCTATCACATTACATAGCAAGGAGTTTCCATGATCCTTGTACATTGCTGGTGAGAGTGTAAATTGGTACAACCATTACAGAAAGCAACACAGAGATCCCTCAAAAAACCGAAAATGACCATATAAAAGACCATTATCCTGCTTTTTGCATTATCCAAAAATCATAAAAACACTGGTTTGAAGAAACATATTCACCCTCGTGTTTGTTGCAGCATTATCTACAATAACCAAGGGCTAGGAAAAACCTAAATGCCCATTAACAAATGACTAGATAAAGAAGATATAGTATGTATACACATTGGCATACTACTCATATTAAAAATTATGAAATCTTGCTATTTGCTACAACATGGATGGGCCTAGCGAGAATCATGCTTAGTGACATGTCAGAAGGAGAAAGAAAAATATTGTACTCATCTGTGGTATACAGAGAAAAGAAACAAACAAATGAACCAAATCAAACGAAAATAGACTTTAAGTCTGTAAAATCAAATTGGTGGTTACCAGAGGGAGGGATAAGCAAATTGGGCAAAAAGGGTCAATATATGGCAGAGGATGGAATTGCACTGTTGGTGGAAAACCTGATGTACTGTATATAGATGTTGATTTATAAAGCCATGATATAATATTCCTTCAGTTAAATTAAAAAAGAGAAAAGAAAAAAAGTCCCAGAGTAAATAAGTGCCAGAAATCATGTATACTACATCTTGCCCTTATAAATTTAAAATGTTCTTTAATGGAGTATGGACTCCAGAACTCCTTAAAGTTAGGAAAAATAGAGAATCCAGAATTATCCAAGCTCTAGCACACAATAGCTTCTTCAGTTAAGTGGAAGAAGCTGAGCCCTACAAAACCAGTCCTTGGATTTGAAAGAAAATTTGAGAGGCAGGAAGGAAATGAGAATTATAATTTATATTTCATAATGTGTCACGCAATCTGCTTCTTGCCTGTAAAGACATAATTTCATGTTCATTCCATAATACATGTCATAACTATAGCAAAGGTAAGCAGGGACCAAAGCAGTGAAAAGATTAGAGAATGATTCACTTTGGTAGGTACTAGGAGATTGAGTTATTATTTTAGAAGCAGCACTGTCCTCCAATAGAAATCTAAATGCACTTTGACAGGAGACTGCTGAATGGTACATGTTGTTTATGATACAGTGTTTTGGTTGCCTAATTATACACTGAAGTACCTAGCAATGAAATATCTCTTTTATGTATAACATACCTAACAGAGCGTTGGCTAGGTTGAAACTACATGACTCTCTTTGTATGCCAGCATGTTGCTCTATGGCTTATACAATACATAAGAGGTTCTCTGTTTGCTTGATGTTGACAATAACCAGGAGCCTTTAGCAACAACCAAACAGATCTAGTAACCCTTTTTTAGTAAAACTTCTGCCTTCCTTCATTCATACCATTGTGCAATCTATTCCTGCTGTGTGAAAGCCCTATTCTGAGGCTAGTGAAATGCCATCCAATTCTAATCCCATTTTTTCTGTGAAGTCATCCCTGACAATAATAATAATAACCAACATTCACTCCAACTTATGATGTGCCATGGCTTAAGGTGCTTTGCACACATAATTTATTTGATTCTCAGTATCTTAAAGCCCTGTGAGATCAGGTTAATAATTATTCCCATTTTATATTCCTCACCATAATACCCTAGCCTCTTCCCAAGGACCATTATAGAAAAGTTTCATTGATGTGTGAATCTATAGACAGGACAAGAACTATTCTCATCCCTTGACTATTTTGGCAGGGCATAAGCTATATGTGTTTTATATCAGATTACAAATATAAAAGGTTATATAGAGTATGTGAACAAAAGCTGATGGTTGAGGAATGTGGTAGGTTGCTGAAATCAGGCAAATAGATTTTACATGGACCTTGAAAATAATCATCACCCAACTAGTCTCTAAGCTTCCCAAAGTCTGAATTAAAAGACATATATATGTATATATATATGTGTATATATGCATATATATATATAGTCTGTTACCTCAAAAGAAATTCATTCATTGAAACTGATATTGTGCCTTTAAAAAATATGTGATTTGAGCATTTAAAATACTGTGTTCCTGCTCCACTGATGGTTTAATTTTTATAAATGTTCCCTCTCGTAGATCTTCTCAATAGCCACATCAGAGGAAAGTAGAGCAAGAATAAGCTCCTCATTCAGGCACTCAGTACACTCCTGCTTGATTGGGATGGATATTGTACATAATATGTCCCTACAGATGTTTCCTCCAGTGGGGCACATTGAATTTCATTTAAATGCCAAGGCACAAAATCTAAAACAATGTGACTTTAACAAAAAATCTGATGAGGAATTTGATGAGAAAATGGCAAGAATTCCTGTGGCATTTGGGTAACAATTTCAAGCCTTCATTTTAATAGAATAAACAGGATCATATTTCATTCAAATCTGGCAATGAGATGAGCTTTGGGTATTACATTGATATAAACCAATAAAGAATTTGCAAATTTGAAGCACTAATTAACAGACACAATATTAAATGAAAAAAGTTTGCTCCAGGGGCAAATATATTTTGAAGACTTTAAACTTTTATTAAAAGACAGTTTTTGAATCACTTCTTTTGCAGTTTATTCTTTTGCTGGATTTAGAAAACTGTGGAGATATTGTGATATTTTCAAACTGATGCCTTTATCTGATATTCCTTTTTACCTTTTTGAGTCAATACATCAATGTCACGGTATTTTGATACAGAGAAAAATAAGCCAAAACATAAACCCAGGTATCACCAAATAGTAAAATTCGCAATTTAAGGTATTCTGTCAGTGGTTAGATGCAACAAAGTACAGGTGTTCAGGATGACCATAATGGGTACATTCTATAATAATTATGAGAGTCATTCTCAAGGTACAGCTAATTAGGTCAACTACTCCTAAGGGTGGGAAGAGGTTCTAAGAAAGGTGATTATAAGGACAGACGGATATAGTTCCACAACTTTGAATTAGAAGGCACATCAAGATTTCATCCATATAATTAAATACGTCATTTAATTCTATCACCACCATGTCAAGGGCATCCACCCACACCCCATGTGAATGTCTTAATGATTTTTTGTCCTCCATATGTCTCTGGGATGCTTATTTGAACCCAATTTCACGAGGATGAAACTGTGAAGAGAAGTATAGGAATGGATGTGAAGAAATATAGTGCATGTAACTCAGATCGTGCAAGCAGATAATACTTCTTAAATGAAAGATTTGTTAATTCTGAAATCCCTGTGAAAATTGCTTCATAATAAGTCTAGAGGAAAAACACGCTACAGTCTTGCTTACTGGTCACAAATGCACTACAGAAATAGAATTTTCTCTGCCTTATTGCAATGCTGCACACAGTTACTTTCTTGAAACTACAATATCTAAGACATATGTATCTAAAGACTCACACTTCAGAAAATGGGAATGTCAGCCAGAATGTTAAAGAATGAAACTTATGAGACCAGTTTTCACATAAGATATTGTGGTTTGGCTATTTGAGTAAGTGTGAGTCTGGTGTGTGTGAGTGTGTGTGCACATACAAATGCATGTCTTTGTCTCAGTATGTGTATTTTTAAACAAGTAGTTATTTTATCTTACGCATGTCTTCAGCAGAAGTCAGCTGGTGCTAATATTACCTGTACCAACAATTCTGCAATCTGTGCCCCACTTACAGGTTTTCACAGAGAATTAATTTGCTTGCATTACAACTAAATGCCACATTCTCTAAGAAGGAAAGAAAGGAAAATGGGATTAAGCATTGTACAAGGAGCTTTATATGTGTTATTGTCACAACCACCCCATCAGAGAGGTATTTGTGCATCTTTGTTACAAATGAGGAAAATAAGACCCAGAAAGGTTAAATTACTGGCCCAAGATATCACAACCAACAAATGAAAGAGCCAGAATTTCAAAGTAGATTTAGCTCCAGAACCCAGTCTTTTTAACACCTATCAGAACATCAGAAAAAAAAAAAAAAAAACTGGTTGAAAAGTGAAAGATATGATCAAGTTAGTTAAATAAGTAACAAATTTAACTTAATTCAATTTTAACTAAAAAGGAACTAATCTAATGTGAAAAATACCTGTTTCATGGACACTGTGAAAAGGTTTTTGTTGTAGAAAGCTTAGGAACAAATTTGTGCTCACCCATCCTGCCTCTTTTCATGTTACTTTATCAGTTAGAACCTTATTACCAGCTTCACTTCACAGTTGTTTTTTTCCTATTTTAACAATGCGCCACATTTTATGTGCCCTTATTAACTGTATGAAGTGATTTCTCGAAGAAAGTATGCTATAAGAAAACAACTAATTGCATTTAATTCTAGTGCATTAATCAGTCGTTTGGTGGAACTTAACTGGTAAACCAATGTTTTGAGTACCTTTCTCTCTTCCCCAACATTTTGATAGAAAAGATATTTATTAATATGCATACACAGTCCAACAAACAAATGTCACTGTATTAGATTACAGATCTTTAAACTATATTATAGTATTTAAGTATAGCTAAGTTTTTTAGAGAGAGAGAGAGAGAAGAAAGAAGCATTTCTATTTGTTTGTTTCATTTTTTTGTTTTTCACTCTGACTCCTTGGGCTTTACATGGCATCCATGCCAGGTTCTCAGGCACCTAAACCACCAGGGCATGTCCCTTAAGTACAGTTAATTTTATGGGAGGGTAGAAAAATTAGAGATATATTAATCAAAGAGAGATGGGGGGAGGGGAGAGAGAGAGAGTATTGCTTCTGATTCTCTGGAAAACTAAAACAACTAAAGATATCTGTAATTGGACATGAGGGCTATGGCTGTAACAAATATCTAAACAAATGGAAATTACTTTGGATCTAGGTAATGATAGAGACTAGAAGAGTTTGTGGGTGTATGCTAGAAATATAAACGCTAGGGCAATTCTGATGAAGGCTCAGCTTATAATGAGGAACTACTAGAAACTAAAGGAAAAGCAATCCTTATAACTAGCAAAGAACTTGGATGAATTGTGTTTGTGTTCTAGTGTTTTGTAGAAGCTAGAAGTTGTTAAGTGATCAAATTGAATATTTAGGTAAGGATATTTAAAGGAAAATGTGAAAATAAGGCCTTTGTTCTTCTTGACTGCTTTATGGCAAAATGTGAGACAGATGAGTTGAAAAAGGATTTGTTAAGCAAAAAGAAGCCAGAACTTAAAGATTTTGAAAGCTTGTCTTGTTCATATTGCAAAAAGAATTGAGAACTTGAGGTACCCTGATGGAATAGAAGTTGGGGCTGCTGCTTCTGGCTGGTGTAGTCTGCATACATCACAAGGCCCTGGGTTCACATCCCAGGGCTAGGGTGAACAACCAAGATGAAAAACTAAATAAAATGTTTCTTCCTCTTCTTTCTTTCTGCCTGTCTCACCTTAGTTATGCCTGTACCTTTCCCTTAAAAAAAAGAAAGAAAGAAATGAGAACTCATGTCCAAAAAAACAAAAGCACCAAAAAACACCAACAGTATATCTGGACTCCACTTGATAAAGAGTTTAAGGGGTTATATGAGCAGAGACACTGCCAGTTTGAAATGAAGGGGGTGGAGATAGTACAAAAGAAGGATCTGCTTTGTAGATCCTGAAGTACTGGACAATAAAGTTATTTGGCCACAAACACGTGCTGTCCTTCAGGTAAAGGGATGAAAAAACCCCAAAGCAATTCAGAGACCACCATAGTTATCATCTTGGTTTCAATAGGTCAGACAGCTTCTGACTGAAGCATTGGAGTTGAGACCAACCTGTGTAATCAGGGGCTGGGCCCCCCACATAAAGCCATGGGAGTAATGTCACTGCCCCAGAAGTGATCCAAGAGGACAGAGTATATTGAAGCAAAGAAAATTTTCTCATGTCTTAAAGTCTGCTGGAATTCATCTTGCTGAATTTGAACTTGCTTGGGATCTATCATCTTTTCTTCATTCCTGTTTCTCCCTGTTAGAATGGGAAAGTCTATCTTATAAATTCCTATCACTGCATTTCAAAAGGACACAATTTGTATAGTTTCACATGCTCATGAATGAAAGAGAATTTTGTCTCAAGATGAATCTTAATTCAAGTCTCTGTCATATCTGTTTTGGACGATATTTAGATAAAATTTTAGAGTCAATGTTAAAGTGAGTTAAGACATTGGAGCTACTGAGATGGAATGAACGTATTTGTCATGTGAGAAGAACATGAATTTTGGAGGACCAGTGGTGGGATGTTATTGGCTGAATGTTTGGGTCCCCACCCAAAATTCATGTTGAAGCCCTACCTTAAATGTGATGATAATTTGAAGATGGACCTTTAGGAGGTAATTGGGATTGTATTAGATTAAGGAGTAGGGTCCTTGTGATGGCATTGATGTCCTTAAAGGAAAAGACATCAGTGAGTTTGCTTGCTCATTATCTGCATATACATACTTAGGAAAGTTCACTTGAGAATATAGCAAGAAGGGAGATATCCACAAACCATGAGGGTTACCCTCAATAACTCCAGTGGTGCTGGTACCCCAATTTTGGATTTCTAGACTCAGAACAGTAATCATTTCTGTTGTTTAAGAAACCCAATCAGTTGTATTTTGCTGTATGAAAGACTAAGTAGATCAAGATGTGTTTTTAAGACTACATTGATTTCCGTCAGCTGCTGAGTGTGTCTATTCCAATTTTACCTTCTCAAATGGGGCAAATCACCACAGAATGGGCTCATGTCTTAGTCCATTTGGGTATAGAAGCAGGCCTTACATGATATATCCACTTTAATAGTGTAGAGTTGGGTTGTTGTATCCTTGTGAGTCTATGGCCTGGGGAGAATGGAACTTAGGTAATATTTAAAAATTAAAATAAAGCAGAACTCTTAAATAGAGTTCTTAATAATAAAGTGTCTTTCCTTGCAGTGCCTTTCCTGACACTACCAAACCACAACCTTAGAAACAAGAAGTTTTCTTGTCTTTTGGTTGAATATAGTCTTTCCAAGATTGAAACATCTCAGTACTCTTCACACTAATTTTTCCTGTCTTCCAAAGATAATGACATATGCTTTTTTTCCATCTCCAAATAAGTGGGTGCCTACAAGTATAAATGAGCCACAGCTTGCAGATGAAGGGCTGATTGTCTTTGCAGACACAGACATGAATCAAAGCCAAAAGGGGAAGAAAGTATTGTCAGTCCAGCATTGATACCATCAACAAAACTTGAAGAGAATTTAATTCAGTATTTAAAATGTCATTAACTGTGAAAATAATTTAACTGGCATGCAAAGAAACAAATTATAAGATTTTTACCACAGTATCCATTTTAACAGTTCAGTTTAAGCACTTCAGTATATAAAGACACATAGAACTAACTTTTGAAAAATTAAACTTGCATACCTCCAAATAAAAAAGTCATCTGGGAAAATGATTCACACATTACACAGTAAAGACTGCAATGGGCTTGCCTCCTAGGATAGTGCATTTGAGATGTAAACTTATTTAATTTTTTTAGTGAATACTGTATGTATCTGCATTCTGATCTTGTATGTTTTTTTTTTTCTTAGAAAATTTTGAAAACATTTAGTCCTACATAAAAAAGTAAATCAGATCTTCTTTTACCTATGGATACCCTTTTGATTCATGAATATGAGTGTCAATGGATCATTCTATATTATTCAAGGATTGATATGGAAAGTTTGAATTTTAATATCAAACATTACTTTTTAATTCCAGCTGATATCTGCAACTGCATATACCATATTATTTTAGTTATCTATTTATATTTCTTCCTTCTCCACTAGACTGTTAGTATTTAGAGACAGAGATTATGTCTCATTCAAATTTTTTTATCCAGTGGCTAACATTGCTCCTGGCATGACTCTCTATCAGTGAGGGGTTTTCAGCCTATTAGTTATCGCAACTGGATGGAATGCTGCAATCTGGTGGAATAGAATTTACATGAAAAACTGGCCATAATGCAATCTAGCTGGCATGCTGGGTGCTCCCTTGTTTGCAACTACTATTAACATCACAAAAATAAAATTTTGTACTACTTAAAATGTAAACAAATTTCGTTTCCATTCAGTGTAGAGACCAGTGTAGACATCAGCGAGCAGAAGTTCTGGGAATACTATTACTGCCTCTGAGACCCACACTGTCAACACCATCCACATCTTCTCACAATTTTTAAAACCCCCATGCGTACAATTAGTTATCCACAGTCCATTATTCTGACTTCATCTAACTATGACAAAAAACCCGACTTATTCCACTTTTACCTACTATAATATATTAGCTATATAATTCTAAGATATACAAACTTCCTTGAAAAGTAGTGTTGCTTAGCTCATATAAACTTAAAACACAATTTTGCTACACATATCAATAGTTAATTAATAATTGTGCTAATAATCAGATTCTGTTTCCTGTGTTCACTAGTCTCTTCTTGATTTCTATTCAATTTACCAGATATAAATATAAACCGCTACTTCTGACTTCTGCATTCTGTCATATTTATCAACCTTAACTTACTTATTCACCTTTTTAATATCCTCTAATCCTGGCTCTACAAATAATCCTTCAATGAACAGCCTCATGCATGTTCACTTGCAGACCTTATACCCTTTCTTCATTTCACTGAGTACTGCCAGGCTTCCCTCCAGGGTGGCTGTACTGTTTTAAACTCCCATCAGGAGTTCCTAAAAGTCCTCATTTTTCTACATCCCTGCCAACACTTGGTATTATACATTCCATTTCATCTTTTATCAGTTTGATGGGTATAAAATATATCTCTTGATTAAACATCATTTCATATACTTGTTGGTCATTTTTTATTTCCTCCTCTCTTAATTATTCACTATACCCTCTCTTTTTCCTTTTGGATGTTATGCTAGTGATATTCATTTACAGAAATTTCTTATATATTCTAGTTTTTTTGTTGGTTTTAGATATTGTAAAATTTCTTACCAAGCTGTGATGTGCCTCCTTTAAATTATCTATAGTATTCTTAATTTTGATGTATTCAAATCTATCTGATTTCTTCTTTGTGAACCCTTTATGAGAGTATGAGGGCCTTTCTACTCAAAGATTATAAATATATTCTTTAATATTTTCTTCTATTCACTTTATAGTTTCATCTTTCAGTTATAGACCTTCCAGTCATTTATTTTTTTATACATGATACAAACTCAAATTCAATTTTTCATATTAAAAATTCCATTCTTTCCCAGTTGATTTGTATCACTTTAGATATAACCAAAATCTTACATATGTAGATATATATATATATATATATATATATATACATACATGCATTCATACACAAAACATAGGCAAAAACAGAGCAAGGGATCAGTGGAGTATGCATACTTCTTTTGCAAAACTGGTTCCATTTTTGCCTAGGTTCTGTGGTTTTTGGTATGCCTTCAATCTGGTGGTGTATACTCCCCTTTAACTTTACTCCTAATTTTCAAAATTGTTTAGTAAACTTATTTTTTAAATATAATTGTGATTAGTGTCTTATTTTCTAGCTAGTGGTTGCAGATCCGCAGGGATGTTGCTCTAAGAAATGTTACAAAAAATCTGGTATTCTTATCTTCCTATCATTCTCCAAAGGAACATTATTTCCTCCTTCTCCAAAGAACATGATACTTGCCTTTTTTTTTTCAGTGCATCAGCTTTTAATAAAGGACTTTTAAGGACTATTTTTCTTTATTTATTTCTCAGAGAAGTTTCGAGAATTGAGACACTGTATTAATAGTCACTGTTATAGAACCTGCAAATACAGCAAATAACAAAACAGAACAAGATCCCTGCACTTAAAAATCTTATACTCTAGTAGGAAAACCAGGAAATAAGCAAGACGAGTAAGTCACATGGTATTATGCACTAGAAATGTTTTCTAACACTTTTTGTTCCTTCCCGCAAGACCAATCCCAGTCAAAGATATCAGCATATTCATAAGAATTCTGGGCCTTGTCTGGGAAGGGAATGTTGAACTGGTATTCACGGGGTAATAGCATTGATCTGAGCAGGAGCCAAATGGGTAGGACTCAAATATGAAATGACAAAAGCCACCACCATTGGGGTTTTGCCCTCGTTTCTCCTTTCCCTCTGGTGTCCCATCTCTACTGCTCCCATGTCCACATATTTCAGACTTCTGGTCCAGGGGTTCACAGAGGTTAAATTAGAGAAAATGAACACCTTTTCCTTAAATTCATAATACCCAAGACATGGAATCAACCTAAATGGCCATCAATAGATGACTTGATAAAGAAGCTGTGGTATATACATATACAATGGAATTCTAGGCAGCTGTTAAAAATGATGAAAACAAGCCCTTGGCAATCATCTGAATGGAACCAAAAGAGATCATACTAAGTGAAATAAGCCAGAAAGAAAAAGATAAGCATAGAATGGTGTCACTCATATTTGGAATGTAAAGAAATAAAACAAACAGACAGATAAATCTCAATAAAATTCACAGACGGTGGGTACCGGGGATTTAGACGGGGGAGGAAAAGGAAGGCAGGAACAATGTGGTGGTAAAAGTCATTAGAAACCTGGTGGTGTGTGTGATGCGAAATACACAAAGACTGAGGTGTCATTTCAGTACACTAAGAACACCTAGCAATGCAAAAATAATAATAATGAAACTGTTTAAAAAATGAAAATAAAAGTTTAAAGTCCTGTGACTGTGAACCAGATGAGAGTTAACTAATTTCAAGTGAGTGGTTTCTCATCTTTATTCCTCCAAACCCCCTGGCTGGTGAATTATAACCAAGGCACATCTCATCCTGTAGCTCTTTCATTTGGGGGTACAAAGTGAAAACATGATCTAAAAAATTGTATAACAGGCTATGCTTTTCTGCTAGATGGTCTCATCACCCCAGATCACACACACACACACACACACACACACACACACACACACACACACACACACACGCTCAAAAAACATATACACTGAAATCTTTGGAGCTGAACTTGACAAGGGCCTGGACTTCTTTTATTTGTAATTACCTAACAGCATAGCTGGTACTCCCTGGGGAAAATGAACTCACAGGCCCTGATAACAAGATAGTTACACAGCACAACTATTTCAATGTACTGCAATATGGATGTCATTAGAAGGAGAAATATTAGAACAGACAGATCAAGATTTCAAAATTTGAAAACATGTTAAAAGAAAGATATTAGCATATAAAAAACAATAAAAAGGAGGCAAGAAGCAAAGAATGACTTCACTAGAAAGATAGCATTTATAAAGACCAAAAGAAAGAGAGAAAATATGCTATGTGTGTGGATAACTGAGAGACGAGCAAAGCAATCCAGGCTGATGAAGTTCAAGGTTTGAGCTGGAACCAAGAGAGGGGAGGAAGAATGATAAAAAGTGAAGCCCAAGAAGGAAAAAGGCAAATCAAAGAGGTTGTGGACGCCAGGGTTACGGCTTTGGTTTTACTCTCAAGGATTGGGAAAGCCTTTGGATGACATTGAAACAAGAGCAGCATTAAGTTGTTACAAGATTACTCTCTTTAAAATAGACTACAGTTTGGCAAGACCTGGTGGCTTAGCAGGTAAGTGCACATCCTCTGCCCAGTGCAGTCTTCACGCACCCCAACACCTGGGCTCACCACCAGGGGACAGCGGGAACAGCCAAGACGAACAACTGTATATAAGCAAAATATTTCTTTAAAACAGACTGCAGGAGGGAAAAATTGACGACAGGAAGGCTAGCTACTCACCAGACTCCTCCAGGTGAAATTACGGCAATCAGAACTAGAGTAGTAGCAGCAGAACTGTTGAGAAATAGTTAGCTTCTGGATGGAATACGGGAAAGGATAATCATTTATTAGATTAGGGGAAACTAAGAAAATAGCAGGTTTGGAAAGTAACATCAACAATTCAGTTCTAGGTGTGTTAATTTGACAATGCTTAGAAAACATTTAAATGAAATGTTATTTAGTCGGACAGGTATAGTAAGTCTGTATATCAAAGAAAATATCTAAACTGCATATGATATTAAAGAGCTAGAAATTTACAAATGGACGGATATTCTGATTTTGAACAATCTTAATCCTAGGATAAAAAGCATTTAGCATGATATATTAGTTTTAATACAAGTTTTAATACAAGTTTCAACAAGCAAATATTTTGCATGTATGGACTTTCTGTGTCTATGTTTAGTGATATTATCTTATAAGTCTCTTTCTTGACTTCTCCTTATCAATTGTTGGTAGCAAAGTTTTAAATAGTTCATAATTCATAGCCGACTTACTCCACTTTTTCTACTTTCTAGAATAATTTATACAAGATAGTATATACCTTACAGACCAAGAAAAGGACTTGGGTTTTATTACAAGTATAACGGAAGGCATTGGAGGATTTTGCCTGAAAAGGAGACAAAATCTTATTAATATTTCAGAGAGATTAATTTGACTACAAGGTATAAAATGAACTAGAGAGGACCACTGAAGTAATTCAGGTGAGAAATAATTGATCCCTTGGATCAGGATGACAGCAGTAGAAATGGAAGAAGGTGACAGATTCACAATGTATTTTGGAGAATCTGATTGGTGATGTGTGAGTATCCATGAGTTTCTAAAATAGCAAGTAGCCATCATTGTGATGATGATGATCCCTTAAAAGTACAGAGATTCATGTGAAAGTAGGATAATAGCCATACCAGATATGTGACATCTTTATCCCTACTCCATCCATGATTAACGGTACAAATTTTATTAAAATTGACAAAAGTAAAATTAATCACAAGCTTCTCAATCATATTTTGCGCACTTGTCAGGATATTCTTCTGAGAACATTTTTCATTATTGCCATATGTTTATAACAATTTCTGAATATCCTAGACTGGGGCAGACCCCAGTGGTTTAGCAGATAGTCAGCCACCTCTCATGGACATGGTCCACTTATATCCCAGGGACCCAGGTTTCACGACCCCAGGGCCAAGGGAAACAGTCAACATGGATTAAATAGAATAAATGCTTCTTCCTCCTCTCTCTTCCTGCCTCCATGCCTCTGTTCACCTGCTCACTTTCACTCTTACCTGCACCTCCTTTAAAATATATATGCCCTAGAATGGGATTTTATTTTCAACTGAAAAAAAATATTTCATTCTTGTCAAACAGGAAGACCCAGCTACCAATCCCAAGCAAGGATTCTCATCACATGGAAGATGGCAAGAAATGTAACAATACCAACCTCAGAAGCAACATGCAGACATCAGCCCACTGCATCCTCTATGGACTCAGAGTAGTCACCCAGCAGGACTCAACACAAAAGACAATAGTTAAAACAATGCTTCACTCACAAAAAGGAGAAGAGACACAGTAAGGTCAGTGTTTGTAGTGGCCAGTGTGTCTGTTCTCATGACCAAGGAATTTCTCTGGATAATCCCTGCAAGGGGATGGATTGTTCATAACCCTCTGCAGAAGAAAAGAGTGGCGCTGCCCAGGTGCCATATGATGCACACTCTTAAGCAATACAAGAAGGTTCACTGCACACTCAGGATAGGGAAATATTTCCCCTATTAAGGAAAGAATCTAGAACCAAGTGATAGCTTGGGAACCAGTCACTATATAAAGGAATGTTTCAGGTCCATGTTACTAACTGGGCAATCACCAGCAGGTCATATGATGACTGCTTCTCCAACCATTTTTACAGGCATCTGATATTTATTCTATTTTTTCCATTCTCAAGTACTTTTTTCTTACTGCACATCAGAAAAGCTGCCAATAGGAAATCTGAAAACACTATTCAGAAAATCTGCCCAAGTGTTGAATGATGAATTCAAATTTTCTAATCAATAATTTTTCTCCAGCATATGTCATGTTGCTTAAGAAAAATTGCTACTTTTGGACACAGTAAAAAAGAAATGAGTTATAGTGATTTGTAGTGCATCAAAAATAAGTGTATCACAGAGAGTCAAGTAAAGGTAGGAAAGGCTCATAACAATAATTTCATTGAAAACAAACAGATCTGCAAAAAATATTTTTCAACCTTTCAAAAGCAGCAGGTGGGTTATGGAATTCTACCAGCTCAAGTAATTTTAGTCTCTATTTGGCGATGAAATTGCTTAAACCTTTACAACTAAGGTGCTTACCTGTAAGACATTTGAATCAGAGCAGTTCTGGTATCAGCTAAAAAATCTTCTCTCAAACTTAAGAGCTTATTGCCACTGTTCTCCAGAGGACTGTTCATTTTTATGAGTTTGCATATATTGATTATACCTTACTTAATAGGTTCTATCTATTTAGGACCATCAACAAAATTTGTATCAAACTGCAGACAGGCAAAAATTCTAATATGCTACCAGTGAGAGCATCCATGCAAACAGATTGAAAAGGTCAAAAGGAATTTATTGCAGTATCTTCTAAGCACTCTACTTGTTGAGCAGAAAAATGTCTACGTATGCCTGAGAAGGAAGAGAGCTAATTCCCCAGTATATAAAGCTAACATACTATAGTTTCTGAAAACTCAAAGAAAGCAAAAAAAAAAAAAAAAAAGCCCTGAGTCTAAAACACATTGATTCTAAAATATAAAAGCCACACTATCAGAATTTGTTACCCCATTTGGGACTGTAATGTAGTGCTTGCAGATAT
This sequence comes from Solenodon paradoxus, assembly GCA_004363575.1. Taxonomy (NCBI): domain Eukaryota; kingdom Metazoa; phylum Chordata; class Mammalia; order Eulipotyphla; family Solenodontidae; genus Solenodon; species Solenodon paradoxus. The sequence continues at coordinate 429,662 of RJWH01000195.1, read as the reverse complement.
AATGTTTTGGTAAACGATGCTATTATCACATTTTATTTTTCAATTACACTCGTGCCGCACTTGTGGCTATGTATACTTCTCTCACTTTAAATCGCAAGGTTACTTGGGGCAGGGAATTGGATATAATACAAAACAGAAAGATTCTAAGGTTGGAAAACAAGTTTAAACCTCATATATAACATTTTTTAGGTACTGAAACTTAATAAATTTACTGAGCTTTGGTTTTCTCGTGCACGAATGAAGACAACCATCTAGCTACTTCCCGAGCTTTTAAATGAGAAGATGTCTGAGAAATGATATGCGAATTTTAGAGCAATCTGCAAATATTGATGATTATTATTGTCTCTCTTTATACCCCCCAATGTAGAGTGTTTTGAACATTCACAGCATTCAGCACCTGTTTGTTGAATGGAGCACTTTCAATAAAAATAGTAAATTAATCTAATATGACAGGAATTAGAAGGCTTCGTCTTTAAGAGACAATTTCATAGGCAGGGAAACCCTAAATTGTAAAGCAGGCCTAGTTTTCTCCAAGGCCCTCAGGATAGTTAATGACTTCAAGCTGTCCTCTGGTATCCAAGAGCTTTTTACTTCCCTGATTTTTAACCCAAACCCCTCTTCTATCCTCAATTGTCTACCACTCAAGAATCTATTTCCATATAAATCCAAGTATCAGTTGGTCAGCTGAGTAAACCTTCAAACAAGGAAGAGAGAACGGAGGACCTAATAATAAGCCCTTTCCTGCCCCGTTAGCAATATTTCCTACTTTGTGCCCTTAATTTTTCAAAAACCCTGGATCCCACTCTGAAAAATATTAAAGGCCTACTTTACTAAAAACACCTAAAAAATGCATAGGTATTCAGTCGTATTTAATTAATATTGTGCTAGCCTTGCAAATTTCTAGTTATTATAAAAACCCTAGGTTGTGCCTGGACAGTTTAAGGGTTCCATCCAGTAGTATACTGACCATCAGTTGAGAACCACCAAACTAGCAAATGAGCAATATTTCAAGTAAACATGTACACTGAAAGTTGATATGTTTTTCAGATGTATTTTCTGAAGGCAGGTCTTCAGAAGTTTTGTGTCAGAGGAATTTCCAGAAGTCACAGATAGAGTAAAACTCTACTATACAGTATTTTTCCATTCTTGAAATCAGAGTGTGCCATGTGAAGTTATCAAATAAGAGTAAAGTTAGAGTAGGGAATATGAAGGTAGGTAACCAGTGAAAATGTGAATATATGTTACTCATTAGTTATGTGGCGCTAGGAAAGTTGCTTAGCTTCCCTGGGCTACATTATAGGAAAATGACAGTACTTACTTTCAGTCCCACTGAGGATTTATTGGGGCCTTTAGAGAAAGACAAAAAAGTATCCAGACAATTGTCATTTTATATCTATATACACACACACGCACATACACACACATGCATAAAAACATACAAACATTGCCAATGTAAATGTTATTTCCTATAGTTTATTCAGTGAATAACCTGCAAAGCCACATGTGGTAATGATCCCTTCCTCATTAGTAAAGGAAATTTTATCTAGTCCTTGAAAGCACTTAGCACAATTTCAATAATATCTATTATTTTTGTTGCTGCTGCTGTTTTGTTATTTTTATGATCTATAGTAATATCATGTCTATGGTATAAAAAAACCTATAACGCTGATAATATAATTCCCAAACAATAATACAGCATGAAATAAACATACCATTGCTTTTCACTTTTTCAATGAAAAAAGCAAATAGTAGAAGCATTTAAATTATTTTCTAAATATCTTTCAATATTTTATAGAGTCTCATAAAATTTCTAGATAGCCCAAGATTTCTGCACTGGCCAACATATACTTACAATGAAATTCCAAGTTTCCTTTTCTCTGTTTATGTCTTCTCATGTTTCTTATGTCAACAAAAACTAAAACAAAAAAACAAAAAGCAAGCATATAATTAAGCTTGTAGTTCATATCTAGATCCAGAATCTCAGAAAAGGAAGCAAAAAAAGAAATATCAAGGGGAAGACAAATATATTTAAATTACATTATGCTTCCCTATTGACTTGAAATTAAAATTTTTGCAAAGTCAAAATTTGCTTGTTTGTTCCCCTGGTTTGGTTTTATTGATTTTTTTTTTTTTTGTCCTTAGGGTAGAGGAAGGTTGTTACGGATTTGGAAGAGGGAAAATAATATTTCATGTTAAAACATGTTGGGTTTATAGATCAATATGAATTTGTGTATAGATATGTTAAAGAAATCTTCAACCTTTGAACTCCAACGTCATGGCCATACTCTAGTCTAGAAGCAACTTCATTCACATTAAATGCAGGGAAAGAACATGTTTATAGATGGAAAAAGGATTAGTTTATAAAATAAAGCAGAGCTGACTGCTCTAACAGACAACATGCGAGGAATAAAAATGAAAAGCATTTCGTTCCTTCTTTTGCTTTCTTGGTCTAACACATCTCTCCTTGATGAGCTAGTCTGACCACAGCTGGGCTTTACATTTCTGTAATTAGCACAGCAGAAGCTCAAGCAAGGGCACAGCTTTTCCTCTTCTATTGTTTGCACATTGGGGGGCAGGATTCTAAATGTCAGATGCTTCTTCCTATTACAAAGTGGCCTACCAGCTCCTCAAAACCAGTTTGAAAACCTTTCAAGAATCATTGAATCAGGCCTCATAACCCCCATTAGATAGGAATTCTAGCAGCAGGAACCTCCAAAGGGCCTATCAGTTTTCTTAGTCAAGAAAGAAATCAGAATAAAAAGAAACAAGCTTTTAGGATGCCTTGAAAATTTAGATGCACTTCCCCTTGATTTCATTTTCATGTCATTCCATTGAAGAAGAGATGCTTTCTTTTAAATCAGCAAAGAAAGTCAGAAGCAAAGCCAAATTGTGACATTTGTTTGCAAGTTTTATAATTCCTAGTTGCTCACTTTCATAGCTACTTACTGGCAGCTAATCTCTGTATTAGTAAATATCCTGTGAAGTAAGTTTGGATTCTTGTTTCATAATATGTAGACCCTGCAAAGCACGAGACACTGATTTTACATCACTAGAAAACTGCCAGCTATCCCGACACCTAAAAATTTTATATAGTCCTAATTACTGCAGTGTAGGGTGGCAAGAAACTAACACATTACATATTTTTTCTCCCTCTGACTTTCCAACACCTGGAAATAAAGCTGAGGCTTAACTTAAATAACAAGGAAATTCTGGTCACTTGGGTTATTTAAAAAGTCCATGTAACTTAGACACCATACTCTTGAATTGACTTCTCTATTTTTCTTAGTTACATGAAACCTTAAAGGATCATGATGCAAAGCAGGAGAGTAATCATTACTCTGGGAGCTGTGCAGGCCAGCTTTGTCTAAGAAGATGTGGCCCATTAGCAAGTATGTGGCCCATTAGCAAAATCCCACTGAGCAATGCTGTGTACACCACCGCCAAGGAGGATGGAGAGTATCATGTGGGACAGGTTTTCACCCCTGGTGAGTTCTTTTTTCCATCTCAAATATTTGAATGACTATACTCGACAAAATTTCCTAAACCCTCATCTATTTTTCTTCTACCTGAAAGGGAAAGAATTTGGTGCTACTCTGCCAGAACACTTTTGATGGAAAGGCAGAGTTATATCCAGAAAATAGGAATTATTCTACTGATGAATGACAATTTCATTCTCACATTATCAGTAGACTCATTAAGCAGCCAAGTGCTTGCCTGTGGGGTAGTTTTTAACTTTTAGGGAATAAAATGAGGTAACAGTTTAAGGAGAAAAAAAAATAATTAGAGTGTAGCACCTTGTAGTTACTTGGATCTATTCCATCCTTAACTTTAATCTCTAGTGATGAGGCTCTCACCACTGTGTGAAATACCATAATTCCTCTTCAAGATTACACCTTGTTTGGCCTCCAATAGAAAGTGTATTGTGGAGAGGCACAAAACAATTCATGCATTTGACTCATTACATCTTTCTTCTGTTATATCTGTGTGCATGTGTGTTTATCCACACATGTGTGTGTGCATGTGTGCTTTTGAGTTCTCAAAAATACAGTGTACTGCTCTCTGTTAGAACTTTCTGTGATGGTAGAAAGACTCTATAACACAGTCCAATAGGTAGCCACTATCTACATGTTACTCTTAAGCACTTGAAATATGGTTAGTGTCACTGAGAAATTAAATTTTTAATTAATGCAATGTTAAGTGACTACAATATCCAACAGAGCAGGTATAGAAGATCAGTATCTTTATTAAATATGATGTTGGTGAAAATAAAGGTTCTGATTGTTCACAGATCAATCTGAAATCTATATAGAACTGTAGATTATGATACTCTAAATTTGTATATATGTATATATATATATATATATGTTTCATACGAATTAATGAGTCTTAACCAGTTCATTTGTTAGGAACAAGTTATGCAAGAACTCAGGATTTCAGTGATTTCCAAGCTTGTCCTAGGGATTGCCATTCATTTAATGGCAATGGAAAGAATGAGAAGCTTATATCAAAGGTTTTAGTGAGTCAGGTCTAAAAACAGGATACTTCCACTTATGTCCCCTTGACTAGATCTCAGTCACATGTTCGTCAATCAGCAAAGGTGAGAAATTTAGCTGTGTAATCAAAATGGAAACAACTAATAGCATAATAATATAATATAATAATAATATAGTAATAGTAACAGGTCAGCATACTTTTCTATGTTTTCAATTTTTAAAGTTTTCTATAAGTACATGTGTTCTCCCAAAACTACAGAAAATCAAAAAAATTTTGTTTTTTAAAAGAATACCAGCTGTCATTTTATAAGAAGATATGGTCATCAGTATTAAAGGTTGAAATATGCAATATACCTTTCAGGCCCTTGAAAATATTAATATAAAAAGATAAACTTTATTTATAAAAGATATAGGAAATTAGAATTATAATGGACATCAGTATGTAATCTTTTGTCAGATAAATCATTTTCTCAAACTTTTTTCATCATTGTCTCCCTAAAGAAATTTTTTACTTTCTTATAACCCCACCATGAAATGTTAATACCACAAAAGGATGTACATCTCTTTATCTACTATATACATATTAAAAAATTTACTTTTTTAAATTTAAATATACATTTTTTTTAACCCTGTCACCCCAAGAACCAATTTTCATGCCTCTGGGAGCAATATGAAATATAATAGATAAGGAACCTGAGTTCACAGAAGTTGATTATCCAAGATCACAAAGCTAATTAATGAATCAATCAGAAATGATACTCACATGTCTTGACCATCAGTCCAGTACTGTTTTACTATACTGTACACATATTAACATCTCAATAGTCCATAATGTATAAGGTAAGAGAAGAAAGTGAACAAGGACTTATAAAATATGATATAGTGGGTCTTTGGAGTGTTTTTTATTTACTTGCTTTTTGGTTTATTTTATTTTTATTTTAGTTTTTTTTCACCTGTGTGGTAAATAACACAGGCAGAGCTATTCCCAAAGTTTCATTAACCATATTTGTAAAAATGCAGTGTAAAAATAAATGAAAATCATGTCAAAAATTAAAACTCACACCCAGGCAGCTAGATAAGGACCAGATGACTTACTCAGGTCACAATGTTTCTCCTCTCTGCACTTCCTTCAGTGACAAACAATGCTGTCACCACGAAGGGTGGTCTACTTATGCTTTCCCAAATACGAATCAGACTCGCTTAAAAAAAAAAAAAAGTTGCAGCAGTGTTGTCAATACAAGAGGGATTAAGATGCCTATATTGTCTAAGGAAGTAGCTTTCCCATTGTTTCAACCAAGCACCTGTCAATGGAAAACAAAGCAACAATCACATCTCACAAGTGCTTATCTGAAACAGACTCTAGATTGAGAGCAAAATATGAGAGACAGATGTGTGTTGCACAAGGAATGACAATTCCAATGACCTTTCAAATCTATGAAAGTAATTTTTAGAGTTACTTTAACATACTATATACAGGAAAGATGATGGCACTGCTAAATCGATTAGAATAATTTGACAAGAACAAAGCTGATGGTCTTGATGTTGCAGCAGGTTGATAATCATGGTATTTGTCAGATTTTATTCTAGAACAGTATAGGTGTATTTGAGCATGAAAAGAAACTGCAAAGTTACAGAATTATTATAGTCTTTTAAAGCACCTCCAGAAATAAGCGTAATCCAACTTTTCATTTTATTTACTGCCTGAATGGATATGGTAAGAAAAGTCACATTCTTTTTAGTGGGACAGGTAAAATTATCACTTAGAACATAAAGCCATTAGCTTTTTTTTTTTAAAGTAACATCTCTTAAATTCCTTTACACTAGCTTTCTAGATAATTTTCAACTACCTTTTCCATTAAAAAAATTTTTGGCTAAAATTGCATTCTCTGGCCTTTGCATTAATAGTCTTGCCTCTTGCCTGTCAAATTAACAAAGAGTTTGGGGAATCATGAGGACTCATCTGGAAATGATAGAATTTCTGCTTTTGTCTTTCTTCCCTGGTCACTAATGGCTTTTTTCAGTCTTCTTCAGTCTGTGTATGACACATGAAGCCATTGCATTTTAGATGTCCATTAACTTCAAGCATTATGACAAGAACAAAGCAACCCCCTAAAGAAACTGAACTCAAACTCTCATATTAAATTTCTCTAATTCCTTAGCTTATAAGGTGCTGTTTTCAATTGTCAATAATGTTCATAAGAGTAAGCGATATCCATTACTAATTAAAACAAGCTGTTTAAACAAACACAAAAGGTCACCAAGCCTGTAGATCAACATATTCATGCTATTGTTTGGTTTCCTGGTAATTACCAACTGATGATTTATTCCTATCTTCTACCACCTACTTTTCTAAGTAACAAATATAGAGACTAAACACATAGAAAACAAACTTCCCCAGTAGGTGTCGTGAGGCCCAGGTCTCCAGTGTGGCAATGGATATTGCTTCCTTAAGATCAATAATGTTCATCAATCCCATGACTGCAAATGAAAGCAAAGCAATGTTCATTTATTTTTCCTGAGATTGTAGGGATCAAAGGCATAAACTATAGGAAAAACGCAGTTTTTATTAGGAAAAATGACACCTGTAGTTTCATGCAAGATTTTTAAATAAACTTTTATCTATACGGATGTACTATTAAGATACAAATAAAATGTAATACCTTGTCTGACATGTCAAGCAATGACTATTTTAAAAACTTTCTTTATTTTCATGTCATTAAGTCTTCTATATAATGTTTTGAAACTATTTACTCAATCTTTGCTTGAGCTCTGACATTTGAAGTTGACTTTTCTTTTAAAATTGTATTTTCTAACAGTAGATTAATTACATAGAGGATCTAATCTCTGAATTAATATCAAACCAATTGAGTAAGCCTGTGGAAGAAATCCGACAGACTTTTTAAGCTATTTAATATTAAGTTGTGTGAATCACCATTACAATCAATTTCAAATTAGCAACAGAAGTAGAAGGGTGGAATTATTTAAATTTTAAAAACCCAGAGATAATTCCCCAACTTTAGCCAGTAATAGCAGAATTCTCCTCCAAAACTTTTATCCAAAACATTTATGCACAATTATATTATTAATGTACAGATTTTAATTATTTATTTGTTTTTGACTCAAACTATAGCAAATATATAAATGACTCTTGAAGGAAAGATTAAGTAGAAAATAATCTCTGCTGTTCATCTAACACATTACTATCTGAGTCTTTCAACACGCCATCATTTCATTCTCATGCCATTTTGTGAAACTGGTAATATCATCCACACTTTTAAATAAGGCTACTGAAGTTCATGGAGTTTATTTAACTAATTCAAAGTCATCCAACTTACAACAAGAAGAGTTCATGCTAAGACTGCAATTATGTAATCAAGTCCAGCAACCATAGGCATTGACTAAAGTCAATATGTTTCTTTTACTTTAACTTGCCAGAAGACATACTGAGCTTGAAACTTTTAAATGGCACTTATTTGTAGTACATAATGAAGTTGCCTTATTCTATTCTGACCCTATAATTATACATAATGTGCCTTGGCTTCCAACTTTACAGCATTGTAGTTCTCTGATGACTGGACGCACTTCATTAGTTACCATACAGTGAAAGCAATACAGCTGGATAGTAATGTTGACTTTGCCATTCAATGTAAAAATGAAAAAAATTTCAGATGTTTGTATCTGGAGTGTTATAATATTTAAACATTTGAAAATTGTGATTCTTGTCAGATTCTGAGAATTTACTAACTTGTAACTGTCACTTAAACTCTACTTAGCAATGTTCTCATTTCATTGCCTGCAAAATTGAAAGCAGGCACATTTTGGGGTACATGCAACATTGAAAAACAAGCAACCTCCAAAGCAGAATCTGCAGTACAGTGTGTCAAAAATTAAGTCAGATCTTGTTCTTCCTTGTCTAAATAATTTCTAGTTGAAAAGCTACTGTATTGGAAAAACCGAAGCCAAACTGAATGTTTTCAGAACCATTTAGAAATCATAATTCTGTCTTGGAAAATTAAGTTCAAAACATCTTGAATGATTAAAAACATTAAATGATTAATGACTAAAAACAAATGTGTGTTAAGTGTTTCTATAGGAAAAAAATTAAACTTCATCAATATTCAAAATACAAAAATAGAATTTGTGATTTAAGAAGGAATCGATCAGACTGCTAGAATGTCCTTCAATAACCTTAGTTTCTGAAGTATAGTGGAAAAGACATTTCACTTTTTAAAATTTTCTAGAGCACAAAACATTATAAAAGGAGCTGAGATACTTTTAATGACGAAAATATTAAAAGCCATCCAGTTTACAAGGTCCATGTAGGCGCTATATCATCCTTCATTTGGGTTCTTCCTTCCAGCTGCCCTGGGCATTAATGTATTTACCAGAGCCTCATCAGGAAAAACTAAAGGAGGTGAAATTCAAATCCATTGATTCATGCAATTTCTTAGCTACTCTGACAAAAGGTTTGGTGGAGAAAAGATTTTAAACCACAAAGCAAAGTGCACCATTTGATGACTTGTAAGAGTGAATTTCTCCAGGCTATTGAGAGCTGGTTCTTGACTGCTTTGCTTTATCCCTAATACTATTAGGAAAAAGTAACTTCAGGACAACAAAGAACACATTTTGTGAGCTATACAATGAGTTCATTAAACCTTAAAAAAAAATAAAAACTTGATTAGATAACCACCTCTGAACAGCAGTCTTCTTGATACAGTAGAAAGAGCACAGGACTTAAAGAAGGCCTGAATTCCAGGGCCAACCTTCCTACATGTTGATTGCATAACCTTAAGAAAGTCATTTAATGTTTCCGGAACTGATTTTCTTCACTAATCCCACCACTTCGAGTTGCAAAGTGTGACAGACCAAAGTAAAAAAAAAAAAAAAAAGTCAAACAAAAGAGGCTACAGAAAACTCTTTTACCATTTATGCCACAAGCTCATGGGCACACATTCATAGATTTATGATCCAAGAAAGGAGTGAATTGGTTAAGAACAGGTAATTTACTCCATTTTTAATGAAAACTCAGATGATCACTTTACTTTGCAGATCTTTGTCAGTAAGGCTCACAGATTTGGTGATTGGCAACTAATCTAATGGTACAGAATATATATATATATGATTCTATGATGATAGATTAAAGACCTCCAAGCCATAAAAATGTACATATTAGGGCAAATTAAGTGAAAAGTGGTGATGGTATATGATAAAAAATGTGTATCTGCATTTCGTTGCAGTAGAAGTCTCTGTGAGAAGTCAATAGAAGGGCAGATATTATAACTAGTGCTTTCAATATAGTAAAAATGCATAACTATGTCCTGCAGTCTCATTTTATTTCTGCAGCAAGAAAGAGTATGGAACATTAATAATACATTACATTTAAGAACAACAAGAAAAACTAAGCTCATCATATATAATAACTTTAGCATTGTTGTTAAATATGGAATGTCATTGCAGAAATATAAATATAATACTGTATCAAATTTACTTACGAAACTTACTCTCGAGATGGCCTCAATAATCTTACAACAAAGTTTTCTCACTGCTTTCTCTGTAATAGTTTGGCAGTGCAAAGTTCTTTTTTGTTTTGAACTAGTTCTGTCACTTTTAGATTGTACTTGCTGTGATTGCATCAATACAATTCTCTTAAAATTTTTGTGAGTTTCTACAAAGCATATTAAGTTTACTCAACAAAAGTCACACTCTCAAATCATGTAGATAAAAGTCTCTCTTTATCTTTAAATTTTTGTAACGCTGCTACAGAAAATTTCCTAAATATCCTTAGTTCTTTTGTTAACAGGGCATATTTTGTGAAGAATACTCTTAAAATCTGTAGGAAGGCTTTCTTGTTATATTCACTACCTAGAGTCCTGAAATTTTTCACAAGAGGTACATAGTCATACACTTGGCTTATCTTTAGAACATCTTTTCCTGATAAAACCTGAATTAGATATTTTCCCAGAAGTCTTTTCGTCTTTTTTAGTATGGTTTACTATCTGGAGAGCATGGGCATGAGAAACAATTTTATTTTTTAATTCAGTGCCTGAGAATTTAACTGAACTTATCTTGTTCCTCTTACATTTCTCTCTAAATGAAAGAAATGACAAGGCAGCAATTTTAGCACTCTGCCTGGAAACATCCTTAACCAGAACTTTCAGTCTATTAAGTATATTTTCCACTTTCAATGTGACAATGCTGAACTTTCCATAATATATAACAACAATCCACTGTTCTCCATTTACAATATGTCTCACTTTCTTCAAACCCTCAGGAACAGCCTCCTCAAGGGTTTTTATTTCTCTTTAAGGCCGTTTAAACTTTCTTTCACTCACCACCCAGTCCCAAAGTAACTGTCATTGGTGGGGGTTTGTTTCAATAACATCCCACTTCTGCTAGCAAAATCTTTATCAGTTATGATGGTTGTGCAACAAATTTCCCCAAAACATAATGACTTAGCACCACAATAACCATTTATTAGCCCTTGTAAATTCTGTGACTGATGAATTCAGAAAGGTATCAGGTAAGAAGTTACCTTTGGGTCCCTCATGTAATTTCAATCAAATGTTTGCTGCAGATTCGGTCATAACAAGAAAGGACACGTAAGGAGGTAGAACCCAGAGTCCAGAGGCCAAACTGAATCATTCTCAGAGAGTCAAACTGAATTTTATTTTTTTTTTATTGAAGTAGCTTTGCATTATAACATGTTTCAGGTGTACATTATTACATGTCAATATCTACATATACTACATTAATTTCACTACTGAAAATTCAAATCTACCCTTCAAAATTGTCACCCTTCAAAATTTGCGTGATTTACCCACTTGCCTTTACACTTTCCCTTCTGGTAACCACTAATTTTGCCATATATTCTAAAAATCTACTTTTGCTTTAGTTCATTTGTTGCTTTATATATTGCATACAAGTGAACTCATACAGTGTTTGTTTTTCTCCACCTGATCTGTTTCACTAAACATAATAGCCTCTAGTTCCATCCATGGTATTGGAAATGGCAGGATTTCATCTTTTTTTAATAGCTGACTAGTATTCTATATGCATATATTCCATATCTTCTTTATCAAAGTATCTATCAACTGGTATTTAGGTAGTTTCCTAAGTTTGGCTACTGTAAATAATACTTCAAAGAACACAGAGGTAAATATATTTCTTCAAATTAGTATTACTTCTTAAAATTCTTTGCATAAGTATAATAACTGGATCATATGGAATTTCTACTTTTAATTTTTCGAGTAATCTCCATAATGGCTGCGCCAAGTTACACTCCCACCAACAGTGTACAAGAATTCTCTTCTCTATATATTCTCTCCAAATGTATTGTTTCCAATCTTTTGGATAATAGTCATTCTCACAGGGATGGAGAGATAACTAACTGTTGTTCTGATTTTCATGTCTCTAATAAGAGATAAGAAGTAGCTTCTCGTGTCCTTATTAACTCTTTAGAGAAGTGTCTATTCAGATCATCTACCTGTTTTTTAATTGGGTTGTTTGGTTATTGTTGTTGTTTATGAGTTCTTTATTTATTTTGGATATTAACTTCTTAATGAATGTATGATGTGAAAATGTATTCCCCATTCAGTAGAGTGTCTTTTCATTGGTAATCTTTTTCACAGTGCAGAGCTTTTTAGTTTGATGTGTAGCCCCATTTGCTGATTTATTTTTGTTTCCCTTATTATTGAAGTCGAGTCCCCGAACACATCCTTATGGACAATGTCAAGAAGCATATTACCTATGTTTCCTTTATATGTTATATGATTTCAGATCTTAAGTGCAAGTCTTTAATCCATCTTTTATTAAATTGTGTGTGTGAGGTAGTGATGTAGATTCATCCTTTTGCAAATGGCTATTCAGTTTTCCCAATACCACTTGAAGAGACTTAACCTTCTCCAATGTGTGCTCTTAGCATCTTTGTTATAAATTAGTTCTCTAAATATGTGTGGATTTATTTCTGGACTCTCACTTCTGCTGTTGCTGTTTTTAGATTCCAATACCATGTTGTTTTGATTACTATCACTTTTCATTATCTTTTACTCTGAATGAAACCAATCACCATGTCCTGAAGGCACCCAAGCAGCCTATGAAGAGGGCCACACGCAGAAAACCAAAGCTCCTGGCCAACTACCAACACTAACGAGTGAGTCACTTTGAGAGTGGATACCCTGGCTGCAGTCAAGCTTTCAGATGAGAGATCTGCAATTGTATGAATAATCCCAAATGAGAACTCTCCAACTGAGCCCATCCCATATTCTGAACTCAGAGTACATGAAAAATAATAAATAATTATTTTTATTTTGAATGTTCATATTTTGGAATATTCATTATATAACCATAATATCTTATTCAGAAATACAAGATCCAAATAAATGTTGAAAAAGGTATTTCTTGAAAAAAAATGTAAAAATTAAAAATAAATTTCAAAGAAGATATACTAAGAAAAAATATATAACAGGAAGATATTGTGACTCAAGAAAATAAATTATGCAAACACCAAAAAGTAATTCATTTGAGGAATAATATAGGACATCAATAAGATATTATATATAAGATCACTTAAAACGCACATATGATAATTTATGCTAGTTATTAGCAGGTGCAATTAATCCAGAATTTCATAGTACAAGTTTAATGTCATTTATGCTAACAAAGTGCACAAAATCAGTTAACTGAAACAATAAATATCTAAATATTAATATTTCACAAATTGCGACGATTTTGTTTAATTTCAGGATGTAAAAAAGTTCATCTTATTTGCAATTTTTAGCAAGTGACTTACAATACTAACAGAATTTCTTTTAAATGAAAATATAAACATATCACAAAAATTTATTTGCTCTTATTTTGCTTATAATAGGCAATATGTATTAACCTATCTAAATTTACATATAAACTAATTGTAATTATTACAATCCATATTATTTAGCAGATTTTTTAAAAATTATGCCCAAGCAACACCTTTCCATATGGCCAATTAGTAGGGTCGTAAAATGCAGCAAATATATGATGCTGTATTGAACATCTGTGTTGGTTATCCTATGGGAATTTTTAATAAAGGACCAAGTAGCATATTGATGTTAATTCTATGTTACCAGGACTTTAAATAAAAAACTAAAATAAATAGCATCCATTAAACTGATCATACTGTTGTAACTCAAATTGTGTTTATTATGCTAATGGAACATGAAATTAAGAAAAAGACCTTTATGCCAGTGGAATTAATTAATGAGCTTTATGAAGGCATTGGGATGTAATTTATTTCTAGATAAGTAAGTCTAATTTGCAGTTCCATGGGTCTCTGCAATGCTGATTGTAATAGTTATTCCTGCAGATGTGCTGCTCACAGCATGTCTTTCCATTAGAACTGAACACCTCATTATATAAACTGTACCTAATTAAACATAATACAGTGGTGACTTGTTAAACTGGCCTTTTTAAGTCAGCAGCTGCCTAAGCTAATAATACTGTACACAAGATTTATATCGTCTTCCCTGTAATACTGATATTAAAATATACTGCCCAAGGGATTGATAACTAATTTACTAGTATGTAACAGGTACATTTCTGATTCTCTGATAAGAGATTAAAGACCAGCAGCCCATAAAAATAAAATGAATGTAAGTCCATTTGAAACTCAAAAGTACTTGGGGAACTTTATTAAAACTACATCCTTTTTAAAAAATCAGTAAAATAATCATGAAAAGAAAGTGAACACTAAAAGTGAAAAATATAAATAAATGCCTTTGAAAGATCTTAAGGTCCTTCCAAGTCCATACAATTTTTTTCAGCCTTAACATCTGCAGGTACATTAACCACCTATAGTTACATCTGAATGTGCAATAATGCATTTGTCACTAGAGTACCAGAACTTATTCTGTCTAAATTAGGTTTCAAACTGGTATACTTCATAGATACTATGATACTCTTTCTTTCTTAAATGCTGGCTAGTAACTAATCACATTAGGAACTAATACAGTTAATGAAACTTGAGCTCAGTAATACATATTAAAGTTTATGCAGTAATATCCATGATAATCCACATATTTCTCCACCTCCCAACTCCATGCTAACCTGGTTAGGTCCTTTCTTCCTACAACCCTCAACTCAGACCTGAAATGCTTTGAAAAGTTGTGCTTGGTTCACTCGGTCTATATTGTGTATCTCTTATATCTTCTAAATACCAATGCCTCTGATAATTATTGTAAATATAATACTGCATTATATGCCTGGAATAAGTGTCTATCTCCACACTCCTCCCCATCAATGTTATAAAACAAATTCTATGTGCAATTTATCACTATAACCCAACTCAATGGGAATATAGAGAGATGCTTAAGGTATTAGTTAATTGAATGATTCAAACAATCCTCAGCATGTGATTTGTTGTTAATCCTTTCTACATCTAACACCAACAAACTTACAGAGCTATAGTAGGTCACATGGTGAGCAATTGTCAATTTAATGCATTGATTAAACACTACTAAAGCCAAAGTCCACTTAATGTATGAATTGAATATCAATTTAGCATGAAACTTAGAGATTTCGTACTTCATCCAACTCGGTACTTCCAGGCTGTCCCTTTTTGATTCCCAATAGCCACCTCCATTTGAAAAATACATCATTTCAGAGGCAGCTATGCTCACCACTATACCACCAATGCTTGGCCAACAGGTACATGAAAAAATGTTCTATTTCTACAGTCATTAGGGAAATGCAAATCAAAACAATAATAAGTTACCACCTCATACCTGTGAGAATGGCTGTCATCAAAAAAAAAAAAAAAAAAAGAACAGCAAATGCTGGAGAGAATGTTGAGAAAACAGAACTTTTGCACACTGCTGATGGGAGTGTAAAATGATGTGACCATTTTGAAAAGAAGTATTGTGATTCCCCAAAAATTGAGAATGAAAATTCTATATGATCCAGTTATTCTTCTACTGGGTATTTACCCTAAAAACACAGCAACACTTATTCACAGATATATATGCACCCCCATGGTCACCACAGAACTATTTACAATAGCTAAAAGCTGGAAACAGCCTAAATGCCATCAACAGATGAGTGAATTTTAAAAATGTGGTATATATACACAATGGGATACTATGTAGCCATCGAAAGGGAGAAGTCCTGCCATTCACAGCAACATGGATGAACTTGGAAAGAATTATGCTCAGCAGAATAAGCCATAATTATGTCACTCATATGAGGTTAATAGAGATTGAAAACAAGTGAATGAACTAAATTAAACAAAAACAGACTTAAAAAAAAAAAAACACAACTAATTCAAATGACAATAGACTTTTACCAGGGGAAGAAAACAAATCAGAGGGTGCAGGAAGAGATGAGACAGGGGTGGTGTGGAAACTGGTACAGGGAATTAATTGTAAAGTGAAAAGAGGAAACAGTAGTAAACATACAGCACTATATACTGATGTAATTTGCTCTTATGTCTACCTCAAACCTAGTTAATGTTAAAATGCAAAAATTCCTTCAATAAAATATTTTTTTTTAATTTTAAACTTAATCCAAATAAAAATAAAATCCTTTGGATCAAGAAAGAATTTTCTTGTAACAGCTCCAAATATGCTCTACAAGAACATTGTAAACTGTTCATGTAACCATATTGAAACACTTAAGCACAAGGCATAGTAAGCTTTAATAGCCATAAATTGATCTTTATTTATAGGATATAATAGAGTCACCATAATCTTTGCTCTTAGCAATTCCTAAAAGGTTTGTGGTCCCTGATATCATCATTTTAGGTTATCAAAGGAATTAACCCAAGGTGAAAAAATAATTTGAGTTAACCAAGGATCAATAGTCCACAGGAACTGACTGAAAAAAAAATAAACTAAACAAATGAGATTTCATTGTGAAGAAAAATGAAAAAACAAACATGATATGTTAGAAATGAAGCTGTATATGAAAATATTCACAAGATTGACAACTATCCATAGCAGGCCTAATACGTTTAGAAGCTAAAGATATGAGAGAACAGAAGAGGGATAGAATTGAAAGTGAGGAAAACTTTTGGTCAAACAAGACCACAGTTGTTCAACTGAAAACAAAGATGTTACCAAAGAGATAACTGAACTTTGTTATGATTTTAATCAACACAGGAATAAGCCATTTTGCAACTTCAGTAATCATCTATTTTTTACAGAACAAAGAACCAAATCTAGTTCATTATTAAAGAGGAGGTATATAAGTTAGTATAATGTTAGCTACTGCAAACCCAAAACTTCAGCAGTTATTTTTTTTAGTCTACTAAATTCATTCAAAGACCAAGGAAATCACTGCTTCCAAATCAATTGCAATCATTGAACTAGAAATGTTTGCTTCAAGATGAAATAAACATACGGACTTTACTAAGCTGTAATAACACACAAAGAAAAAGGGTGGAAAGGAGAGAGAGACAGAGAAAGAAAGATCTGTGGGTATGCCAACAATCTCTGAATTTAACACAACTCCTCTAATATCAGGGTGACCTTAGCTATATTTAGATATCAATCTAGTATGTAAATTGTTCTCCATAACTCTCTAGAGAAAGTACATTCAGTAAAATATTAGACTATTCTAAATAAAAGAGACAAAATACAACAATTATAGAAAGAAGTTCCTCTCAACCATTTCTCCAAAATTTTAATAGCAATAAGTTTATCTTAAGAGTAATAACCCAAATTTCACTGTTACCTTCACGTAATTCTAGAGCAAGTTTCCAATCATTCTCTTCACAGTGTTACTGGGATTGCTGGGAGTTGTCTCACATGTCTTGCACTTACAGTCTGTCTCTTTCCCCCACCTCAATTCCTGCTTTTAGTTTTTCACTGCACAGGATCTGACTTGAAGGAAATTTTCTCATGCATTGCTACCAGTACCACCCTCAAAAACAAAGATTCTCTGCCTAGGATGTTGTCTCCAGTGTACCCAGAACTCTAAAGGCAAAAGTGTTAATGTGGGGATGTGTTGTCTTCAAACTCACTATACTGAAGCCCCTCTGGGCTTTCATAGAATGGACAGAATGTATAACTCCACTATTCTGTTATCTGTGACCCCAAAACAGCATTACTTCTGTCTTCACAGCTTAGAGACTCTCCAGAAAACAGATCTACCCTTTTCTCCATAAGAACTGCACCTTCTCTATTCCCCTTGTCTCATTCTAATCCAACAGAAGTAACTTGTCTATCCCTTCCCAGGACCATATTAAGTAAAATTTAATTTTTATTCTATAACCTTATGGATATCCAGAAGTGTCTTCAATAAACCCCTTCCTTTGAAGAATAATCTAATCTTGCAGGATCAACTTTCAAAGCCTCTAAATCAAGAACACTTTATAGGTATACTTAGGAAACAAAAGAAGAAATTTTAATGTAACAAAATCAGAACAAAATGCAATAACTAAAAATAATGAGACCTCATTTCAATACTTACAGTGGATTTTTACTACCTTGAGTCTATCAGTTTCTCTCCAGTTCCACTGTCACAAGTTTTGCCCAAGCCAGCACCTACCTGAACCACTGTAACAACATCCAACTTCATGACCTGCATCCTCACCTGTATCCTTGTTTTCTGTTCCATTAGCTTAGTCACATTTATTCCTCAGGCTTTAATGAAAATATCAATTCCTAAGGTAAAAATAACCTTCCCTGAACACTCTTGTCCTAGATAAAGCCTATATGATAGGCAGAAGAATGTCCTCCCTAGTGGCATCCTAATTCTTGAAAACTGAGTATATGGTATATTACATGGTAAAGAAAAAATTAAGATTTCATAAGGTATTAGTGTTCCAGCCTTAAGATAGAATACTAAATAGTTTATCTAGATTGATTCCAAATATTTACAAGGGTCCTTAAATGCAGCAAAGAAGATCAAAGTAAAGGTGAAACTGATTCAACTCATCATTGCTTTGAAAATGAACAAAAGGAGTCACAGGTCAGAAGTGCAGGTGGCCTCAAGAAACTGGAAAGATCACAGGAACAAATATCACCCTAAATTATCACACCTTCATTTTACCCCAGTGAGACCCATTTTAGATTTTTTGCTTCCAGTACTATAAAATAATAAACCTATGTTCTTTTAAACCATGAAATTTGTGCTAATTTGTTACAACAGTAATATAAAATTAATCCAACACTTTATTCTAAATTATCATGGGACAAGTTTGGACCAACTTGTCAAATTGCAATGACAATAATTATTTTATCAATGTCTATCTTCCACTTTATAGAGATTACATTCACAGTCTATCCCACTGTTGAGTAGCTGAGCACTTTGCCTGGAATATAGTAAATTCTCTGTAAATGTGTGCTGAATTATGTAATTAATTGTGTATGTGACATTTCCATTCCTGCAAATTATATTTTCTATCCCATGAAACATAAATGATTGCTCTCCAAGTGATATAAAATCCAGGTCAAAAGAGAAACTTTAATTTATAAATATTAAGAGTGAGAAATATTAAATCAAAGAAGATCCAACATACATAAAAGTCCTTGAAAAAAAGAAAGTCAGAACAAATGAATAAAGCAAATACTAAAAACTGCAACTCAAAAACCTTTTCTAAAATTAAAAAAAGATTTGAAACTACATGTTCATTATGCGCCAGAGGATATTAGTTCAGAATAGACAACATTAAGCATATTTAAATAATTATGAAATGTTGTAATTCTATCATTAGGTATGGACTTAAGAATGAGAATTCTCTGCTTTAAAAAAAGAAATACATATATAATAAAAAGTGTAGGTAAAATAACTTTTAGCTCTATATTTGAATTGGAAATATCAGCATAAATTCATGCAGTATTAAAATTTTAGGGGTAAATACAAACACACAAGTACATGCATATATTTTCTGATCTTTTCATAGGAAAAGTCCAAAAATTGTGATCAACTCATAATCAGTGGACACCATCAGAGCCCAAACTATAGCATCACTATACTACTTCCCTTTAAGAAAAAAATGACTTTTAGAAAAATAACTAATTTCAGGTTAAGGATAATAATTGTAGAAGGTTGGTCAGACATCTTGACATACCATGTAACAAGAAAATTGTTAGCTATTTCATATATACTGTTAATATCATGAATATAAAATACTATATCATGTAATTTATTAATATTGAATATTATAATTTTTATATAATCACTCAAGATACAACTTAAAACAGGGAACACAGGCCTTGATGGCCTAATGGGTTAGTGCACAGGAAGTGTGGTCCACATGCATCCCAAGTTCCCCAGTTCATGACCCAGTTCCCCAGTTCATGACTCAATAACCACCCACCAGATATCACGTCCACCAGATATCTCGCCCACCAGTTATTCCACCCCTAGGATTAAAGGAAGAAGGTAGTATCTCTGAAGGAACTAAATCTCAATGATACCATCTAGTGCCACCCAGTGGGTGGAGGCAGAACTGCAGCCTGGTTGCCAATTCTGGGCCAGCAGCAAGGTGATCACCTTATGCAACACCATCACTGAAGGGAAACTGAAACCTCAGAAATATAAGCAGAATGCTGAACAGAGCAAAGCCACAGAGAAATATACATGAAATGATGGATCCAATCAATAACCTAGAGGAAAATCTGAATACAGCAAAATACCTACAGATGAATTTAGGGTAACAATGATCAACATACTCATGGGAAATCAATAGAGGAAGTAAAAGAGAACACCAAAAAATAAGTAGAAGAAATGAAGTAAGATATGAAAGTAATGAAGAATACAATAGCTGAACTAAAGAATTCAACAGAGGGACTCAAAAATAGGAAGGATGAAACTTTCAGTAGAATTAGTGATCTGGAGGATAGGGCAGAGGGACTTACACAACCAAATCAGCAAAGAGATTAAAAAAAAAAAAAAAAATCAAAGAAATTAAGATAACATTCAAGACCTTAGAGATAAGATCAAAAGGAATAACATCCTAGGGGTCCCAGAAGGAGAAAAGAGAGAAAAGGGGGCGGAAACTGTATTTGAAGAAATAACAGATGAGAATTTGCCAAACCTGAAGAATGAAGCAAGGCTCCAGACCCAAGAAGTTCAAAGAGCTCCTAATAAAAGAAACTGAAAAAGAAAACACAGCTAGACACATTGTGATCGAAATATCAAAAATACAAGATAAAGAAGGAATCTTAAAAGCTGCCATTGAAAAGCATGTCAGATACAAAAGAGTCCCCATAAGATTGTCAGGGAATTTCTCACCTGAAACTGTACAGGCCAGAAGAGAATGGCATGATATATTCTAAGTGCTGAAAGAAAAAGATTTTCAACCTAGGAAACTATACCCTGTGAGAGTATAATCAGAAGAGAAGGAATGATAAAAAGCTTATCTGATAAGTAAAAGTTAAAGGAATTCATCACCACAAAACCAGCTTTGCATAAAATACTAAAAGATATTCTATAAATTATAAAGGAACCCCACAAAAAGAAAAAAAACAGCAAATATAAGAAGAGTAGAGGAAGAGAACAAAAAATGTGGATTATTAGAGTGAGTGGAAAACTAATATACTTTCAAATAAAAATAGGAAATAAATGCAGAATTGTTAGTGCTAACTTCAGGGTAACCTCAAAATACATTCCCGGGGGGAAAAAGCAAAGAAGAAAACAAAAAGGGGAAACCAGTAAATCATAGCTGCACCCATCTGACCTAAGAAGAGAAAGAGAAGAGCAATTGTATTATCTGGAGCAACATACTGAAGACAAATTGCAAAATGACAATACATGCTACATATCAATAATCACCCTAAATATTAATAGACTGAACTCACCAGTCAAATGACACAGAGTGTATGAATGAATTAAAAAGTATAACCCACTTTCTGCTGCAATCAGGAAACCCACCTTCTTTCGAAAGATAAACAAATGCTCAAAATCAATGGCTGACAGACAATCCTACAGTCGAATGACAAACACAAAGGAGCAGGAATAGCTATACTCATATCGAATAAAACAGATATCCATCTAAAAAACATAAGAAAAGACAGAGATAGACATTATATAATGATTAAAGGGTCAATCCAGCAAGAAGACATAACACTTATTAGTGTATATGCACCAAATGAAGGTTCATCAAAAATATTAAGTAAGGATTATTAGATCTGACAAGAGACATGTGACAGCAACACAATAATAGTGGGAGACTTCAACACCCCACATACAACAATGGGCAGATCAACCAGGAAGAAAATTAACAGGGAAACAGCTGCTTTAAATGACCATCTGGAACAGACAGGCCTAATAGACATATACCGATCACATCACCCAATGACTATAGATTTCACTTTCTTCTCAAATGCGTGTGGAACATTCTCAAGCATAGGTCATATAATGGGACACAAAACATCTCTTAACAAATTTACAAAGACTGAATCATACCAAGCATCTTCTCTGACCACAATAGCTTAAAACTAGAAATTAATCACAAAAATAAAGCTGGACAAATTAATTGGAAACTAAACAATATGCTTCTGAGTAACTTTTGGGTAAAAGAGGACTTCAAAGAGGAACTTAAAAAATACTTGGAGACAAACAAGAATGAAGACACGAACTACCAGAATTTATGGGATGCAGCAAAAGCGGTACTAAGAGGAATGTACACAATTCAGACCCACCTCACGAAACAAGAAAAATCACAAATAAACAACATAACTCTACATTTAAAACAACTAGAGAAAGAAGAACAACTAAAGCCAAAAATCAGCAGAAGAAAGGAAATAATAAAATTTGAGTGGAAATAAATGAAATAGAAAACAAAAAAATCCAGATTAATGAAACCAAAAGTTGGTTCTTTGAAAACATAAAAAACAAGGTGACAAACTATTGGCTAGATTCATCTAGATAAAAAGAGAAAACTCACATAACTAGAATTAGAAATGAAAAGGGATAAGTTACAATAGATACCAGAGAAATTCAAAACATGATAAGGGATTACTATGAACAGCTCTATGCTAACAAAGTAGACAACCTTTAGGACATAGACAGATTTTAGAAAAATACAGTCTACCAGTACTGAACCTGGAAGACCTGGAAAACCTGAACAGAACAATCACAAACAAAGAAATAGAAGAAATAATCAAAAGTCTCCTGAAGCATAAAAGCCCAGGACCAGATAGTTTTTCTAATGAGTTCTACCAAACCTTCAGAGAAAAATTTACACCTCTTCTTCTCAAGCTCTTCCAAAATATTGAAGAACAGGGAACTCTCCCAAATACTTTTTATGAGGTTAACATTACACTGATACCAAAAGTCGACAGAGATATCACCAAGAAGAAAGTTACAGACCAATATCTCTAATGAACATGGATGCAAAAATTCTTAAAAAAATATTAGCAAACTGAATCAAACAATGCATTAAAAAAGATCATCCATCACGACCAAGTGGAACTTATCCCAGGGACACAAGGATGGCTCAGCATATGTAAATCTATCAATGTTATACACCATATCAACAAGAGAAAAGAGAAAAACCACATGATCATATAAAAATGCAGAGAAAACTTATGACAAGATCCAACACCCAATTTTTATTTTAAAAAGGCCTCCAAAAAATGGAAATAGAACATAATAAAGGTTATATATGAAAAACCCACAGCCAACATCATAGTCAATGGCAAAAAACTGAAAGCATTTCCTTTAAGATCAGGAATAAGGCAAGGTTGTCCACTCCCACCAATGCTATTTAACATTTTACTGGAGGTCTTAGCAAGAGGAACTCGACAAGAAAAGAAAACAAAAGGAATCAAAAATAGAAAGAAGGAGGCAAAATTCTCATTATTTGCAGATGACATGGTTATTTATAGTGAAAACCCTAAAAACTCTTTGAAAAAATTTCTAGAACTAATCAACAAATACGGTAAAGTCACAAGCTACAATATCAATGCACAAAAATCTGTTGCATTTTTATATACAAACAGCACGCTAGAAGAAAATGAAAATCACACCATTTAAAAATAGAAGTTAAAATAATAAATTACCTGGGGGTATACCTAACAAAGGAAGTAAAAGACCTGTACAATGAAATTGCAAGTCTTTCTTAAAAGAAATAGAGGAGGACAAAAAGAAATGGAAAGACATTCCCTACTCATTGCTGGGAAGAATCAACATCATTAAAATAATCATCTTACCCAAAGCAATATACAGATTTAACACAATCCCCATTAAAATTTCACAGGCTTATTTCCAGGAAACAGAACAAAAAAACTTAAAATTTGTGTGGAACAACAAAAGACCCCAAAGGCAGGGATTACTCTGCCAGGCATTGAACTATATTACAAAGCAATAGTGATAAAAATGGTATGAGACTGGAATAATAACAGAGTCATAGATCAGTAGAATAGACCTGAATCACCAGAAACTGATGCACTCACATGCAGTCAGTTAATCCATGACAAAGGAGCCAAAAGTATACAACAGAAAAAGGAAAGTCTCTGCAATAAATGGTGTTGAGAAAACTGAACAACCACGTGCAAAAGAATGAAGCTAGACCACTCTCTGACACCATTCACAAAAATTAATACAAATGAACTTGGACATAAGATCAGAAACCATAATGTTCTTGGAAGACAACATAGGAAAGACTTTCTATAATATCAGCTGTAGAGAGGTATTTGGGGACTCAACTCCACCATTTTGTAAGGGAAACAAAAACAAAAATAAACAACTGGACTACATCAAACGAAAGAGCTTCTTCACAGTGAAAGGAAACCACCAAAGCCAAAGGAAACCTACTAACTTGGAAAAGATATTTGTGTTCCATATTTCTGACAAGGGCTTAATTTCTAAAATATACAAAGAACTCATGAAACTCAATAACAGAAAGATAGGCAATCTAATCAAAAACTGGAAGAAGAATTGGAGAAACACTTTCTTGAAAGGGATATATAGATGGCCACTAAACATATGAAAAGATGTCCCTATTCCCTTGCTATCAGAGAAATGCAATACAAAACAACAATAAGGTATCACCTTACACCTGAGAGATAGGCTGTTATGCGAAAGTCTAGAAACAACAAATGCTGGTGAGGATGTGGAGATAAGGGAACACTTTTACACGGTTGGTGGGAGTGCAAATTGGTACAACCCCTATGGAGAACAGTTTGGAGAGTCCTCGAAAAGTTGAAAATGGAAATCCCATATGATCCCAGCATTCCACTTCTTTGTATTTACCCAAAAGTTACAAAAACACTCATCCGAGCAATTTATGCACCCCCATGTTTATTGCAACCTATTCACAACAGCTAAGAACTGGAAACTACCTAAGTGCCCAACGTCAGATGAATGGGTAAAGAAGATGTGGTACATATATATAACGAAATACTACACAATCCTTAGAATAGATGAAATCCTATCACTTGAATCAATCTTAATGGATCCAGAGGGGATTATGCTAAGTGAAATAAGTCAAATGAAGAAAGATAGATACCAGATGACTTCACTCATAGGTGGAATGTGAATAGACAAAACAAAGTAACAGATGAAACAAAACCAACCCTAGGACACTAGCAACAGAACTGAGGTTATCAATTGCGAACAGCAGGGATGGCAAATGGTGGTGGAGCCCACTGCACAAGGGTGAAGAACACTTGGTGATTTGGTGGAGGCCAAGGCTGTGCTGACATATATCTGAGGAATGGGAAACCTATACATATGAGGTTATTTTAATATGTAGAATAATTACTACAATAAATAAATATGTACACTACACTGATAATAATAACAACTTCCCACTTACAATAATGGGCAGATTTTCAAGTTTTTAAAGTTTAAAACAATGGAAGAAGTTTTTTTAAAGTAAAATGGTCAAGGAAAAAATACAGAAGAAAAAAATACACGCAGTCAAAGTTAGTTCATAAAGAGAACAAGAAAAAACAGAGACAAATGGGGATAAATGTTTATTTGAAATTATCTTAGTCTCATAAGCAGCAAAAAGTTGGAATTCTACTCAAAACGAGGCTTCCAAAACACATACAGGATCAATATAATCATTAAACCCAATTCCTAAACAATTTAAGCGCAACTGCTAAAATAAAATTGGATATTTCCCTGAATATACATTAAAATTAATAGAAACACAAAGTAGATTAATGGTTGCCAAGATCTAAAAGGGGAAAATGTAGAGTGACTACTAATAGGTGTGTGATAAAATGATCTAAATTGAATTGTGTACTGGTTGCTCAAGTCATGAACAAGCTGAAAGTCATGGAGTTGTACATTTTTAAAGGGTGCATTTATGGTATGTGAATTATATCTCAATAAACACAAATTAATGAGCATCTTTTTGCTACCCTCCCTCCTTCCTTCCCTCCCACCCTTGCACTCTTCCTATTTTTATTCTCCTGTCCCTTGACATGTAAGGTAATCAAATTAATGCTTTAAAAAGCCTGCAATGTGTATTTTCTCTAAATATCAAGGCATGCATACAGTTATAAGAGGTAGCATCCTTTTATTTTACTTACTACAAATTAGAGCTTTGGGAATTTGTCATGCAAATTTATGCAAAATAATGAGTGTGTTACTATTTCAATTCTGAGACAAGAGCACTGTCACTTTAAAAAATAGAACAAACCTACCTTACCAATATCTAATCTTTCTGATTTCAAGCAATAGCAGCTATTTCTGATTAAAGCGTCGTCTTACTATTATATGTATTTCTAATAGACGTTAATAGCACATTCCACGTATTACATCCATTAAGTAAAACACATTATCGGCAAATTTGTGTGCTGTCTGCATCGAATACAGCAGACATGATAGCATACTTGATTAAAATACTGAGTAAAAGAGCTTCTATGCAAGAAGTCTCTAGTATAAATATCATTTAGTTTATGTATATATAAATTATATTAACTGCCTTGGTTTCTAAGTGTTTAAGCGTGATGCTACAGTGATTTTCAGCAACATGTACCTCTATTACATTTCTCATGCCACTAGAAATTAGATATGTCTTCAAAACATAAATGTAACATCAGAATTTTCTTATCTTTTCATGACTGCTATCTATAAACCAACCCTTCAATAACATTTTCTAAATTCAAACAAGACTACTACAGTTTTGCACTGGAAATTTTTAAGACCTAACTGGGCTTTAATTGAATTTCATTTCTGCATTCCTTCCGATTATTCGAAAGGCATATCAAATTATACTTATAGCAAGTGCTTAAATCCTAAACATTTTATTTGCATTTGTTTCAAGGCCAGAGATTTATTGAAACAATATCAAAAAACATTTTTTAAACTTTAGTAAATAGAGAGTCCCATTTTATAAAGCAAAATACTCAAAATTTGTGCCAGTTTTCCTGTGGTTTGTAAAATCTGGTGTACAGTATGTTTGGTGAATGAAGCCAAATCATTGGGATAGAAAATATAGTCCCAAGTTAATATATCACTTTACCATCTAGCATTTTTCAAACACATAAGGAAAGTAGAAAACAGAGTTAAACATGTTTTACACTTTAAGGTAAAAAATACATTGGAATATTTTCTAGAAGTTAAGATACCTTTCTCTAAAGCAAACAATTCCCACTCTGAAAACAAGAATAGAAAATTTCTCAAAAATGACAAGAAAACAAATTATAAGGGTGTACTGTCTGTTATTATTTCTTTTTTTCCTTACTAGGGAAAAATGGAGCATATTCACACTGCCACTGTCCCTTTTGGCTATGTGATTTTAGTCACAGAGACACTGAAAAAGCAAGACTTGAAATATGTAGTTAAGCCTAACATTAGCCTAGGACCATGGCATTCTTTTACCCTGATTTCTTCTTATTCTGGGGTTCTGTTTTTAATAAATGGTTTGACCCACTTACAGGCAGTCTGGTGGGCAGGATTAAGTGGTCATAAAGTTCATGAATTTCTTCTCTCTTTTTTCCTATGACTGTGTCATTTCCTTTTCCTGTTTGATAGTTGCCTTTTTGTAGAACCTCTGATTTTCTCTGTTAATTCTGTACATTTTTAACTAAATTTGTATATACAATGTAACAAATAACATAACACTGAAAACGTATTATGAAGCTGCTAAACATGCATGAAACTTGTTTCTAATGAGTTATTTGTCATTTGGTGATAATAAAACTAAGAACAAAATCTAAATAACATACTGCTATTATACATGCATACACACACACACACACACACACACACACACACACACACACACATACACATGCATTTAAGCCAGGCTTCTGTTATGATTCACTCTGCTTGGCAAGACACCAATTAAAATAAAAAGGATACTGCATGTGCAAAGAGTGTGCCAAAGCATAAAATATTTGCTCTTTTTTATAACCAGGAATGACTTCATCAGAGTCAACAAAACCTGCTCAAAGGTACTCCCCATGAGGGCAGGGTCTTTGTTTCCTTTTCTACTTTATCTCCAGACCTAGAACCAATCTGGCACATATCATGGGTTCATTACATGTGTACTAAATAAATAAGTGAACTAATAAATAAATTAAGTTTGTGAAAATTGACAGCTGTATCTAAAGTGTCTCTCGTAAATACCTAAAATGTAAATGCATAGAGAGGAAGCATAGAATGATTATGGAGACTCCTTAAAGGTATTTTATAATACTTAGTGCTCATAAAAAGTATAGAAAAAATTTTAAATCACCTACTTCTGGTGCAAAAGTAAGCAGATACAATTCTGAAAACCAACGTATAGATCATAAGCTCTACATCCCAAAACTATTTTTACAAATTTATCCTAATAAAACAATAAGAAGTGGACAAAAAGGACTACTTAAAAAGATAATAGAGTTGATCATAATGATAAAAATAAAAATGATTTAGGTATCCAAAAGTAATAAAGTGGTTAATCAAATTATGAATGTCCATAAAATGGACTGCTACACAACTATTATATTTTTTTAGAATATTCATTAACATGAAATAAAGATTCTATGGAAAACGCAGTTCATTATAAAGTTCCCAAAAATGATCTCTTTTTAAAAATGTAATATGCATATTCATAAAAATGTGGGAAAAACAAAAATACAATGGCAGCCATTTCTTGGTTTAGGATCTAGAGGTAGCATATATTTTCAATATTTTGTTTTAGTTATTTTTAAATACTCCCCAGATTCGCTGCATGAAAATACACTTTCAAGGTCAACTGATTTTAATGCTATTAATTTAAAAGCAAAATTTTTTAAAATATAAGTTTGAAATAAGACATACCTGGGTTTCAAATTAGACTCAGGCATGATTTTCTACCTTGTTTTTCAATTTATACAACACCATCTACATTGTTATAGAACCTTTGCACAATGTACATGCTCAATAAAGGATATCTAATATTAACTGTATTCAGTTAATACCACAGTTACATATAAATGAAGACTAAGAAACATATTTTTAGAAAAATTGTCCCTTTTAATATCTTTATCTCCATCAAAAACATATTTCACTGCTTGTTACAGTGGCCAGTTCAGAAGACAATTAATTCTATATAGGGGATCATGTGAAATTACAGCCAAATCAATTGTTAATGCAGTTCACCAATGTATTTTTGAACATATTGCTCAAATGCTTAAAATGTGCTTTTTAAAAAATCTATCTAAAAATTTTATAACTGGCCAGCTTTTATGACAATTTAAATTTTTCCATATGGCCAACAGCTGACAGTATAATGCCAGTTTTAGTGTTCCTCTCCTTTTTCATATAAATACACACTTTCACAAACAGACTAAAATTATTGAAAAGAGAACCATGAATTTTTATAGAGTTCATGTTGAAACAGGGCTTCGGATTACTTAAACGAAACCTTTCTAGTATATCTTTTATAACATTACTTCTTCATAGCACACATGGAATTTTTGCTCTATGAAAATTTTAAGGATGTGGATTTAAAGTCTCTTTCACACTATTGATTCTTCCTTAGCAAATTTCGTGCTAATAGCCATGCTTACTCTGAGCTGTTGGCTATTGAACAAGATCCAGACTTAGGTTTCAAAGATCTACACTTGAATTCTCACCCTTTCACTTTTAACTTAGCTTTCTTGTTTTAAAAAAAATTAAAAAAAAAAACTTTGTAGCACAGGGATAGTAAAAGAATCAAATAAACTCAAATACAAGCAAGCATTTTGTCAATACTAACTTTTTGCACCAGAGTGTCTCAAAGTATGTATACAGTCTACTGACCCCATCTCTACATGAAAACAGCGTTCTGTGCTCAAGTCAGCTTGGGAAACTATTTCCAAATTGGAGAACCACTGGCGTATTAGTATCTTAAGCCTTTGGTTCTCAAGATTGGCACAGAGGTATAAGAATTGCCTGCACAATATTGCCAGAATAGACATACGATCCCCTCCCACACCTTCACTTATCCTGAAACCAGATATGGACTCATCCTTGAGGTGAGGATATACTATTGGGGTGAGATAAAAAAAATTCATTTTAAAAAGAATCCAAGGAGCTACAGACATATGGTCATGTCAATGTACTTGAAGCTATTCTATTAAAGGTTATCACTTTTATATTAATATACGGTCTTAACTTTTTAATTCCTTTATTTCACATGCTATTTTGAGTAACATCCATTAATATCTCATGAAAGAGTTGTCTTCAGAATATACTTTGGTAAATATTGCTCTCTACAAGACAAGTTAACTTTATTGCAATTTTTGTTATTCCCACATCGGCTTGAAAATACTTTATTCATAGAATGGGTATAGTACTGAAAGATGCATGGGATTCTGAAAGGTCTTTTTAAGGTTTTTGAATGTTACTAATTAAGATTTATTCTGAAACTGGACAGAGATATCATTCCAATGTTCAACTAAAGAAAAATATAGAAGACTATATCTATGATCTTGGGATAGGAAAGTGTCTTAAAGTAAAACACACGTATACACATGCCTAAATGTGATACATAATATTAATACAAATCTTATATCATAGGCAAGGTTTTTTCACAATTGTATTGTCAAAAAAGAAAATTAAATTCTTAAGCCTAATGTGTCATTCATTCTTTATTCATCCACCAAATATTTACTGCATATCTACTATGCAACAACTTTAGAGGTGACTTTTTTCCCAGAGACTTACATACTAGTTATCATTTTTACATAGATTTTCCTACAGTGAACATATTCAGTAGCAGAAATTTTCAGTCATGACAGTTGGACAAAATTTGAAATTGTGATGTCTCAATTCTGTTATTTCTACCGACTTCCTTCTTTACTACATAAGAATTCCAGTACAAAATATCACCAGTATTTGCTTTCTGACCTGGCATAATACACATTTCCTCCAAAATGATAGGCTGATTATTCAGGTAAGTGCAATCACATGTCTCAGACATAATAGGAGCACATATTAATATATGTCATATAATAACATGATTATTCATACAATATATAATAATTCAATATAAATTATTCTGTGGGAGGTGGTTTTTAACATAGGTCCTTATTATTTAAAAAGTAACTAAAAGACACATATTTGTATAAACATGATCAACATAGGATTAACAATTGGGGGTAGAGGAGAATAATAAAATAATTTGGAAACTTGCCTATGAAGAAGTTAGTGTTTCCAGCTTATTAAGACTTTGAAGAATATTCCACATGTATTCCAGCAAACTTACAAGCATTAAAGCAAGATTGCTTTAATTTGCTTATTGAGTTTACCTCTTATAATGTGTCTTGGAGTGGATTTCTTCGGATACATACTGCTTGGGATTAGCTCAGCTTCTTAAATCTAGTTTTGCCTTTTACCGTACTTGAGAGATTTTTTACCCTTTCTTTGAATCCTTTTCAGTCCCACATTTTTTCCCTACTCCTTCTGGGATGTGGTTGATCTGATTATCAGATATTTTGTTATAGTTCTTTAAGTTTCAAAGGCTCTGTTCATTAAATTTTTAATTATTTCCTCTCTATTATTCAGATTGGGCGATTTATATTA
Organism: Solenodon paradoxus; assembly: GCA_004363575.1. NCBI lineage: Eukaryota > Metazoa > Chordata > Mammalia > Eulipotyphla > Solenodontidae > Solenodon > Solenodon paradoxus. The sequence continues at coordinate 398,262 of RJWH01000195.1, read as the reverse complement.
TTCTGTTTTCTAGTTTACCGAAATTTTCTTCTGTTCTCTTCATTCCAATATTGGGACTCCAATATTATTATTTTCCTTATTAAACTTTTTCATTCTAACATTTCCATTTAATTCCTGTTATCCCGTTTCTTTGTTGATACTTACCATTTTTTCGTTTGTTTTACATGTGTACAAAATTGTTCACTGAAGCATTTTTGTGATGACTGCTTTAAAATTCTTGTCTGATCATTCCAATATCTTTGTCATCTTGGTGCTGACTTCTGATCATTGTTCCTATTTCTTGATTTTAAGTAACTTTTTATCATATGCTGGACATTGTGGGTATTATGTTATGGGATTTGGAATCTTTATTTACATCTATTGCTTTAACAATTCTCCTCTGATACAGTAATAATTGAGAAAAAAGGCACTACCTCATTTCTGCTATGTAAAGGTGTCATTACTCCGAAGAGACATTACCCTTACTGGGAGACGTGCTTGATCAGGAGGTCCACACGTGTTTGTCACTGACAATATGGTTCAAGGAGGCTGGCTCTTGACCTCTGTGAGGAGGAGGAGATTTCCACTCAACCTCTCTGACACAATCATAGTGAGGAGTTAAAGCAATGACTCATTATCTCCCAGAGAGAGTGAAAGTCCAGCCAACCCCCCATAATCTTTGCTACTAAGGATGGGACTAAGGCCACTATTTTTTCCCACAGTTATGTGGGAATGTTAAAATTTCTACAAATTTTCTGATCCCTGTGCTAGAGATCAGACTTTAACTATTGTTGTACTTGTTTGTTTGTTTAAATGTTGACATTTCTAAATTGCTTGTTTGTTCAGCACCTAGTCTGGAATATATATATATGGCAAAAATTAAACCAGAGAACCTACCTCCATATTGTTCCTTGCATCTCAAGTTTCCTAACTATGCTGCCTTCTTTTCTCCATCTTTCAGAATTTTCTTATATTTGTTTTATATATAATGTCCAGAAATTTTAAGTGTTAGCAGGAAGAATAATGATGTGCATATATATAATATTTCCTAGAACCAGAAGTCAATATGTTTGATTTTATATTTCCATGGTATTTCTCTCAGGATGTTTTAAATAGTAACATTTGAAGACTTTTATAATCTGGTACTATTATAATTTCACTTGTTTGAAGGCTCACTGAGAAATGCTTTTCTAAAGTACTATGTCCTTGAATACTTCTCTGATAAATTTTCATTTTTTCATTAAAATAGTCTTAATGTGCATTGCACATCTGATTGCATGTTTGCTGCAAACCTATGTTTCTTGGAAGGAATAACACTCAAAACCACAAGACCCAATTTTAATGAAGTAGAAAAGTAGTATGAGATCATTCCACATGGGCGAAGGATGAAATGCTACTCATCATATCCTTCATAGACTTTTTCCAAATGCATACGACCAGAGACTGATTATTCTCTTAATTTCAGTCTCACCTGAACAGATGTTCCTAGCTGATTTTCTTCTACTTGTGCGCTGATAGTCTCATTTATTCTGATTATCATTTTGTGTTTTTATTGAGCATGATCTTCTATTTGCTCATTTTCATTCCCCATTCCTGTTTGAGCACCTTCATCATCTTTCACACAGTTTGCTTTTGATGTTTGAAAAAGCCAATAATACTCACAAATCTGCTGTGGCTCAGATGCTCACTACACAAGTCTTTTTCCTTTTCAGTCCATCTCCTGAAGATATTTTCCTGGCTGGCAATAAAACAACTTTGGAGAAATAATGTCTCATTTACTTCTCTCCACTTAATTTGCTTTTTTAATTTTTCCTCATCTGGGGAATTTGTATGAGATGAAAAACTTTTGAGCCTGTCTTGTGAACTAAACATAACCTTTGACAACATTTCAGTGATACAATGCTCATTTGAAATTTTTACTCAAAATGTAAAACCTAGTAGGTACAACATCCCAGGCTAACCATTATTTCCACATCTGCACTATTTTGAAACAAAGGATTATAAAATCCAAGTAATCTTGTCCCTATTGTTTTTTTGGTTAGCAAAAGGGTTTCATGAAACTTAATAGGTAACATCAATTCACACAAGTAAACCTAACTCTTAAGCTGATCTGAAATCTCTGGAACCGTCACTCCTTTTATTTCCTCTACTTTTAAAAGGGGGTAATGAAAAAGTCGAGAAAATGTGTTTTAAGAAAAAAATCATGGAACTACTATGCACGACACTTTGTTTTTCCTCTTCTTGTCATGAATAAAATTGCTATTGAAATCCTTTTGGCTCTCATGATGTCATTATAGAAATGCCCTCTCACAAAATAATTCCCATTTGTCTCCTTCATTGACTGCTCTATAGTCAAAGCAATTTTTTTAAAAAATAATTTATAATTTGTTTTGTATGACACTAGTGACATTTATTATAAACATCAAATTCAGCAAAAGATACCCAATTATTTCTATTTAATTCATTTATCAAATGCTATGGCAAGAATTTAGAGGTCATATCTATTAGTATCTAAGGAAGAGAATTTTGTTCCCAGTAGGATGAGGTAATTTGGAAGGATTTGGTCAATAGGAAATCTTCCAGAGAAGAAGAAATGGTAGGTTTTCACAGAGACGCCTGTGAGAGAGGCCAAAGTTTAACCACAGTACAAATAGTTGATCTGATTTACTGTCATTTTTTCTTTTAATTTTGGAAAGTGGCTATTTTCCATTGTTCAAAATTATTTTACTGGTTTTTATCAAATTTTAATATACATGGGTAAAAGTGAATCTTCAGCTAAATCTGAATCTTCAACCTTTATTATTATGTAACTGGTATACCGTTATACACACGCTGAGAGTATATTTGAAATCTAGGTGGAAACCATGTTTAGTTTTCTGCCCTGTACTGCATACCATAAAGTTTTCATGCAATGCAAATATTGTCCAAAATTATTTCTCTCCTCCTTGGAAATTTTGTTTGACGAATTTATCATCATAGAATAGAGTTTTTAGGGCTCTACATCTGTTTATTGGACAATAGAATTTCTTTTCCTCCATCTTTGTTTCTACTCATTTAAGAGCATATTCAAGCCTATAGGGATCAGGGTATGCTTTAGTTTCATGGATTCCATCCACTGTAAGAAAACAACAATTGTTGAATAATACTATAGCATCACTCCTATTAACTTCCATTTTTACTGTGTTTACAACTCTAGCTGTAAAACTGGCCATCCTGGTGTTGAAATGTGATGATGCTCAGCCCCCAAGGAGGAAATATTCCAGGATTTGTATTAAATGACATCTCCATTGAACTTTTTGTTAATTGAGCTATTTTAACTCATGTTTCAACATTGATTATTAACATAAACATTATGAATTTACTTAAAAAAAAATCTGGACAGATATATAGTTATTCAACTAGTCCTAAAAAATGAGAAAAAGTTCTCAAATGATGACCAGAAAACCTCTATACTCTGGGTACTTTAAGAAGGTGTCAAATAGATGCCACTTAGAATTGTAATGAAACCTACTAATGAGTGAAGACTTTTACCAAAATCAGGCAAAGTTCAGTCCTGGTCAAATGGATCCTTAACCTAACTAAAGACGTTTGCACAGTCAAGCAAATTGGTCTTTGGTTATTACTAAGAATTTTCCACTGTACTAACCTCCCCCTGGCACCTGTACCAGAGAGACTTCTTGTATGATGGGAAAGTAGGAATTATTCATTCTTGGATGCTTACTGTGTTCATATTTAGTTCTTCATACTTTCTAAACATTTTCATGTTGTTAGCAAAGTTAAGTTCTTTGCATTTGATTTTTGTGTATTTTCTTGTCTTGTGGCCCACAAAGCCCTTTTTTCTTCACCATTTGCCTTTATTTCTCCCACCCTCTCTACCTAGATCTTGCAAAGAAACAAGATTTTATCATTTTTTCCCTTGCAATACTCCTTCCCTACAGTCAGCACCAACAAATTGTGACCATTGACGGACACTGGTGTGATCATATGCATCTGTACATCTCCACTAGAAACTGTATGAGACAAGAAGCAAGTGCAAACCAAACATCTAGAGTAAAGAGATAGCTAACATCCACCACTTGGCTAGCCGTGTTCAGGGAGACTTACTTAGCTCTCGTTCCAGGATTATTACAAAAATAAATCTTTTAACATTTGTTTGGGATTAAAAGTGAGGGAATCTAGACTCACATTTTAAAATGCACATCCTGATGAATAATAAATACACTTAGTAAATATACATTAAGAGAGAATTATATATTCTGCAGTTTGTTTTGTTTCGCTGAGGACATTATCCCCATAACAATGAATTAACAGAACCCAAATATCGGATGGAGATGAGAGTAGGGAGAGTGCAATTTGTACCATCTCCTAGAAATGAAAGAGGTTGAAATGAGAGCAGACCAACAAGAAGGGGAGTTCCAGACAAAAAGAAGATGGAGGGACCTAAAAGACAATCCCAGGCAACAAAGGAGAGGTAGCAGGCAAGCTGGAAGAGCAAACAGAGTGAGTGCTAATCCTGGTTTGGCCACCAATCCTCTCAATTTCCTCAACTGCAAACTGGAATTCAAATGCCTATGAAGATCCCAAGACTTGATGGCTACTGAAGGACCTGCAAACTCTGTAATTAACAGATGTGAAAGAAGGGCAGAAATCATGCAATTTCAGCTGCAAGGGACAGTTAAGAAAATGATTCTATCAGGTAGATCACAAGCAAATCTGTGAAATTCACTTCCTGCCTCCAGTCATTTCTCCCTTTTTTTAAATTTGTTGCTTTCCACTAGTCCTTCACTTCAAGCACCTGGAGGTAATCAGGAGCTCATATTACCCACCTTCTCTCTCCTTTGTCCCCCTTTACATACGCCCTTACCATGGCCAACACCCTTCCGAGATCACCACATCAAAGTTTAGCTCTCCTGTATCATCTTTTTCTCTGTACTCCTTTCTTTGCTGACCCCATATGGAAAGAACATCCAGGATAAAGAATCTGAGAATCTAGGTTCGAACTTAGCTCCTCCGTCTGTCAATTCTGAGACTTGGCAAATAGCCCTCATGTCTCCTCCTGTGTAACCTGAAGCTAATAATAAGACTGGCTTCATAGCAACCTTGTGAGGGGAAATCTGATAATAAGGATAAAACCTCTGGCACAGTGCCTGGCTCATAAATAAACACTCAAAAATTATATTATTTGATCTAAAATGTTAATGATGGATATCAATGTAGCACAATTGCTGCAAAGCAACTCCAACAGCCTGAAGAATCTAACATGTGATTTTTACACACTGACGAGGTGCTGGGGGAGATACTTTAGTGCAGGGGCCAGAGTCCCCAGAGCAAGCTGTCCCAACCTTTAGTACAGGATATTCTAACACAATAGTTCAGTCCTACTTGGTATGATTCTGATTGTGTGTCCATACATCCTCTCCCCTCGTTTGCCTAACAACAGAAAATACAGAGGCCTGGATTAGAAGACAGAAGGGAATACCTATCAGAATATTGTTTACTCTGGGTCCTTGTCAAATGATCTGTTCTTTATCCAGAACTGGGTAAACAGAAATACTTTTGCAGAAACAAGTAAACACTACACTGTGCAGTGATTTCACAAACAACTATTTAATAGTCCATTACCAGCTTTTCCAGACAAGCGATCACCAAACCTTCTTTTTTTGTAGAAAGGTCAGTCATTGCTTTGTTTATGTGTTGGAATGGGGGAGGCAGGCCTGAGGGACAAGGGAGGTGACACTAAAATTACTTGTCCCTCTTTGAAGCTTTCCAGGTAAGCTGTGCCCAGACTCAAGGACAATGTGTTAAGGCTGACGCCTATGTCGCCCCTGTAAAGCCCTGGGAATTTTAATTGAAATTACTTTTCAGCACTGGCATGCTGCCTTATTTGCAATTTGTATTATGAAGGACAATGCTAAATAAGAAGGGTGATTTTTTTTTTTTAACACAGACTCTAAAACTATATGTTGGCAACCTTCCTCTCACCACCTAAGAAATAAACACAGGATTTTTTTTTCCTAAAGAACAGTAAACAGCTCTGGTTATCGATATTTAAAAGCCAACTGAAACAGCACAACAAGCTGTAGGGGGAGAAGGTCCCCAAAGCAGACAGCTATTCATGGAAATGGAAACAAGCAAAAAACAAACAGGAAAATCTCCATGTTTTCATGCTACATTTCAAAGCTACATGAGAGTCACCATTCCTCCCATTGCAAAACATATCCTAAAAATCCATGAAACTACACAGAATAGAAATTTCTGACTTTTTACATGTTTGGTATTATTTTTCCCTTCTTAATTCTATTTGTGTCTCTTTGCTAATGTCATGGAATAATATTTTTTTAAAACTAACAACCAATAATTTCTATAAATACATTTCCTGCAAAGGCCCCCAACTCCTGGCTCTCACTGTTAGAATGTTCTGAGCTGCTTGCCTGTGATTTAAGAACAGTTCTCCCTAGAAGGAAATACCATGCTAAGTAAGATTTATCTTTATAAAAGTATGACCAATTTAGAGAAAATGATGCTTAGCTAATTATGAAATGTGATGGCATCTGGGAGGAAAAGAATCAAATCCTGCTATTGAATGGAGACAATCTCAAGAAACCTCCAACTTCTTAATGTAGGAACATGGAAAACCTTTTCTCAGGGCCCAGATATGTGCCAAAAATAATATGCCAAGAGAATAATTATTTCCCAGTGATGGGCTACTCTGATTATCTATCCCATTATGAGTCAAGCCCTTGAAAATCCAAAGGTAAGCAGCAGTTAAACAGCTATAAACAGTGGTTAATGAGAAATTTGAGGAAATATGATGAGGTGACAACACAGTGAAACCCACAGCAGAAATGAATCCCTTAGTATGAAAAAATGTGTTTCCTAAATGCCAGGCTCTAGGCACTCTCCTTTTTCTTTCATTGTACTCTCGCTTTTCCCCCATCTCCTTGTCCTCTTCTCTCTCTCATTCTGTGTTCATTTTTCCAGTTTATTTTTCTCTCCCCCTGCTTCCTCTGCCTCTCTTTCTTTGCTTGTCTTTATCTCTTTCATTTTCCCTTTATCTCTCATTTCCACACATCTTATTTATGACTTCACTACCCCAATGTAATATCTCAATAATGCACAGAAGTTTATTGTAAGCATATTTTGGTCCTGTTGTGATTTGCTTAATCAAAGTTAACCCTTACATATCACGCTCTTCCAAACAGGAACCAAGTTGTGATGCTTTTTATTTTCATATGATGTGCATGTTTATTTGAAAATCATTCACCAAAGATAGGGAAGGCAGATAAGGGAAAACACATGACATGACCCTCACCCTAATTTTTTTTTTAATGCTAAATCTCTTAAGAATCTCTCCCTGCTTGATTTATTTTGCTCCATCTATCTTGTTTTCCAGCGGGAGGTGGGTGGGTGTTTTGTTTTGTCGTTTTAACATTTGCTCATTATAAATGTATTGAGTGCTAACTACTTGCCAGGAAGTTTAAGCATACCAACAATAAATTGGTGGAAGGATTATAAGGAAAAGAAGAGTTTTCCACTTTCTCCTCCAAAGTTAATTATTTTTTCTTTGTGAGGAAACCAGGAACAAAGGAAATGAAAGGGCAGGAACATCGCACTACACACACACACACACACACACACACACACACACACACACACACACACAGAAAAGGCTAGAGTGTTTGAACTTAAACTTCCCTCCCTTCTTTGACCTCTCTTCTAGGCACACTGAAAGGGAAAAATTAGAGTAAGAGGAAGCAGTATTCAGAAAAGTCAAACTTTTTCCTTCTGAAATCTAAAGGAATTCAGTCAAGGAGTGCAGATGTGAGATTGTGAAACTTTAATGGGAATAACTGTCCACGTGCCCGACAATGTCAATACTGTAATTCCTGAACAGAGTTTCTAAGAGGGGAAATACTTGCTTCCGCACATATATAAAGGCTCTAACCCAGCTATCTGACCACGAGGCCCACCCTTTACCATTCAGCTCCATGGCCCCCTTCTCTGTTCTGACAAACTCCAATTGATTAATACTCAGATTAAGTTTCCTTTCTACTTAAGTTATCCTTCACTCTCTTTCCTCAGAGTTCTAGCTTTACCTGCATTGTAACACCCATTACATGGATCATTTTTTATCTCTCTATTACCTTAACAACTCACACAGGAACTCTTTAAGGGCAGAGTACTTGTCCTCTGTAGTCCCTGAAATCCTACAGAAAGCATTGTACTTAGGGGCGTTCAAGGGATATAATAAACATTTTTCTGTGTAAACTACACCAACAGGGAACACCAGAGCACCCCAGCAAAATGTAAACAATAGCATTGAGGTGATTACCTGGGAATTGCTAATATGAGTGGCTGAAGGCGGGTCTAGAGAGACACATGTGGTAGCTGCAGAGGCTATGAAGCAAAGGAAACTTCAGGGACAGTGGCTAAGAAGACAGTGGGATCAGCTTCAAATCCGAGAGAGGGAGAAGTGAAGATTGTGGCACACACCCTTGGCTAGAGTGAAGCACAAAATGGAGGGGCTGAAGTCAGGAGCCCAGACCTCACAGAAGTTAGAAAACCTGCAAAGAGGACAAATGAAAGGATTGCACTCCACCTTATCACCTCTGAGGACACTTGTTCCAGCACAGAGGAATGTCAACACCACAACAGATACACCACTGGACCTAGTTCTGGGACCCCTGAAAGGAGGGTTGACATTGGAAATATCCATGCACAGAAGCTCCCTGCTCCATGCAGCCCACAAGAACAGCTACCCATCATCATGCCACATAACCCTCAACCACTAGCAACCATCCTCCCCGCCTTCCTAGTTCAGCAAGAGTCTTACTACAGAAGCCTACAAGGGTCAAAAATGTAAAACGAAGTCAGAGTGCCACCTGCTGATAAAACAAAAAATAAGCAGGTCAACTAAACAGCTCCCAAAAGGAAAAAAGAGCTTAAGATACTTCAAAGTTCAAGGTATTATGACATCATAATAAGATGAAGCCATATCAAAAACCCAAATTGAAGATAGAGGTATGTATGTATGTATGTATGTGTATATGTATACATATATATATATATATATTTTTTTTTTTTTTTGGCAGATGAAGAATTCAAAGTCATAACCATAGGAAACTCAAAGAAATTTTGAAAACTCAGAAAAATAGATCAAAGAAGTACAAAAGATGTACCAAAATAAATCAACAAACTAAAAATAAATAAATAAATAACAAGTCAAGAGAGAAAATAAAGTTTTACAAAAGAAACTAACAGAGATTCAGGAGGGAGAGAATATAATAAACAAGATCAAGAGTATGGTACGAATCTATGAAAACAGAATTGGTCAAATGGAGAAACAGATCAGTGAGTTGGAAGATAGAATTGTAGAAAGGGTCCACCTGAAAGAGGAGAGATCAATTAAACATAAAAAAGTGACGAAACACTCTGAAAGCTTCCCAACTCCATTAGGAAATGTGACATAAAAATAATCACAGAAGATGAGAGAGAGAAGTAAATGGAAAACATTTTCCAAAAAGCAATTACTGAAAACTTTGCAAACCTGGGGTAGGAAATGAACATACAAGTCAACAAAGCTAACAGAATTCCCAGTTATGTAAATGTAAAACAGACTTCCACAAATGCATATTGTTATGAAACTACCAAAAATCCAACACACCAAAAAAATTTTAAAGGTGGACAGGGGAGAAAAAAAAGGAAGCGATATGTAAAGGTACTTCCATCATGTTATGGATAAATTTCTCAACAGAAACTCTACAGGCCAAGAAAGAGTGGAAACACACATTCATTCAGATAAAAATTGTCAGCCAAGAATGCTATATCTTGCAAAATTCTCTCAGAGATGAAGGAGAAATAAAGAGTTTCCCTGACAAATAAAAGATGAAATAGATAAAAATCAAAATGCCAAATATTCATGTATCAATAATCACTGAATGTAATGGACTGAATTCACCAATTAAAAGGCAGAGTGACTGAGTGGATTAAGAAACAAACCCCAACTATTTATAAAAGACTCATTTAAGATATAGAGACAAATATAGACTTAAAGTGAAGCATTGGAAAATGGTACTTCGAGCCAAAAGTAAATCTAAAAACTATACTTATAGCAGAAAAAAATAGACTTCTGACAAAAAATAATTCATCAAAACATAAATATGGTCATTATATAAAGATAAAAGAGATCAAGATAACAGAAAGACACAACACTTATTAATACATAGGTACCCAATATAGGGGCACACAAATATATCAAGCAAAAATTAATAGACCTAAAAGGACAATGAAAGCAACACGATAATAGTAAGGAACTTTAACATCCCACTCACAGTAATGGACAGATCATCCAGACAGAAAATCAATAAGGAAACCATAGCCATAAATGATAAATTAGATAAGATGAACATAATAGATATCTTAAGCATTTTTCCCAAAAACAATAGATTAGACATTCTTTTCAAGAGATCATGGAGATCAATATTGGGACACAAACCAATTCTCAGTAAATTTATAAAAAATTACAATATATCAAACAGAAATCAACCAGAAGAAAGAGAGGAAAACAACAAAGGAGGGAGAATAAATAACATGTTATTAAACAACCATTGAGTCAATGATAAAATCAAAGGTAATATTTAAAAATATCTGGAGTCAAATGAAAATGAAGACATGATTATCAGAACCTCTGGTACACCACAAAAGTGGTATTAATAGGGAAATTTATAACAATACAATCCTAGTTCAGGAAACAAGAAGATTCAGGAATTAAAAAAAGAAAACCAAAGACTTCACATAGAAGACCTAGAAAAACAAGAAGAAAACCAAATTTGTAAAGGAAGGAAATAATAAAACTTAGAGCAAAAATAAGTTAAATGGAGATCATAAAGACAGTTGAAAAATTAATGAAACCAGGAACTGGTTCTTTGAAAAGATATGCAAAATAAACTACTAGGCAGACTCACAAAAAAAGAGAAGAGATAACACAAATAAGATCAGAAACAAAAGAGAAACTTTACTGTGATACTATAAAAATACAGAGGATCCTAAGAGAACGTTATGGATACTTTTATGGCAAAAGATTGGATAACCTTGAAGAAATGGACAAATTCTTAGAAGCATAACATGCCAAAACATAATCAGGAAGAAAAAGAAAACATGTATAGATGATCACAAGGAAGGAAATTAAAACAGTAATCAAAAATCTCATTTAAAAAACCCCACAGATCAGATGGTTTCACTAGTAAACTCTATAAAACTTTCAAGAATTAATATCAATCTTTTCCAAATTGTACCAAAAAACTGAAGGCAAACTTCTAAACATTTTTTATGATGCTAAACCAGATGAAGAGTCACCAAAAAGAAAACTACAAACTAGTATCTTTGATAAATATTAACGCAAAAATTCTCAACAAAATAAAATACCTGCAAACCAAATTCAACAGCTCATTAAAAGAATCACATACCACGATCAAGTGGGATTTTTTCCAGGGATGTAAGGATGGTTCAACATATGCAAATCAATAAATGTGATACACTACCTCAATAAAAAAAGACAAAAACTGTATAATAATCTCAAAAGACACAGGAAAAAAATTGACAGAATTCAACACACTTTTATGTAAAAAACCATTCTCCCTCAAAAAAATGGGTATAGACAAAACACATCTCAACATAATAAACATTATATATGACAAGTCCACAACCAACATCATACTCAAACTCCAAACTTTTCGTCTAAGATCAGGAGCAGAGCCAGGATGTACTCTCTCCTCACTTCTATTTAACATAGTATTGGAGACCCCTGCTAGTACAACTAAACAAAAAGAGAACATAAAATTTATCAAAATTGGAAAGGCGGAGATTAAACTATCACTATTTGTAGATGACTTGATAAGAGAGAGAGAAACCTCCAAAAACTCCAGCAAAAAGCTGATAGAAACAATACATGAATATAGTAAAGTTAATATCAAAAAAATCTGTTTCATGTATAAATAAAAGACTAACAGAAACAGAATCCAGGAAAGCAATCTCATTTATAATTGCATCAAAAAGAATAAAGTACCTTAGAATGAAATTAACCAAAGAAGTAAAAGACTCATACTTCGCAAATGGTAAAACATTGTTAAAAGAAACAGAAGACACAAATAAAAGAGAAAAGGGAACTCATACACTGTTGGTGGGATTATAAATAGTGCAACCAGTACACAAGAAAGTATAGATATACCTCAAAAAATTGAGAATGGAGATCCCATATGATCCAGTTATCCTACTGTTAGGTAATTGCTCTAAAAACACAGTTACACTAATTCACAGATCTATGCGCCCTCATGGTCACTGCTGTGTTATTTACAAAAGCCAAGCACTGAAAACAATCTAAGTAACCATCAGCAGATGAGTGGATGAAGATATGGTGTACATGCACAATGGGCTACTAATCAGCTATCTAAAAAGGTAAAACCCTGCCACTTGCATCAACATGGAGGAACCTAGAGGAAGCTATGCTATTGAGATGAGCCAGAAGGAGAATGATAGACTGCATATGAAATCACTCATATGTAGTATATAGAGAAACCAAGCCAACAAATAGACTAAATCAAACAAAAATGGACTTTTTAATTAAAAACAAATTAATGAGAAGAGGGAGGAGGGAGGGTAAATTAGGTAGAGGGGCTCAGTGTATACTGAAGGGAGAACTGAAATGGTGAAGGTGAACTTAATTAATCATATACCAATGCTGTTACAATGATGCATATCTAAATCTATATGTTATGATACAATGTTCCTTCAAGAAAAGTTCATTGAAAAAAAAAGAATGCTGTGTTTAGAAAGAAACTTTTTCTAAAACATTAAAAGGCAAAACAGGTTACTATAAAAAAGAAAAGAGCCACTATATCCAAAATATCATGCTGCTGCTTCAGATGGAGGGGGTCAGTCAGGAGAAACAATTTTTCAAGAGAAAACTAAAAAAGATACAAACACAGGGACAAGAGAACCCAATAGGTTGATTTGTGTATCAAAGTTGGTAAATGAAGAAAAACGTGTATTACTTAAGCCTAACAAGGCAACAGCTAAATTCCTCAAGAGAAATGCACTGAAGAATATTTTCCTATCAATAGGTCCAGAATAACATCTAACACTTGGGGTTCTAACATAATACTCAATTAACTGATCATCTAAGAGGCTTATAATGTCATACTCAGACATGCCTTACACAGAATTTTTCTTAGTATTTTTTTAGTTTTTGTGAAATATAATTGACAATTGAAATTGCAAGATATTTAAAGTATATTGTGGTGATTTATTATATGCGTACTTTGTGTAAAGAATTCCCACTCTCTAATTTAATATATCTATCACCTGACATTTCTCTCTCTCTCTCTCTCTCTCTCTCTCTCTCTCTCTCTCTCTCTCTCTCTCTCTCTCTCTCTCTCTCTCTTTCTCTCTCTCTGGTGTGAATATTTAAGTTCAACTATCTCGGCAAATTTTAATTACGTTAAACAGTGTTATCAACTATACTCATTATCTTTTACACTAGCTCCTGGCATTTCTGCTGTTTCTAAAAATTTTATTTTTTTGTCTTTTAGATTCCACCTGTAAGTGATACTATGCAAAATTTGTCTTTCTTTGTCTGAATAGTTCACTTTGCATAATGCCCTCAAGATCCATCCAAGTTGTCACAAAAAGCAGGTTTTCTTTCTCAGGTTGAATTGTGTCCATTGTGTGTATATGCATATGTATATATAACATCTACTTTACCCATTCATCCTTTAATAGGCACTTAGGCTATTTTTTAATATCTTGGCTATGGTGAATCATCAGAGACATTGTTGTTAGCCTCTACTAACAGGTATAAAGAGAAGTCCCCAGCCTTCCCACCCTTAACTGAAGTTTCAGCATATCCTTAAAGAAAATTTTTCTTGAATTGAATCAATCACAGATGTCACACTTAACCTTGTCTATGAAGTGATATCACTTTCCTTAAAACTTTTGTTCAGATTACCACTACCTTTAAAATATTTTTCAAAAAACTTTCAACACGTGGTGACGAGCTCTTATTTTATCACTGAAATCAAAGAATTCTGCTTGATTTTTTACTTCAATTTGAAAGAATATGGCATTGATTTACTCTGAAATTATTTTATGCATGCTCTTCACCTTCATTTTCTTGCAAAGAAAATTGAAAATCCAATTCAAAAGTCTGCAAATAAAATATTAGGTAATTTATTTACAGGGGTAGAAATGTGGTATTCTGGTTAATTCAATGTTCTAATTAACTGAACTATCTCTATTCACCATAAGTCAGAGACTGAGTCTCAAAAATTCGGTACAATACTCTAACAAGACTTAATAAGACTTTATCTGTCTTAGCCAAACCAAGTCCTATATTAACACATGCGGATGCACCGACTGGGTGAGAAATAAAAGCTGTGGCCTCTGGGAAGCTCTGCTTCATGGAAGCCCCGCTTCATGGAAGCCCTTCCTCCCACCAGAGGAGACACTCACCTAAATTTTGTGGTATTTTCCTTAGTCTTCATTAATAGTTTCATCACCTTGGCATCATATACAATAGTGGAATTATTCTTGCTTTTGAATGTTTTATAAACTGGAATCACATAATATGCACCAAAAAAAAGTTTTTTCTGTCTTGATTTTAGAGGGGTGTCGAGTTCCTAAAATAAGTTTTACAAATTCTCAATATACAGTGTAACCAAGGTAGAAGTTATAAAATTCTAGCCAATATCCATGAACAGAAGGTGTACAGATGATATTAATGGCCAAAGGGCTGGCATTAATGAAACTTAGGCCCTACCTAGGTGAAGCTGTAAACAGACAGTTCTTTTCAGGAATCTGCCTCCCATCTTCATCAATGTTTCCATTCTTCTTTCTTTTTTCCTCATCCTTTTTCCTGCCTCCTCCAACCTCTGAATTCCTCTAAACTTTTCATGTTATAGCCAATCACTGCTGAAGTACTAAATAATAAATAACATTACTAGTTAATAAGGGATGAAGATGAGATCACCATGATCTTGGTATTTGTAATCTCATAGAAGCTTACACAATTGCCTCCAGAAAGGAGAAATGACTTATTCCTAACATAATACAAAAAGCACTAATTTTTCTCATCCCTGCCTTTGTAGTTCAGTTTCATAGCACTCCTTGGTACCACGCTTCAGCTAGAGTTCATTCCATTCTATGCCTCCTTGAAAGCCACATGCTTTCCTTCTATCATCTGCTCAAACCTTCACTGTGATCATTCTACCAGGTAACACCATGACTTCCTTCATCTGGGTGACTTGCCATTGCAGGTAGGGCTCAAGCCAATGCTGCTTGGAGAAATTGTCCCATTCTATGCCTCCTTGAAAGCCACATGCTTTCCTTCTATCATCTGCTCAAACCTTCACTGTGATCATTCTACCAGATAACACCATGACTTCCTTCATCTGGGTGACTTGCCATTGCAGGTAGGGCTCAAGCCAATGCTGCTTGGAGAAACTGTCCCAGGCCTCCCTGTCCCTTTAGATGCCCCTCCTCCATGCACCCTCAGCACTCTATGTTCACACTAGAACACTTACTGTTTTATACGATAATTCCTGGTTCCTTTCTGTTTTCCCTCTGGTTAGTCTGTTACCTCTTTATAGCCTTATCATTCTTCATATTTTCAACATCTAGCAAATTGCCTGGTACTCACAGCTCATTAAAGTTGAACAAATGAAAGATTGCAGTGAAATACGGAGGTTTAAGGAACCCTTGTTTCATGGGGTATGGAATAATACTGGAAATATAAGAAATTCTAATTTCAAATATTGTCAGCTCCCACTGTAGTATATAGGGTTCAATAGAAGAGTCCAAGGCACTATAAAGTGTCCTGGATATTTTGTGTGTTTAAAAAAAAATCCCTGATAGTAACTTACTAACTTTTCACTTGTTCCCTTCTCACTGAAGGAGAGCACAAAACAATCCCATTACTTAGGCTTCTCAATTGTCTAAGTTCCAGATAAATAGGTTTACCAGGTTTGTGTGTGCTTTTATGCACTTTAATCAATAAATTTCCCAGTTTGAACAAGAGAATAAATTAATTCCTGTCTTTCTTAAACTAGTTTCCACTTACTCTAAGATATCACTATACAACTTGAAGGCAGCTTGAACCAGTGTTGGGAGGAAGGAGGGAAACACAACATTTTTTGTTTCAGAAGTTACCTGTAAGTTTTAGTCCTGGCTCTGTCTCTGGCTGACTTTGTGGCCTTGAGACAATGACATAACATTTATGGGCCTCAGTTTCCTCATCTATAAAACATAGGAGTTGGACCAGATGAATTGTAAGCACTCTGTCAGTTTTAAAATTCTATTGTTATATAAATCTTTAATTCTAACATAAAGCAGGTGGACCCTGAAAAGTACTGGAAATGATGATACTGTACTGTCACACAAAGAAGATAATCTCCATCACATGCAATTCCATTTAAAATTCACGGCAAAGTCAAATTTGCACAGACTATGTCTGAGTGGCCAAGAGTAATAAAACGTGTCCGTGCAAGGAGCAGAAAGTAAGGGGGAGGGGACTCATGCACTCTGAAAAACAGTGTACAGCCTAAATGCATTTTCTCACACTGATGTATTCTAAATTTGTGACTATGAATATACCGCAGTGAACAGCTTGAAGTTCTTTGGAACAAACATGGTCTCTTCTAAGGTCACTCCTGAAGGAGCTGCAATAATAACGTTTGGCATATGTAGATAGAAAGCTTTGCAGACTGAAGCATGGAGAATTATGCTCGGCATGTTCCAGAAAAGATGATCCATGATTCAGATGAAGGGAAAAAAGTCAGGTACATTTTTGACAGCAGCAGCAAACCCAAACACTATAACCATACAATCAATATGGATGCCCTCATTAAAATCCCCAAGTAGCTGTGAGTTTGATTTTCAGCAGGGTCTGGACAGGAATAATGGATTTGGTGGCCTGGAGGAACATTAGAGGTTTTAATAAAAGGAACTTAAAATTACCAGCGTTGGCCCTGGTTCCAAGGAAGTTCTGGCTCAGTGTCTGTAACAACACAGGATGAACCTAATTCCTTGCTTCTCTGATTCTTGCCACTCAGTTTAAAATGCCATTTTATATACAGCTTGATCATGTCTCCTCAAAAATAAACTCATAAAAATTGCTTTAAAATTCCTGATCAATGTTTTCAGTTCACATGGATATTAAACTGAATTTCCTAAAGCCTGAAAAGCTAATTATGCATTCAATTAGAGTTTCTTAATAAAGATTAAAACTCTGAAGTCTATTACAAGCCCATATTTAATTCAACTGCCATTTTTTCCATGCCATGGAAGTGTAAGTAGTAACAATGAATATAAATTATAATACATGCCATAGAAAGAATGCTATTTGTCCAAGTATGTTACTATAAAGAATTAAATTTTGCTATCAGTTCCATGATCTAGTTAAAATTGGTATTCTTTATTTGGTCTTTCAATGTAGTCCAATTTCTTACTTTGAAAAACAAATTCTGGGGAATAAAGAAAAGAGATTAATTTATCATTAAGACTCTGCTTAATTGAAGTCAATTCCGAACAAACTTGAATTCAATTTCTGCTCATTAAATTGAATGTGCTCTGCGTTCCTCTCTGCATTGCTTTGAGCAAGCAGCTGAGAACAAGGGACTAACATCAAAATTATTAAATTGAGGAGATTTTATTTGGTCTTCACATGCCAGAGCCGCTTTGATGAGGCGCTGTTTTGGCACTGAAAGGAAAGAAGAGCAGCTGGAGGAAAAATCAAATGAAACTAAGCCTTGGAAAATTGAAGAAAACGCAAGCTTAATAATATTTAATAATTAAATTTCCACAAACAATAGCGGCAAATGAAGTAATCTGCAAAGTCTGTGAACTCATTTGCATAATTGATGCCGGTCCCCTGTAAATGAATAATGAAGATAATAAAAGATGTTGCTAAAAATGGGCACAATAACAGCAAATTTCATCAAGCCGCGCTCTCTGATTAATCTGCTCTTGCAAATCAGCAGCGAGAGGGGAGCGCGTGATTAACCGCGCCGAGGACGGCAGCAGGCGGCGGCGCTGCCCTTTCTCTGTGTGTCTCTGGGCGCGTCCTGCCCGCTCCCCGCGCCGCCCGCGCTTCTCTCGCCGCAGCTGCCGCTGGGGCTGCCGCGGGCGCCGCTCAGCCGGAGCGCGCCTCCGCCCGGCCCGCCCGCGCCCGCGCCCCGCAGCAGCGTGCGGCTTCCTTAACCACTTCGCCGCCGCCCTTTGTCGCGGCCGCATGCGGGACGATGGCTGCCCGGTCCCTCGGTTGACTCCCACCCGGAATGTCGACCCTAGACGTCCCACCTGCGCCAGGGTCGGAGGAAACCCGGGAGGCGCCACGGCCCGAGCCCACGACCTAGATGCTGAATAAACGGAGCAACATTTAGCTAGGCGGGTGGGGAAGGCGGTGAAGGACTCAAATCCCAGTCGACTGCGTGCCCCCGCGCTGACCAGGGTATGGGATTCTAAGCATTTGGGAATCTCTGTTTAGGAAGGAAGGTGAGAAGTGCCGGGTCAGCGCACCAAGCAGCGGCACAGAGAAACCTAGGAATGGCGCTGTCATCTGCAGGCCCTCCTCCTGCTTTCTCCCCATCATGTACAAAAAGATAGGGCTTTGCCAGGGATGAGTTTATTATGCATTTTTAAATGACTATTCAGAAAAGATCTGGAGATGCAATTAAAAAAAAAAAAAAAGCTTCCTCTGCCACCAATTCCCTTCCCTTGAAGAAAAACAAAGACAAACCACAAAGGTAAGCTGGGCATTTCAGATTTTGTGTTGCGACTTACATTTTCAAGTGTGTTTTGCTTAGGGCCAACCCAAGGGGCTAATAAAGTCTCCCAGAACTGTTATGCCCAAATACATTTTGTGCAGGAGTTTGTGAAAGCAACTTTGCTGAGTACAAATCTGAGATGATGAAACTGAAAATACTTGGAAAATCACAGGCTCCTCTTCCAGTTGAGGCGCCGCACTTTCCCAGCTCTCTAGGATAAAGTTGTCTCAGGAAAATAAAGCTGTTGATAAACCGTGGTTCCAGACTGTTACTTATTTTACAACCCTCCGTTAGCAATCTATCATAGCTGGGGCCTAACAGGACTGACTTAGGGCTTTCCATTGTTTATAATGTGGGCAATGTTTTATGCCTCAAATGTACCATGTCACCTATGTAAAATAATGCATTTTTTTTGTATGCTTCCTGGGTCCATATTCACAACGGTTTTTGTTTAAAATAAAGGCCGTGATTATTTTCTGTTACTACAGAATACAAACTTCAATTCTAAATATATCTTTAAAATCCAGTACCAATTTGGGAAAAGCAGAGAGGAGCTCATATTTATTTGCAAAGTGCAATTGAATCTAATTTAATTTGACCGGCTTCAGTTCCATCTAATAAACCCAGAGCTTGCTTCTACTTCAAAAAAGTTCATGTGCAACCCCGAGTCCCAAATTTCATTTTTCTCAGTTTCATGTCATCAAATAAACCAGTGTTTCCCTTGTTTTTACCCACTGACTATAGCTCAGATGTTAATTCTTCTGGTGCAAGGATCACATTGTGATTTTCCCTGACTCCTCTCTATAAATAGAAAGAAATCTTAGAATCATGGAATTTTGAACCAGAGGGAAACTTTTTCACTTTACATGGGAAGAAACAGAAACTGCCCACTTTCAACCCGGCTCTATCACCACATTCCTGGCCTCCCTACTCCAGGACCAGTGGTTTCTTCTCATGAAGATTAAATTGGAAAAGGACCCCAGAGCAACATTTCAGAAAGCACAGAAACCAAGGGAATGAGTAACAGAATTAACAGGACAGATGTGGGGAAAGTTAAAGTGATAAATCCCAGTGATAAAGTGAGTCTCAAAGAATCAGCAGCTAGAAAATAATATGAAAACCATGGTTTATTTTTTGTGGTTCTGCAAAAAATAATCTGACTGTGTCTCCTGGTAGCTCATAACCCAAGATCGAGACCTGAATCTTAGGACTTCCATCAAATTCGGGTGGAGCAGCAGTTGGGTCAATCTCCGCCAAAGGAGCAAGCTACATCCCTGGATTGGAGTACCAGGTTCTGAGAGGAAGCAACCAACTAAAATGGAAATAAAATAAAGATGCTTCTTCCTCTTCTCCCTTCCTCTCTAAAAATACTACTAATCTAGACAATAAATATTATGGAGTTTCTGTAAGTAGTTTTTAAGATGTATCAAACATGGGGTCAATATTCTATCAAAATAAAGGAAAAGTCCCTGGGACTGTTTGTAGACAGGTAGAAGGAGTATGTGATCTGGTGTCCAAAAGATTCTTTCTGTGTGATGCTTCTGAGGAAGAAAGGGTGATGGACTGCCTCATGAGAATGAACTAGTGGAAAGACTGAGAGACACAGGGAATGGCTGCAGTCAGGGTGAATTGTAGGCAGTTGTGAGAGTTTCATCCTAGGAGCACGATGAGAATGCCAGGGCCTGCTGGCATTGACCCACATCGAGGACGCTTTATCCGCTTGAAGATGGAGAGTGTCCTGAAACCAGTCAGGCCTTCAATGAAGAAGAACACTGTCAATGTCACTGGCAGGTCAGTGCTAAGAAGCTAGAATTCAGGCCCTCAGATCCCTCTCTGAGCATGCCCATGGAGCACCCACTTTCCTGGCTAGGAACTGAAATTGTTCAATGAGGAAGAGCTCCTGAGAGACACCTCAGAGTTCCTTGTTTCCTGTTTCAATAAAAGAATATATTTAATAGTGTTCCTCAGCTTGCTGCTCACTTTCATATAAGGCATGAATGATTCTCATTGTCACTTGAAAGCATCCACATTTGAGGAATGTCTAGACTACCCAAATATAATAAAAACAAAATTTATTTCAATTGTTAGTCTTGAAATTTAATTGACTATTTTATTCTCATTACTTCTGGCTATCATAGAAGGGTTAGAAAAGTTAGCCAGCTTTTGCAGCCAACTCCTTGGATTTTTACTTTTTTTTTTTCTTTCTTTCTTTCTTTTATAGTGATTGACGAGTTTGGCCAAGGGACTAATGCTCTACAACGGGTGAATTTTGCATCAATGTTTCTGAACCCCTGGGTTCTAGAATGTTTTTGTGGCTTCTCCTCACCTTCCAGAGCTGTCCTTATGAGGAGAGGAATTTAGCTGAGTTCCAGTGATAGAAATGTACTTCTCTGGTTGCTGGGATACTCCAGCTCACTGATGGCGACTATTTATGTTATAAAGCAGCACCTAATTCTTAAAGGTTGTTGAAGAAGATTAGAGAGTAGCTGTCCTTACATAGAGCAACATGCAGAAAAATCGTTGGGAATCAGGCAAATGAAAATATTCATATCCTATGTTTACTGTTTATAGATTGAATTTGCTCGAAACCTAGAGCTATCATTTCCTCACAAATAATTTAGCTCTAATGAAGAATGTCTTTGTTGTAAGCCCACAGTCCAAATAGCAAGTTTCCCCTAGTCGTAATTATCTGCAACTATTATGTTTTCCTATTCATTTAACTTTTCTGACAGAAACAAAGTTTTATTAAAATATAAATTATTTTAAAATTAGCATGTAAAGAAGGAAATATTTAAGTAGGATGACCATAAGGCATTTAAAGCATAATTTATGGATATATAAGTATTTTAAACAATTAGGGATTTTGTCCCAGAGGTTATTAATTCTTTTTAATGATAGTTTTGCTCTCAAAGCTTCTCTCAAGCTAAAAGGCACAAGTGATTTATCTTTCCTGGTTTGATCAGGATGTTCTAGGATTGCTCAGGATATTCTAGGATTCCCTAAAAATACCTGTCAAAACCCTTACACTGCTCTGTTTCTCGTTCTACCCTTCTCGCTACATGGAAAACCATGAGGAAAAAGAATGAAAAAAAAAAAGCCTGCAATTCTAACCTGCTCTTTTCCTGTCTCACCAGATTCAAGTCAATCACTATGTGCTGAGCACTCACCATAGGACAGATACTAAGGAAACAGGTGAATAAACACAGACCCAACCATCCAGGAGCTTCCAGTCACCCTGGGGAGAGGCGCCTACACATACACAGATAACGATTATGTAATGTATCAGATCTATAAGCATATTGACCAGCCTCAAAACTCTGAGATGTTTTCATAAAAAGGAAGGAAAAAGTGGTGGAAATTGTATGATAGCTTAATTAATGGTCTCCTTAACTTCCAGCCATAGACATCATTTTACAATTCCCATTTTCAACAGATATTAGAAAGACTCATTTATTAGTAGTTCTAGTAGGCTTCTGCCAATGACAGATTAAATTCTAGAGTATACCATAAAATGTAGCGTTTCATGGAGATTAAATTTAAAAACTCAACCTGGGCATATTTCATTCAGCATTGACCCTTATGACACTGATTTGTTAAAGTGTTGTATAAATGAAAATTATTTTGAATATGTGTATGTTTCACGCTGGATATTAGCTTGTAAGTATTATGGTGACTTGCAATGCCACTAAGAAATTGGTCTAAGAAGTTAGATATAAAAGTGATCAGGCAGTTAAGAATTGGGAAGAGTTCTTGGACTTTATGAATGATTATAAACATCTCTGTAGCCTGAAAGGACTGATCAATAAAGAAAAGACTACTAGCCAGAAAAAGCTATGACTGGAGTCTGTCATGACTTCAGGGGATGTGAAGAGAATTTAAGAATGACTCACAGAGTAGTAAAAAGCTATATTCTCAGAGACGATACTGCAAAAAATCTGCTGTATCAGACTCCATTGCTTTCACCTCTTTGTGACAAGAACCCTATTCAACTGGCTTAACCATAGGAAAGTGATTTTCACTTAAAGGGAGACAGACCAGGGCTAGTCCAGTGACCCTACAATTCCATCAGGGACTCAATTTCCTGTTTTTCCTCTAGCATCTATTATTTTCCCCTAATGGTCAGGAGATGAAACTTTACCTTCAGGTATTGTGTCTGTATTCCAAAAAGAAAGGATAAAGGACAAAGATATGTGCCTGCCGATATTGTTTCTTCTTGTGGCAAAACAATAGCTTGCCAAAGCTCCACCCAGTCGAGTTCTACTGACATATCATTGGACCGAACTAGGTCACATGGTCTTGGCTGTAAAAGAATCTGGGAAGGTGAGAAATTGTAACTGGACACGTAGTTGTCCCAGATAAATCCAAGTTTCCTTGGTAAAGAAAAAAAGAGAACTGTACATTGGATAGAGCACCCAAGCCGATGGATTAGTGTTTCCAATTCTAGAAGATGTCGCCCACATAGCACTAGTGAGACTGCCCTTCGTTTACATACAATATAACACTGTTGTAAAATAACAATATCAAATAATATGCGTATTTCCATATTTCAGTACATTTTATTTGGATAAAGAGTAGCATTTTTGTAAATGTAAAAATGGCCTGATCATTTTTAAAGGCTGTCAAGATACTCAATATTACTATAACTAAATATATATATATATATATATATATATGGCATATATGGCATACTGGATCTTAATCTCACCACTAGGCTGTTTTTAAAGGGTTTTTTATCCTTGCTACTGGAATTGTATTTGCTGATTTAAATAAATTCATGGGTAACATTAAATACCGCTTTGATAAACAAAACAGGTATGAAGATATCTGAACAACCCCAGGAATTGTGATTTAGGTCAGTGTTAGAATACGAAGACTGGGATGTACAATATGTTTATATTATAGAATCTCTCTCTCACTAAAAAACACTTACTGAGTCCCCACATGCAACTAACACAATTGTCAAAATAAAACAAAGAAATATTTTATTCCAATCAACTCTTGTTTTTTTTTAAACCTGTTACCTATTTCTGGTAAATTCTTTTTCCACTCAACCTTACCACATATAGAACTGAAAGGTGCGGGGCCGGGGGGGTGATAAAAACCTCAAACCAGTCAACCTATTTATGTTATTAGCTGTAGTTAAAGGTTTGCTGAGGGAGGAGATTAAAGTTATTTGTAAAATGAGGTTTGCATTTGTCTGTGGATTTCAATTATCCACGCTATTCCTAGCCCCTATTTCCATGGATAATCAAGAGTTGGATGGATGACAATGATTGTTTTGGAGCAAGATTGGTTGCTATCTTTCAGAAATCATAATTGGCCTCAAAAAGCACTTATTCTGCTTTACTTTTATACAAGGTATTGTGTTAGCTGGTAGCAATGGGAACATTTGGAAAAAGTAATGCTCTAACAGCCCTCTTACCACATGTACATTTTTGTAGAAAAAGCAAGTAATGAGTACATAAGTGTATAACCTTCAATATGATGGGAGAAAAGAGAACAAGTATTTCTTCCGCAATAATTAGATTCAGATTCTTAGGAGTCTGGCTGAAGTCATCACTAGATGTATATCATCTCATCCAGTTATCCCAAAAGGAAAGTTTGAATGTTCGATTTATGCAATTGTGTTGACTTAGGTTTTGCAAATGAAGGATTTTTCTTAAATATCTCATGCTATGCTCCACGTTAGACCCTGCTCTCATTCTTCCTTTGATTGCAGTGCAAAAAGACACAGCTCTGCCAATTACTATATGACCATAGGCAAGCCACTCACTTAACCTTCTGGGCTTCCCTTTCTTCATCTTTAAAATGGGAGTAGCAAAACCGACCTGTTGTGAGGAATGTAAGATTGTTTTGAGGAATGAAAAAAAGATGACTTTGCATGTAAAATCACTTGGATATAAAATGTAATGTGCTATACATTATACAACATAACGTATTATTGTTTTGTTTAATCCAAAAGTAATTTTGAGGAATCTTTATTGAATATTGAAATAGTTGAGTATTTGAATGTCTCTGAGCTATGAATCATTTTGTCGAAGTGTGACAAAACCTCAAACCCCAGTCAAAGTTGACCAGCCGATTGGAAAATCTCTGGTTGCGAAATGAATATCAAGGTAGTATGTAATTAACTTTTGCTTCAGAAATCCTGCTGAGGGTAATCCCACTTTGGAAATAGTCACAAAACATTTTCCAAGTTGGTTGAAATGAATGATCCTAGTCTTCAGAAAGAACAGGTAGGCAAGTAGACATCATTCATTTTAGTATAGATTGTTATTAACACCTAAGAAATGTGTCAACAGAAACTTTACATCTCTGTATACACTCTCCCTTTTAAGAACACATTAATTAAAATTAAGACATTGCTGAAAAGGGTATATTATCCTCACAAATTGCTACAACACAAAATATGGTTATTGTTTACTCCTTTATAACCTAAATTTCCCCTTTGCCCAACTCAAGGGATCCTCAGTGATGACAGTACTATATACTACTTGTCTAATATTTTAAATATTTCAAATCATGCATGTTCTTTCAACTCTTTAGTTGTTGATATCACTATAAATCTCTTGGGTGCTCAGTTCTTATATCAAGTATATATAAATTTCTAAAGATTTGACAGGGGTTTAATTTTTATTTATTTCTAAACTTTTAACATTTTATTGAAGAAACTTTGCACGGTAACATTATGTAAGGTTAGAGTGTTCACCATCATGAATCAATATCTGGACATAATACATTCAATTCACCACCAGTAGTCCAGGTCTATCCTTTACCTTATGATTGACCCCTTGTACTTCATTTGCCCACCCACATATTCTTCTTCCCTTATGGTAGCCACTTTTTTAATCCTATAAAGCAAAATGTCTGTTTTTGTTTGATTTAGTTTGTTTGTTTGGCTTCTCTTACACCATATATGAGTAAAATCATACAATGTTGTCTGCTCAGTTCTTCTGGTGATTTGTCCATGCTAAAGTACATCAGGTATTATACTAAATTATTTTAATGCAAGCTTTCAAATATTTGTGGGCAGTTTCTAATATGGTTTCTGAGAAGCAGATCTTAGTATCATTAGTGTTCCTCCTTGGCTAATTTAGCCAAGTACATTCCACAACTCTCCCAATCAGTATATTAAGCAGATGTGGTCTTTGTCCACCTAGTAAGTTGTGTTAGACCTTTCAACACTCTGCAGTCTTTTTATCACTCAGCTGCCAAGTTCCCTAGGGTAATCATAGACAGCTTGTCAATTTAATTGCAAAGAAACAGGCTTTCTTGTGACCATTCCAATTTTAGCTGCTACTTTAAATTGTACATGATAGTTCTTCCATGCTGTCTGCCCTTTAAACAGTGTGGATCTCTGCAAGCCTCTTAATGGTGATGGAAAAAAGAGGCAAGGCTGAAAATTTGGCTTGCCGATAGAGCCCATAACATTGCATTTTATTAAGTTGCTGCTTTAGGAAACTCTTTTCATAAAAGCTTTTCCTTGAGTCCTGTAGGTTGCCATTACATAGCCAATGCTGAATTACATTTTTTTCTTCTCAGTGTTCCACTTTCATACACATTTTCCTCCTTTCTGGGTGATAGAGGATTCATGGGCCATCTGGATTCTGAAACATCTGGGCACTGAATTTCTGCAGAAGAGAATCAGAGGGAAGAGAAGATCAGTGTCACTGGGTGTCTCCAGAGAGATTTAAATCAATGATGATATTTTGGTTGTCTCCCTTGTGGAAAGTTCCTAGAAAAAATGAAAGGGAAAAAACGGCATATCACAGGAACCCAGTGTTCTAAGAGTACCAAGAGTATATAAGATGGTAAAATTTACAGGTAGGGATTTAAGTAAGTCAGTAACTGAATACATTTCTTTATTATATATTGTTTCTAGAATTTCCCTCTACTTTTTCAATTGTCATGCATTTTTGCATTTAGTTAAGTTAGTTAAATTTAGTTAAATTTAATTTAGTTAAACTTTAACAGTGCTAAGTTTAGATGGAACATCATTTTAGCATAGCATTTTACCATATAGCATTTACCATTTAGCACTGCACATCTTACCATAACATATTTTTAAACTGTGTGTAATTCAATTCAATATTATCTGTAAAGTCATAAAACTATTATATTTAAAATATTGATATGTTCAGCTTGATAGAAAAACTAAACATGGGCACTACTTGAGTAAGTCAAGAAGAGTTTGTTCTTTAAGATGTACAGTACAAAGGGATAAACAGTGTATTCCAAGAAAGTTGGACTTGCAAGTTTTTGGACTCAAAAATCCAGAATCAGAATCTATAACATTTGAGTGAGAATGGATCTCATCAAAACTTTTGAAAGTTCAACTGCCCTCTTATAAGACACCCTCTCTCTCTCTCTCTCTCTCTCTCTCTCTCTCTCTCTCTCTCTCTCTCTCTCTCTCTCTGTGTGTGTATGCAAGAGTCTGTACAGAGACAGCTGCTGCTCTGGAAATGTGTTGGGGACCACCTCTTTTAGACCATTAATCTGGTTGTTGCTTCATATGTAATATGACTGCACAGATCAGTACCGTCTTGTCAGGTGTGGGCACAACGATTATCACCCTCAATCTTTTTCACTAACGCAGCCTAATTCAGTCTTCCCTGAACTTGCATTAGAGAATCAGAACAAGGGTCATTTGCTTAGATGCTCAGAGGATGAGAGGATGCGGAGAGATTTTTAAATCCTGTGATTTATTTCCCATGTTATTGCAAAATTTTATTTTTCTTTCACTATATTCTCTCTAGTAAATACTTGGGCTCTTAACTACTAGGTGTTCTTTCCTTAAAAAAAAAAAAAATGAAAATTGTTCTAAGAGTAAGAGATATGACTCTGAAGTAACTAATCTTATTCACCTCCATGTAGCATATTTTGTTCTACTACATAATTTTTAAAAAGTTTAAAATGACGGTTAAAGCTTATTTCTAGGAGGCCAGAAGAGTTCAAAAGAAAAAGAATTCAACAAAATTTTGGAGCTGTTTTTTAAATTAGGCATACCTACATTTAAATATAATAACTCTTTGAAATAAGGGACTCCAGATGTATTCTCAGGTTTCTGCCAGTCACTGTGTCCTTAATTTCCTCTAACTGCATCTTTGGTGAGCTCCACAATGAAGTACAATATCAGATGTTCAGTTGCATGATATCAACCTTGTATGAAGAGAATGAATAAAAAATGAAGTTCTTAGCTGTGATCTATTTCAGATTAGCCATTTTCATTTATAAAACTGTTTATTTTACTTTGTCAGCTTGAAGGTCAATCTAACTTCAAATTGCATATTGCAGAATTTCAACAAAGATATGAGGCCCATCTCTGCTTCCTTTAAAACTAAAGGTGAAAACCTGAGTCTTAACTGGGATATTAGGCAGAGCTTTATGAAATGAACCAGATCACATTGATGTAAGGCTTGCAAAGACACTTCACTTTAAAGGCAAAACAATAGGGCCTAGACAAGATGACAGATGGCATTAGGATTAATAAGTATTCATTGCGGGCATTAACCCAGGGCAAGTCATAAGAACAAGTTCTAGGAAATATTTGTCATTCACTAAGGAAAGAATAAGCAACAGCAATCAAAATAGCTACCATTTATTTAATACTTACTAAGTATCAGGCATCATTCTACATATTTTAAACAGATTATCTCACAACATGTCCACCATAACTATTTAAGGTAGGTACTATTTTTATCACATTTTACAGATGAAGAGGCTAAGATACACAGAGGTTAAGAATCTTAACCAAAATCTCCCTGCACATACATGTGAAAGCAAGAATTCAAACTCATGCAAAAAGGCTCCAAAGCCCAAAGCTTCTGAGTGATGAACCTATGTGCATAGCTCACAACTCAATGAAGATCACAACTCAATATGCTCATATATTTATCTACATTTTTTTGATATCCAGCCCATCCTACCTATTTCCATACACTGACATTATCACATCTTACTACAATTACAGTTACATATTTTACCCCGCCTCCACCTGATTATAAATTTCACAAAGTAGACAGAGACCAAGACTGCTTTGTTAATTACTAAAATATTAGTATCTAGCACAGTACCTTTCATATTATAACCATTTGATTATATTTATTGACTAGTCAATAAATAGACTTACTGAATACTTACTCATTTCTTATATATCCACCCATGGGGGCAATTCTAAATAGACCACAGAGTCTAGTTTAGAGACAACTTATGTTCTAGTCCTAACAGTGAAACATCTCAATTCTGTGGTCTTAGACAAGCTACTAAACGGCTAGAGTCATCATTTCATCATCTATCAACAAATACAATAGCGATGCTTCTTAAGCAAGTTTTGGGCACCATACAAATAACTAATTCTAGGTTTTTCCAGAAGATCACTTCTAGGTTCTTCTATTTGATGATGAAATATCTAAAAAGATAGATACATATAAGGATGATATTTTAAAATAAATTCTAGAGACAGAAACACAGAGCAGTAAGTCATAATGCTAAATGCTTGATTCACTGAAAAGACCCTATGTCTTCAAACTTGGCCTGAATAGGCCCCATTGCTTTTGTTACACATCCCATCTTGGAACTTGTACTGAAGAAAATACATCTCTGGGATTAAAGCATTTCTTAACTAATTCAGATAATCAGGTCTTCTACCCCTTTAGAAAGGCTTTTTTTTTTTTTTAATTAATGGACATCAAATTCTTTGTGCAGAGATTAACTACCCAAACACATTTTAGAGCTTTTACTCAAGTAGATCTTCTAATATACCAACCATGCTTCTTAATGATACTACCTCTTCTTTGGTTGGCTTGTTTAGGGAGCAGTCTTTTGTCTCCAGTAAGGTAAATAGTGCTTATATATTGTCCTGTTCTGAAAGGACCAACCTAAGAAACTATTGTGAGATAAAATCATAGATGCACTATTTCAAATGGAGTGAATCCACATGTGTTTTTTCTTTGATGGAAATTTTGATAATGCCCACAAAATAATGTAACTTTCCTAAATGAGTCAGTTACAAAAAATAAGTATATCTATATTTGACAAATAAGTCTAAAAATGAATCCTCATCTTGTAATAAGTAAAGATATTCAATTAACATAATTTTATCATTTTCGTCCTGCTTTATACCAATTAGTGGCTCATTCAACCCCAACTGAAATCTATAACCTTTAAAATATTCTTTAAAAACAATTATGAAAATCTCTTTGTTATTCAGTAGCTTATTTTTATAATCAAAAGCATTGCTAAAGTAAAAACAAAATTGAAATTATAAATGCACTTTAAAAAGTGACCTATTCAGGGATTCTTAAGTTGTGGTCCATGAACAGAATTAAAGTCTTTGAATTTGTTTAAGAACTAAAACAATACTTTTATTTTCATAACTTAATTAAAATGTTGTATTTCCTTCCATTATGAATGTCAGGAACCAATTACAGTAGTATTAGCAATACCTGTGATTTGGCCACCAATAGAACAGACACTTTCAAATTATATTAGTTACTGCAAATATTTCAAAATAATTTTATCCATTACTACATGAAATTATGGTATACCCTTCTCCTCCCCGCATGACTTAGGTAGCTAAGGAACAGGCTATGAAAACTGTGGACCCAGGGCAAATATACATATATATGCATATATATATATATATATATATGTAGTTGTTAACAAACTACTAGAGCTTGTTATATAATGTGTTAATATTGAAGAAACATATTTCTAGATATAATGTAATACTTTATTAATTTCTATTCCTTATAATTAGTTTTCTTTGTACTCTAATTTATACATTAAAAGCTTTACTCTGAGAGGGAATCTCTAGTCTTTACTAGATTGCCAAAGGGATCTTTGGCAACAAAAATCATTATGAGCACCTATTTTGAAATCATATTAAATAATTTAGACTATATCATGTACTGAATTGTGTCCGCACCTCTCAAATTCATCTGCTTAAACTCTAACCCTCAAGGCTACTATATTTGGAGATAGGGACTTTGGGGAAGTAACTGAGGTTAAGAGAGGTCACAAGGGTGGAACACTGATCAGACAGCATCAGTGTCTTTATAGGAAGAGACACGAGAGAGCTTGTTCCCTCTCAATGTCAGTGGTACACAAGATGGCAGCCATCTGTGAACCAGAAAAAGAGATCATACTAGAACCTAACCACCGTGATTCCCTTATCTTGGACTTTCAGTCTCCAGCACTATGAGAAAAATGAATTTCTGTTTTTTAATTCACCCAGTCTGTGGTATTTCGTTATGGCAAACTTAACTAAGGTAGAATAATACCAGATTTTTGTTGTTATTGTTGTTGAAGTCTCTCTTATCACTTCCTTTAGTTCTAAGCCTGGTACTACTGAGGAAATCATCATATTCCATCAGAATTTAAGACCCAGGATCACAATTTAAGCCCAAGTCCTGTAAATTGTTATTTAAATAAATATCATAAAAAGGAACCAACCTCTCAGAAAATAATAAGTAACGTTTTAAATGCAGTTGTCATTTGCTTCAGAAGTAACTGCTAGCAAATCCTACTTCCATCAGCAACGTTTTTTTTTATAAGTTCTTTGTGATCCAATGCCCTTCTGAGATACTCAGCAGCCCCTGATATACACAGTGGCTTTGCAGTCCCCTACCCCACAGAGAACATCACAATTCACCCAATTAAGCAGCTAGGTGTCCTGATTGCAGGTGGCTAATGGTGAAAGGGATTTTTGTTAAGGATCCATATTCCTATATCAACACTTATAACACACCATACCATTTCTGGTTAACCTTAAAACAATCACATTAAAATAAAGAGGGTTGTCAGTAGAGCAATTTTATAAATAGCTAAAATTAAACAGAGCAAGACTGGCAGAGCTAATGCATAAGCAAAGAACTGACTTCCTGCATTTCATCGAGAATTCCTGATAGCAAACTGCAGTATGTTTATTATACATTAATTCAACACAGCATTCAAAATGAATTTATGCCCTGGCTGAAGGGTGCTATATTGAAACTAAATATTATTTATTATCTTAATATTAGTAACCATAGAGAAAAAATCATGTTAACAATTCAGAGTGTTTAAAAAGCTAAGGGTACCATAGCTCTACTTACCAACCAACCGCTCTTGCCTTAATTTATGCAAGTGTAGCCTATAGCTAAAAGCTTTGTATATTTGTTTCCCATGGTATTAGTGCTCAAAAATAGGACACTCTTTCAAGGGCACCTTATAAACACAGAACTATAATTTATTTTGCAAATTAAATCTCATATAAAATGTGCACAGAGGTACAGATTAACATTTAATTTCAATATTACCTGCAAACCTGTTTTTTCCTATCCACTGTTCTAATTAGTCATATAAAATCGAATCTGTATATTATAAGCAATTATTTTAGTAGAAATATAAACTGGATCTGAATTAAATATACTTCAAAAATACAGCACTCTTATGGAAATTAATATATCCATTTGTATCTAGAAAAGTGTGTTTTAGTTAAATGGCATGAAAATATTGAGCATTCAAAACCTGATTATGGTAAAAGTTGAGATTTTTTATGATTTAATAATACAGAACAATATGCAATCTTGGTATTATACCAATATTTATATTTTGATGATATTTCCAAGTTTCTAAATCCCTAGTAACGATTAGATCCACTTTATGCAGTAGAATTTTTCCTATTAGGAATATTCACTCCCCCTACAGTTGAACAGGCAAAATGTTTTTGAACATTTTATTTAGGAAATGATTCTTTTCCTATTAAGTCTGTACTAGGAATTATAGTGATGTGGATGCCAAGTATGCATTGTATGAAGAGCTGCAAATAGATGGTGATAAAGGATGATGCTCATATAAGTTTCATGACAGGATTATTAGGCTTTTTAAAAGTTGTCATAAACTGACATAAGGGCTTCAGCACTTAAGTAAATTTTTTAACAGAACAGAATTAAACTGAAGCTTCCTGACCTGGCACATTGCATGTGACTGGTGATGATCTAATGCATCAGATTATTAGTTTCTCATTCTCAGGTCGCAGTTCAACTTAGTCTCTCCCAAAGAAATGCCTAAATCTCTGATCTCAGGTGGCTCAACCCATTACTTATACCTCTTCACCTTGTGCGTTACTTTCATAGAACAAATCAGATTTGTTCGTTTCCTTGGTTATTTGTTTTCCCCACTAGAGTAAATTTTACAGGGATAAATACCAGGCAAGAATTTAACACAGTTCCAGCCACAAAGGAATTTGAATACCATTTAAGAAAGGAAAGAAAGGAATGAAGGAAAAAGAAGGGAAGGAGGGAGGAACTAATATAATGTTTTCTTTAAGGAGTTTCTATATTATTAGTTTGGGGTTGTCAAGAAATCTCAGATTTCTTAAGAAGCATTTTTAAATATTCCCTCTGTGGAGAATTATAGCTTTGCTGGCAGGTATTACCCAGTGAGCTGGCACTCCTAAAATGCATACAATGTTGTAAAACAACGTCACCTCAATTTAAAAAGTTATAATATTCCCTTTGATTCGGTATTAACGGCCCATGATATTCACAAAAATCTGGGCTTAGAAGAATCGTGTCTTCTCCAGATGAAACTCTGCCTCTAGGTTTAAATGCATATTGTGTGAGGAAATCCCACAGAACCCCTAAATGATAAACTATTATTTTTGCAGCTCCCCTTCTTGTAACCCTTCCCACAAAATACTGCAGATCTCATCACTCCTGATCTTCTGGAATAGTTTCCTGGTTTTGGGAAATTACCAGTAATAAGTCCAACTAGCAAGTCACCCTAAGTTTCCCCATAGCTATTTGTTTGAAACACTATCAACCTTTGGTCTGCCCAGTTTCTAAAGACTTTCAGAAAAAGAAAGCCCACAAAATTCATTGAAATGTCTTATAATGCCAAAAAATGTTTCCTACTACCCTTCCTAATTCCTTAGAAGGGGGCTCTTTATTTCCCCTTTGGAGTATCAGGTTAGACAACCTGTCACCACTCATTAACTATCACTTGCTCTAACATTACAACACAGGTCTAACAAGGCCCCTCACCTGGTCTTTTCCATATTACTCATTATTTTATATGCCTGGTTCTAGTCTTCTTTCCAATTTAGAAAGGTCATACCATCAAGCACACCATACCTGGTTTCTGTTATTCCTCGCCAGCATTTTGTGTGTGCTTTTTTTTTTTTTAAATGACTGTAGCATTAAATATTTCTCATAATCCTACCTGGTTTCAATTTAAATCATAGTATTTCATAGGCTGTTGTGCAATGTCACCAATCATCCTGCTTTCCCCCATGTTTCTAATAAACATTTTAAGCAGTCATTTCCATTACTCTGTTCTTAAAACACTTCATTATCAACTTCTTTCCAGCTAAAGGATGTTAATACATTGTTTCATAGTCACTTTCTTCTTAGCATTTTGAATGACTTCTCTTTACTCATAAATTGAAAATCCTCATGTGACCTCTATCCACATTTCACCTGATCCCACCTTCTTTTCTTTCTTTTTTTAAATGAAAGCTACAGGCAGGAGTGAAGGTGAGCAGGCAGGCAGGCAGGAAGAGAGAGGAGAAAGAAGCATCTTTATTTTATTTTTATTTGGTTGTTCACACTGGTTGTGACCCCACACACACCTGGGACTCGAACCCAGGGATAGGTATCTTGCTCCTTCGGAGACAATTGATCCAACCATCACTCCACAGGAGGGCACTTGGTTCCTATCTTCTATTCACATCACCCTCTCCCTGTCACACAAAGTTCTTGCCAGACTTGCCAATACTCTATTCGAAAAGCAGACCAGGCCCCCTCCTGTCCCAGTTAACTTCCTCATGCAATTGACTGTCCACACAACCTCTTCTCCCTTCTTCAGTCTAACTCCTTACTCCATACCCTTCGGGTCTCTTGGAGAGCACCACTTTCTGTATGAAGCTCATCCTATCATACCTCAGAGTTCCATAAGATTTCCCTTCATAGCGCTTCCTCAAAATTGCAATTACATTTATTTCTCTTAAGTATGTGTTTGACACCTACAGCACGAGGGGTCTTTGTCCCCTCCTCTCTTCCTTGGTCATCTTGTTCATCTCCAGGCTTTAAATGTTGCTAACATGCTGACAATTCCCAAATGTGTGGATACAATTCATACTTTTCTCCCAAACTCCAGATTCATATGTCTAAGTCCTACTGGAGAGTTGACCTAGATATATTCATATATATATCAAACTTCACATGTCTACCTCTAAACTCCTAACCTTCCTCCTAAAACCTATTCTACTTGCATTCTTCTCTCATATCAACTGATGGCAACTCCATTCTTCCAGGCACACAGATAAAAGAAAATCCTTGGTGTCTTTTTCTCTTACATTAATCCAGACTCTCAGGAAGTCCTGTGACACTTCCTTCAAAATATGTTCAAAATGTTTTTGTCATTGTTCCACTAGCCAGAGCCCCCTCATCCCTCTCCTGGAGTACTGTCAGAGCCTCCTGCTACCTTTTCCCTCCAGAATCTATCTCAGCACAACAAAATGGTGGACTTTTTAAAACTGGAACCAGATTGTGTCACTTGTCGGTTCAAAATCCAGCAATAGCTCCCAATGTTCCTTCAGGGAAGAACTCAAAACCTCACAATGGAAGATCTGTTTACTAACTGAACTATGTTTTCTTCCTTCAGCTGCAGCCACACCAGCAACCTTGCATTCCCTTGAAAAGCCAGCCAGGGCCCTGCCTGAGGATCTGACCGGTCTTTCACCTTGGAATGTTCATCTAACTATCTCTGTGGATAGTTCTCACCTCCTTCCAAGTTTTTTCTTTTTCTTTTTCTATAGCAATTATCACCTTTTAATATCCCATTTGATTGATTTATTTTTTTACATCTTTTATTTATTGTTCATACTCCTCACTAGAGTGTCAGCTTTATGAGCTCAGGGATTTTGTTCATTGATATGTCCCAAGTAGCAGAAATACAGTGAGCTCTCAACTATTTGTGAAATGAATATAGAAGAGCTTCCAATAGAAACAGCAGTTTCAGTTTACAAGGTGGCTTTAAGGATAAAGGAAATACTGTGTGAAAGTGCTTTGTAGGCTAAAGTCCCCTTTGACAAATATCCCAATTTTTATTGTTCCCACAAAAGTCATCACTATTATCAGTGGTGCATTTTATTCACTTAAGTATTACTTTATAGTAGCTTTTTCTAAATAGTGAACAGCTTCAGGGTGCACTTCTGTGAATCAGTGGCTAACGTGCAGACCATGTAAAGCCCAGGGACCCAGGTGTGAGATCCAAGGCCAAGATAAGTAAAGATAAACAAAAATTTAAAAATTGGGGGAAAAAATGGTGAACAGCTTCATAATATTGAAAAACAAAAACCCTCTGCAACATGGAAGTTACTATATGTGTGCGAGATTATTGTTACTTGGGAGTAGGGATTAAGGGACTCTCCAAACAAGTGATGAATCACAGATTTTTGCAGTAACCCTGCAACTTAACTCCAGTATAGTCCTTGAATATCTGTCTTCTGAATATGGAGAATCTTATGAAAATAGAAATAAATGCAATTGGGGAAAATATGGGGAAGATAAAATTCCTTTTCTAAGACATAGTCTATATGGTTTGCCATTCTCCATGTGTTTGGAGGGATTATAGTGGGATTTATATTCAATTTATGAAAAACATGCTAAGAGTGCTAGACAAAAACCCTATAAAATAAGATATTTTCTCAATCTTCTCAATGTTTAATGCTTATGTCCACTTCTAATTTATGACTTCACTGTTGATATAATTTATTGCCGCTTGTTTCTAAAATGTTATTATTTTTGGACTACCTAACTTGCTGACTATTTCATCTTTATTATCCTAATATAATAACCATATAGCACTACTCTACCATTCTCTAGGATAACAAACATTAATTGACACTTTAAAATGCTTTTCCCACTGAGTGGTGCTTCTTTACCTTAAAAGTAGGTAATGCTAACGTCTCTTTTAAAGACCTTATTTTGTTATTTGTTTTTGTAACTTTGCCAGTTTTATATAATTTCATCAGTCTTCATCAATATATTCAAGTTAATTACTATTTCCAAACAAGTTAGAATAAGGCTATATAATAGGTTCATTGCTGTTTAATCCAATAAATCTAGCAAGTAAAATTGAAAGGTT
Organism: Solenodon paradoxus; assembly: GCA_004363575.1. Classification (NCBI taxonomy): domain Eukaryota; kingdom Metazoa; phylum Chordata; class Mammalia; order Eulipotyphla; family Solenodontidae; genus Solenodon; species Solenodon paradoxus. The sequence continues at coordinate 361,336 of RJWH01000195.1, read as the reverse complement.
AAGCCAATGAAGCAATATCATTGCCAGTTTAGCTATCAAAAATAATCCATTATGGTATAATTTCTTGCAAAGCACATTTAATATATTAATTATTAATCCACAGTGCAAAGCTTTTACCAAAAGCCTGTCCTTGATTGTTTCATTTTTACAAGGAGATAGATTCCACAATTTTGTAATCTAAGATCAATATTTGGCACCTTAATGAAATTCCCAAAGTTCTGCAATGTCTCTTTTTATTTCCAGTAAATTCAGATGAAAGTACTTTTAGTGATGTTATATTAATGTTATCTATTAAACCCATACTGCACATTGCCCATGGAAGAACTTTTAGAATCAGACTTGATAAATTCACCATGCAAGTCCAAAGGTTCAAGAACAAAATGAAGACTTCAGTATATAAATTTAAACAACTTGTTGGCTCTTAGAAAGCATCTTGGACACAGAGCTATGATTCATCCATTACACAGTAGAGTAAGGCTCTCATCAATAAAAATTTTAAACTATGGGAAAAAGTTCAAAAATGGACTTTAAGTAAAACTGGAGAAGGAGGAGAGAGAGGAAGTCAGTAAGAAAAACATTAGCTCCTTACATAGGAGCGGGGTAAAAGATGGATGGACCCCTGCATCAGGGGGCACAAGTGAGCCAAGCTGTAGGAATCACTTGCTGATGCAGACCTTTCACATGAGAAAACTAGAATAAAATTAATAGTGCCAACCCTGCAGAGTTGCCCAGAAAATAACTTTCACCAAGGCAGTATGTGCTCTCCAACTGATGATCCTTTCATTAAAGACCCAGAAAAGCCACCACGTTCACATTTCCAAAACTTAATTCATGACATATGAGAAAAATACATAAATGGTAGATGCAATGTTTTAAATGGTGTATGTACCGCACCTTCTCGTAATATTATTGTCTTGAACTGTTTTACTTTTAAAATCAAATTACGCACTTCAAAAGCTCAGAAATGATAGTGCCATTCTTCCTGTAAAGGTCCCACAATGAAGGCCTGAGACGTACTCAGTGCATCAGATCTGTCTGGGGCTCCATCTGACAGACGTAGACTTGGAGATCCACCTTGACACCCACTTATGCCCCAAGATGAAGACTGAGCTTAGTGGAGAATGAAACAGTGTGACTGGAGGGTCCTGGAGGCACAGAAGACAAGCTAAGTCCCAGCCCTAGGGCAGGGACAGAGGAGAGAAGGTTTGGAGAACAGCACAGCCTAGAGCAGGATAGTCCTCACGCTCCACCCCACCCCTTTCCCCAGATCCAAAACCAAATTTACAGGTCCAAGGACCTGTAATGAACAATCCTCCACATTATTTAAGTCTCTCTAAGAAACAGAATGCACAATGGAATGTACTTTGTAGCCTAGTGTCAGGGCTAACACTGGTGACAGGAAGTCATGCCGTTACTTCAACAGGGCTGAGGAGCTTCATGTGTGTAAGTATGGCAAAAAAAACTCAAGTGGGTTATTATTGTCCCAGGTCTAAGAACTCCATTTGGGAGCCGGCAACATTGAAGTACAAGAAAGAGAGTTTCTTTACCCTTACCTCTATCTTACAACAATGAGAAAGGAGTTGGGGCAGGAGTGCAGATTAAAACAAATTTGCTCTTCAACTTTCATACTTGATTGTGTACTATGTAACTTGCACATCAAATCCTCTCCTTCCCCTGTGAAATCTGTAACATCTTTTAGAGGCAACTAATTGATCATTCAAGGTCAAACATTAAGTCCAAATAAAAAACCCCTTAGTTAAACCATTAAGCTGCCCCCAAGAAATGTCATGCTCAAGTAGTAAGTAAAAAAACGAGTGAACCGCGTAAGATTAACCAGATGTTTCCCCACAGTTAGAAATACCTAATAGGAGAAAGTCAAGTAGAATAGATTTTTGGTGGTCTCTTACTCATTTGTTTTTGAAAACTTTATATCTTCTATTAATCTAAATGCAGCTACTTATCTGCCTCTGTGAAACATGACTGAGCATGATACTACAAAAATAATTGACTTAAAGTCATAATAATAGATTGGGGTGTGCTCTGGTGGAGCAGCAGTTAGGTCGATCACCTCCAAAGGAGCAAGCCACATACCCCTGGGCTCAAGTCCCGGGTCTGGGGGGGGAAATCCAATGTGAAAAACTAAATAAAAACAAAATAAAGATGCTTCTTTTCCCTTTCTCTTCCTGCCTGCCTGCTTACTTGCTTACTTGCTTTCATTCTGCCTGCACCTTTCCTTAAAAAAAATTTTGGTTGGAATAACAAGATTTTAAATCTATATCCATCCTTTGCTTCCTAGTTCCCAGTATTTATTACTTGTGGATAGCTTTTTTTTCCCATTGAAAGATAATAAATATTATCAACATACATATTTTTAATTATTTAATCCCATTTTACATTATATTATAGCATTATACAGGTTAGAGATTATATTTTTATACATTAACATCTCTGTAGTACATTATTCTCATCACTGAGTCTAATTTCGTCCTTCACCATTCAATTGAACCTACTTATCTAACTGACTTGCTTTTTTTCACCCCTTCATTTGTTAACCACTAATTTGATCTTATAGTCTAAAAGTTTATTTTTCTTTTATTTAGTTCATTCATTTTGTTTCTTTATATACCACATGGAGTAAAGTCATACAGTATTTGTCTTTCTCCACCTGGCTTATTTCACTAAGCTCATCCATGTTGTTGTAAATGACTGGATTTTATCTTCCTTCTTTTTTTTAATAGAGGAGTAGTATTCTGTATGTCTATATACCATATTTTCTTTAACTAATCATCTGTCGATGACACCAGTTGTTTTCAATTCATGGCTTTGTAAATAATTTTGCAATGAACATGAGGGTACATATACCTTTTTAAATTAGTATGTCTGTGTTATTCTGGTAAATACAAGTGGGATAACGATCATACGCATTATATTTTTACCTTTTTTAGGACTCTCCATACTGTTTTCCATAATGGCTGCACCAACTTGCATTCCGATTAACAGTGCACAGGGTTCCCTTTTCTCAACATCCTTGCCAACACTTGTTTCCAGTCTTTTGGATGAATGCCATTCTCACAGGATGAGGTGATATCTCCTTGTTACTTGGATTTTCATTTCTCTAATAAGAGATGATGAATATCTTTTCATCAGCTTTTTAGACATTGTATATCTTCTTTGAAGAATTTTTTGTTCAGCTCCTCTGCCAATTTTTAATTGGGTTGTTTTTGTTGTTGAGTTCTATGAGTTAAATATATATAGATATATATTTTGACTATTAGTCTCTTGTCGTATTATGATTTGTAATTGTCTTCCCCCATTCAGTAGGATACCTTCTCATTTTGATGGTAATTTCTTATGCTGTGCAGAACTTCTTTAATGTAGTTTTATGGACAGTTTTTAGGTGAGGGATCACTTATTTAAAAAGAATAAGGATATACGGACAATTAATTTATGAGAAAGGAGTCAAAAGCATACAATGGAGCAAAAACAGTCTATTCAAATAATGGCCTTGGGAAAACTGGATAGTCACATGCAAGTGGCTGAAATCAGATCATTACCTTACAACATACATAAAACCTAATTTAAAATGAATTAAAGACTTGCATATAAGGCCTGAAACCATATAACACATAGAGAAAAACATAAGTGAAACACTCCTTGACACTGGAACTTAACTCCAATGTCAAAGGAAATAAAATTCTACCTAAAAAAATGGGACTGCATCAAACTAAAAGGCACAGTGAAATAAACTTTTATCAAAATGAAAATACAGCCTACTGAATGGGAAAAGTTACTTGTACATCATACATCAGAGAAGAGGTTGACTTCCAAAATATGTAAAGGACTCATAGAAATCAATAACAGGAAAACAAACAATCCAGTTTAAAAATGGATACAAGATCTGAATAGACACTCTCCAAAGAAGACACAGAACCTGCTTGTTATTAAGGAAATACAGATCAAAACAAGATATCACCTCACAGCTGAGAGAACGACTTTATCAAAAACACTGCATAAAAGTGTTGGTGATGATGTGGAGAAAATAGAACTCACATGCTGTTATTAGGAGTGTAAAAATGGTACAACCATTATGAAAAGCAGTAAAAAGACTACTCAAAACATTAAGAATGAAAATTCCATGTAGTCCAGTTACCCCGCTTCCGTGTATTTACTATACACACACAACACTAAAGGAAAGATATATCTCTACCCCATGTTTATCGTAGCATGTATAATGTCCAAGAGCTGAAAACAAACTAAGTGCCCATTGACAGGTGACTGAATGGAGAGATGAGATATATACGCAAATTGGAATACTACTTGGCTATCAAAAAAAAATCCTACCCTTTGCAACAACACAGACGGACCCAGAGGGAATTAGGTTTTGTGAGATAAGTCAGAAGAAGACAGACATTATATAATCTCACTCATAGTCATTATCTAGAGAAACCAAGCAAACAAATTAAATAAATAAATGAAATAAAAATATACATTTAGTTTATAAAATCAAATTACTGGTTTCAAGAAGGGAAGGAGGAGTAATGCACAAATTGGATAAATGGAATCAATACTGTGATGAAGAAAGAACTGGACTGGTGGTGGTACTTGTGGAGTATTTTATACAGACATTAGTTGATGATGATGTACACCTTAATCTATAAAACAATTGATGCATTGTTCATTGGATAAAATTAATTAGAAAAATGAATGAATAAATATAAAAGAGTAGGAATTTGTTTCTTTATTTGTACTTTGTCAGCAAGATTCACCTCCAAGATTTTAGGTCTAAATAGCCCTGGGCAGCTTGCGTGACCTTTCTGGTCATGACAAGAGTAAGATGGCACCCTCTCTCTTTATTTTAAAGAAACTTAAGATACAACAGTTGAGCCATGCCTCACTGTAAAGTGCAAGGGGAGTGACAGAAAGAGTGACAGATAAATTGAAAAGTAAGTCTGTTTAGCAATTTAGGTGACAGTACGTAAAATTTTTAGCTCTTGGATTGTTTAGGAATGACAGCCTACAACTAAGAAAGGCTACCTATCCATTATAAAAAGGAATTTGTGTGTGAACTTAGAAAAAGCAGCCTCAAACTACAGAAGAATTATTTACATATGTTATTTAGATTATAACTCATTAACCTTTGATCTTCAAATTGTCTGTTGCCACCATTTCTTCACTGACCCCTATTGGAATCAATGCTTTCAGACGAATTTTGTCTCACTAGCCTTGTAACCCTATAGAAATGTAGCTGGAAATTGGATAACATTTGTTGTCATCATTATTGTCATTTTTCTAACCAATGGATGATGCTATCAGAAACCAGCTTCCGACAATGAAAAGACCTCAAGATAAAGCCTATTTTAGTAAGGGGTTCTCTGCATGTGAAAACAAATGGCACAAAACTTGCACTGATCTCATCTGAATAGTAGTCACTTATTGAACACTTATATACTTGAAATTTGCTAAGTACTTGTACTCATCATCTGTCTCTGACATGCAGAATGGACACTCAATAAATGTGTGTTGGTGAAAAAGAGGAAGGAGGATGGAAGGAAGGAAGAAAGGAAGGAGTTAAGAAATACAATTTCGTTATAATCTATAACGCAGTGATTACTTCTACGACTTACTTCATTTTAAGACCTGGAAAAACAAATTGTTGAGCAGGTAGAAATATTTCTTTTTTTCTACTAGAGTTTATTGAAGCAGGTCCCAAACCTGACTAAAAACATGGCCAAACTGCCTTTTGATTTTTGCCCTTAAAGACTCCCGTCATGCATAACTCTTATGCCAACATATAAGGCTAATAGCTCAGAAGAAGTAAACAACACTGAGTTGTTTTTTCTGTTTCTCTGAAATGAATCCAGTTACCATAAGTTCCTTGCTTCCCTTTGCTTTTTTTTTAACTCTTAAAATTTGAAGTCAAAAGGCAACTCCTCAGGTGTAGAAACAAAATATTACTCAAATTGTATAAACAAGATGAGTGTAAAGGTTCAGACCTAGGCCCAGTTGTCATCTAAAGAGATAGTATCAGCTCCAAAACCTGTCTACTCACTCACTGAGAATGCTGTCTATGCGTTTGAGCCAGGCTTTCACCTTGTCCTCATGCCCAAAAGGTGATTCATCCTGTGCCATGAACTTTCAAATAAAAATAAAAATTATTTCATTACAAGAAAGAAGGGGAAAAGAAAACGACCAGACTCCCAAAGACTCAAAGTCTGAGCAATTGAGAATGAATTAATCCACTGAAGAATTATATCAGATTGAATTTCAACAAGCCATTTAGGATGATTTTGTGACTAAGCTGGAAGTTGGAATTAATATGTACTATCTCCAAGGTCAAAGTGCTATGGACACTTTTCCTTTATCATTTCAGATTTTTTTTTTCTATGCTGTTTCTTTGTTAGAGCTCACGAAATAGTTTCTTTTCTAACCTACAAAAGGAAATGTACGCCCCTTTATCTTTTTTGTTGTTGTTGGAAGGTTTTAGTAGGATTTGTTAATGTCAACAACTGTCATAGTTGTTAATATTACTAGCTTTAAACTAGTCCTCCATTTCCACATATTATGAATATGTAGAAATATGAAAACAAATATTCATTCGAATGTGATTTGTTTCTTCTTTTGTTCCCAACCCAGTCTCATTCAAGCTAGTTTCCACTCACCTCCTAGCCCAAAGCCTAGGCCTGTTTATTCCTACCCTTTGGGGTTTGATCTCGGAGAGAAGAAAATTATTTTAAGAGATGCAGGGAAAAAAAGTATTAATACTCATTCAAAATTTATTTTAAGAATTCTTTTAAAATGTTTTTTATAATTTTGATAAAAATAGATCTTCTTAATGTGAGAAATGAGATCATAACATACCTACAACAATCATATTTAATGACAAAATTATATAAAACTCCCATTTAAATAACAAACAAAGCAAACTGCCCTCTATCCCACTATCATTGCTTCTAGTCAGTGCTATTCTGGAAGTCTTACAATACCAAGGTAAGAAAATAAAATATATAAAAATTAGAAAAGGAGAAATAAAATTGCGTGTTCTAGTCAATGTGATTTCCATGGGGTATATTCAAGATTATTTACAAACTACTGAAATCAATAAAAGCTTACCAAAGTGGTTAAATAAAAATTACTGAACTTTTAGTGTGGGCCAGGCACAATTCTAGGTACTTTCTATATATTATTAGCTAATAATATTAACTAACCTACTATTTACAACCCCTTGAGAATATTATTTTCCAAGAAAATTGATGCACAGAAAGTTAAAAGTAGTCTGCTGTTATAGGTTGAATTGTGTTCTGCAAAAGATATCATGCAGTCCTAACCCTGATATCTGCAAATATAACATTATTAAAAATGAGGTCTTTTCAGATAACCAAGTTAAGACGAGGTCCCCAAGAGTGGATGCTAAGTCAACATGACCAATGCCCTTATAAGAAGGAGACTGAGAACAGAGACCCTGAGAGAGAGTGCCATGTGATAATGAAATAAGAGATAAGAGTTATAAAACTACAAGTGACGGATTATCAAAGATTGCCACCAACCACAAGAAGCTAGGAAAAGGTAAGGAAGGACTTACCTATGGTTTTCATACAATACCTTGATTTCAGACTTTTTTACCTCCAAAAATGTGAGAGAATAAATTTTGGTTGATTTGGGCCATGCATTTCATGATACTTTGTCAGGTCAGCCCTAGCAAAATAATAAACTTGCCAAGCATCAGAAAGCTAATAAAATGACAAAATGGTACATAAGATCAGCATACCAAAATCAATATACTCTACATCAGTAAAACCAAGCTAGAAAATACAATGTAAAAATGGATACTATTCACAATTACATAAACTACATAGTACCTTGAAATAAATATAATGAAGGAATAGAATACAGGTGACTTTCATTGCTTATGGTAATTTTCTTCTATAAAATTGCCACAAATATTCAAGTAGCTAATTTTAAACCATGCTCCTAGGAGAAGTCCAGGGTTAGGTTTCCCCAAGTCTCTGATAATAACATTTTTATCAACTAATCAACATATAAATTTGTATCCTGTGTGCTTCTGCTTAAAAAGACATTAATTAATACATATTGTTGATACATTACCTTGAACTCACTGTTGTTGACAACAGCACTAAATCTTAACCCTGACCAAAACTTACCTAGCACATATGTATATTCCCTGTAAGGCACATCACACCCTTCTTGCACTTAGGAACACTAGACAACATTTCAGCACTATGCTTGGGGGTCATTTTAAACAATGAAGGCATCAATAAAGAGCACAAAAATGGCACTAGGTGAACTGAGAAAAAGGATACTCGTATTTGCAACATGAGGATTAAAACAGAAAAACAGTATCACCCTGCCGGGATTCAGCTGAAAACAAACCTGTATGTTAGGCAACTCAAATTTTTCACCCCTCTGAGCATGCTCCCAAATAACCATGAAAACACAATAAGTATTGACATGGGAGATGACAAGTAAATTTGAGGAAGTAGGTCAAATTCACATATATGGAGTTTACATATCATATAGACCAAGTACATTTATGAAGAAAATAAAAAGCCATGTAAAGGATGTATAGAAAAGATGTAAGTAAATGGAGATGGAATATGATCATGAAGACTCAATATTCTAAAGATGTCATTTTATCACAAATCAATTCCATAAAAATTCCCTAGAATATTTTTGAGAAACTTACCAGGCTGATCTTCAAATTCACAAGGAAAGGTAAAGACCCAAGAAACACTCAAATTTTGAAAAATAAGGGGTAGCAACTTATTTTGCCGTAAGTTAGAACTTCAAATAAAGTTATATTAAATAAGAGAATGTGGTTTTGACACAAGACTAGAGAGAGAAAAGAGAACCGAAGAGAGACCAAAACTGACATATATTTATATAGAAATGCATCTTATATTTGAATCAGAGAATAATTAACTTCAGAAAACATGGTCAAGAGCACTTGTTCCAGCATAGAAAAAAAAGATAAATCTTATTTTAAATTATTTCAAAAGTGGGGAAAAAATGAAAGACCCAAATGTAAAAAGTAAATGTTTAAAACATTTGGAAAATAAGAGAAGATACCTTAATGATTTCCAAGTAAGAATAATGCATTTGGTAAAATGGGGAAAAAATACAAACAATAAAGGAAAAGATTAATAAAACTGACATTACTTTTTAAAACTTCTCCATGAAATTCACCTTACAAGTTAAGATGCACTGTACAAAATTGAAAGTATTTGCAACACACATAATTAACAAAGAGCTACTAATCAAAATTTATAAAGAAAATCTACAAATAAAATTTCAAAAGATGAAAATTGATTAGAGGAATAAACAAAGGATATGAATTCACAAAACATATTCAGCAGCAGTAGTTGACTAAAAACTTATTAAATTGATTTTCATCTTCACTTTGCAAAAATTAGGAAATCTGATAATTCCAATTTTGGTAAGAATGTAAAGGCACAAAATCATTCAAACTGCTGATGGAAACTGAAATGGAATACACACATTAAAAAGTGCAATTTGTCAATCTCTATGAAAGTCAAAGCTCCATATATCCTTATAGTCTGCAATTCACCCTGTAGGTACAGTCCCAAGAAAGCTGCTTCAGGTATGCACAAGGGCACATGAACAGAACACGCAATGCAGCCTGACTTGTAACAGAAAAACTCTGGATATTACCTAAATATCCATCACGAGCAGATTCAATAATGGTTTATGGTCGTTTAAAAAAATACCATTTAGGAGCTAAAATGGGTAGACTTTAAAAATAAAATGCAGAAAGATATGAAAGAATGCCATTAATATCAAATTTAAAACAAAGTATATGATATGCTATTTATTTATATATACATATGTCATAGTAGCAAAAATATGCATAGGAATGATGGATAATCAATTTAGTATAGCAATTTATTCTGGAGTAGGGAACAGTATCGAAAATGGCTAATTATATCTTTTTTTTAAATATATAGCAAAAAAAAATGAAAGGATGAATTGATTCAAGAGAGATTGGGTGGGTGTTTGTTGTTTTTCTCTATAACTTCCTGGGTGTTGGCAATATATGATTTAAATTAAAAATGTTAAAGTCTGTTGAAGTTGGAAGAAATGTGATGTCAGTTTAAGTCCTAAATTCAGCACTTGTTAAAATTTAGAGGCTGCCATCAAGTTCTATAAATAAGATAATAGAATGTAGAAATTACACTTAATCCTCTAATTACTCTCAGCTTTAATCAAGCCTTTATTAACATAATGTGTCTAGCTTGGGGTCTTAAAACCTGAGAGGGGATTTAGGGAAGAGTAATCAAAACAATGAAAAATAAGTAAGTAATATAAGGAAAGGCAAAGGGACCTAGGATGATTTAGACTAGTGAAAGAAAGCAGAGAGGAAAATGTACTGAAGAGGATGCACAGTTGGCTCTTTTTATACTGATGTCTGTGCCTCAATTAAGGCTTTACTAAAAAATTAGCTACTTTGGTTATCAATTGCTGTATAACAAATCACTCTAAATCATAGAGGTTTCAAGCAATAATAATTTATTTTGCTCTCACATCTGTAATTTGGTCAGTGAGAATGGCTCTTTGATGCTCCATGTGGCATAAGCTCATATAACTCATCTGGGGTTGCAGAATCCACTTCACAAGATTGACTGATAATAGCAAGTTGGTGCCAGTTATTGACTGGAGCAATGCCAGGACTGTGAGCCTTGATCCTCATTTCCTCTCCTTGCTGTCCTCTGCATGTACTTCTGGAACTTCCCCCACACCATGTCTCATTTCCAAGAGCAAAAGACCCATGAAGGAAGTGCGTGACATTTTTATATATTTATCCTTAGAAGTCATAGTGTCTTTTTCACTGAACTCTGTTCATCTAGGCAGTCACAAAGACCCACTCAGTTTCAAGGGTAGGGGATGTACCCGCCACCTCTTAATGAGAAAGTGGCATATTATAGAAGAACTTTTTGGGGGAAGATAATGTTGCGTCCATCTTTGATGTCTGTGCTCAAATCTCTCCCCAAATCAATCTATTATTTTCATGGTTCCCAGAAAAAGATCTTATCGTGTCATTCTTTTCCTCCAACAATAAGGGAGATTGTGCTCACTCTTCACCCCCTGAAAGACAAATTTGTTCAATGGAAATACAAGTCTTTATGGAGTCCAAAGGCATATATTACATATAATAATTCATCAAGGAATCTTGCAACATTTGCTTCTGTGACCAAAACTTAGGAAAGGCTACCCCAAAATATTGACATTTCAAGTGCCTTTCTACTTGAGTTTAGCTAAAATAACATGACAGGACATTCATATTTCATGTCACCTCGTGTCAAAACTACGGGCAGCAACGTATCAGCAACTCAAGTGAATTTGGAGGAATTCGCACAGCAGTATTTCTGCCACAATCTAGACATTCAAAGAGAATGTAACTCATAAATCAGATTTTAAAAATATTTTTAACCTACTGAAAAACAAAATAGACCTTGGAAAGTTTTCTCTGAGTTTCTTTCTTTGACTTATTTTACTTGGAATTTTTCAGCACAACAGTCTAAAGTGATCATACTTGTCAATTCAAGTATCTGGTATTTGGTCACACAAAGATGTTTCCACTTTCACTCTATCCACCAAATGAATATATTGTCTTTATGGTCTTTTATTCAACTTGAGAAATTAACTACCACTTTACACTAGAACTAGTCCTACTAACTCTTTCTTGCTAAAACTATTAAGCACACTCCCTGAATGGGTACTAGCTAGGGATAATGACTTATAAGACAGACTTGCATTAGGGACCAATTTGACTAAGACAGTATTTGGTCTCTATGTCTACTAGGTTGAGCCATATTAAATTATTCAGAGTTAACTAGTTCTGGATCACAAAAAAATGGTAATTTCAAATGGCTTGTAATGATTTGATGTAAAAACCAGGAAAGTGGTATCACAGATTCTTAAATGGGTCAGGCAGTTAAGTTCTACACGTGGGAAGTCCACCATTTGGGGGAAAAAAGAAAAAAGAAACTCTGGTCTATCCGACCTGTTTTTTAGCTGCTGTACAAATTAATCAATGAAAAGTAAAAATGACAGCCTTAAAGAATAGTTTTTATGTCATTCCATAAAAGCTTTGTGAAATTTTTATTAAATCAAATTTAACTGGAATGGTTAGTTTTTTTTCCTAAACTGAGAAAAAAATTATCTTGATTTACCCGCAAAAGTTAGAAGTAATGAAAAGAATCCTTAAGCAATATTCAATAAATATTCAGTACTATCAAAGTATGAACAAAATGATTGAAGATAATGATTTGTATAACAAAGTAAAAAGACTATGGAAGAGTTTAGACGGTAACCTATTTCAATTGTTACCAAAAACAAACAAAAAACATCTTCTGCTAAGAAAATAAAATCAAAGAAATGCATAATCTAAAAACATACTAGCTTCATTTAATAATCTTTGAAAAAAGATAGGATTATGATAAATCTTTGTGAGTCTCTACCTATGGAAGGAAGGGAGAATGGGAGGGAGGGAGGTCACTTGAAGAACATATTTTAACTGCAGGTGGTACATACACAGTTAAAAAAAAATATGTTGGTCAAGTTTACTAATAATATTGTTAGGATCTTTGGTGTCTTGATTTTTGAATGATTGATCTATCAACTTACAATAAGGGTACTGAACTCCAACTCTTTCTTTTGTTAATTCTGTTAGTTTTTACTTCACGTATATTGAGGCTCTATTATACAGCACATAATGTTCATAGTTAGCATGTCCAAAAAAAAAAAAAACCTTGGAGGAGTATAAAGTTTACCAGAATGGTTAAATACTTATGATTAAGCTTTTTGATTTCTCATGTCTTTTTATAAAACCTCAATTCTATTTGGCATGCTATAAGTTGGATGATTTAATAATGAAGGATAGAAATTATACTGAATCTAATATGAACAATATACTCTATTGTACTTCCCTTTCAAGTACAGTTAAGTAGCCACCAGCATGGCCCTCTGGATACGCAAGGATGTTTGAATTCCCACCCATCCAATTCTATCCATGCCCTCTTCTCACCAGTGACAACAGTTGGTCCATGGAGGAAACTACTACCTGAAGAAAAATTCACACTTTTCATTTTTTCACATGTGGTGACAAGAACTACCTGAACATTGTCTCACCACATGTTCATACTTATTTGAATTCCTCCAAACTTATACGTAGCTTGCCCTATATTATCTTTAAGCAATACATTTCAGCAGTATTTTTGCTAAGGTGCTCCATGGAGGTATCACTTTGCATGATGTTAATAAAATTATTATGACCTAAAGAGATTCATGTCAATGCTGCATCAAACAGATTATTTATTTATTTTAGTCCTCATCAGAACTTTTCATATACCAGTGTACCTTATAAATCTCCTAGGGGTATAAGAGCATATTCATTGCTCAGAGCTATTTTAGTCTCGTAAAACATTTTGCAAACTTATCTCAACAAACTAGAACAAAACTGATGAACCTCAGATTTAAGGCGTTTCTTAAATTGTTTTGATATCATTGTAAGTGATGGATTTCTTAATGATAATACTCTTGTCCAAGCATTATTTATCTCCTGATTCTAACAACTTCTGATTCTGAGTCTAATAACTTCCAAATATTTATACAGGAGTTTATTTATTCAATAAATACTTATTAAATGCCTGCTATGTTCCAAGCACCAAAGCAGATTTGGAGACATAAACAACTTTTTAAATGTTCTTTTCTGTATTGACTTCATTCTTTTCTACATTCTCGTTAGAGAAGGTTTGTTAATTATGCATAAGTAGATAAATTTCAATTAGATATAGATAACTCCTAATGAAAAACAATTCAAAACAATATGCTGAACCAGGGTTTCTTACAGATGGGAAGAGTGATTGTGACATTTTAGAAAGGTGATCAGCATGATTTCTCTAAGAAGGTGACATTTGAACTAAAAGAATATGAAATGAGTAATTTCCTTTACTATTTCTCTTCTCCTCTGTATTGTCATCAAATAATGAATGCTTTTATATGGTAAGAAAATAAAAATATACTGGAGTACATAAAAAACTTGCTACTCTAATCTTCTCCATCCTAGATTCAATTCCAGAAGCATTCTCTTTTGATAGTTTATTATTTTTGTTTTCGTGACAATTACTATTACATAAAAGTCACAAATGGAAGATCAACAATAAGGAAAGATTCTGGGCCCCTCAGTGATTTTGAAGTCACCATGTCAGCCCTGAAGTTCCTTCCTTCACGTGAGGGAGGAATAAATCTACCTTATTTTTAAAGTCTTTGTTATTTGTAGATATGTATGACTTATAGCCAAATCCAAAGCAATACAGAAGCTAATATTGAAACTCCAGATAATTAAAATTAAAATATTCCTAGCACACAACTCAAATGCATTATATATTTTCTCTCTCTACAATAATGGATTAAAATATACTACATTTAGTTTGCCTCCCATTTAGAGTCTGACTTTCCAGTACAGTTTTGTGTTTGAGTCTCCATTTCTATTTCACTTTTCTGTTCTTTATGGAACTTACATTCTAGTTAGAGGAGGTGTTAATTTACACATAAGCAAATAAATTTCAAGATTGCAGGTACTGATAGCTGTTAATGAAGTAAAATAAGATCTGAACTAGGGAGTTTCTTGCAGACGGGAAAAATGATTGTGGCATTTTATAAAGGTGATCAGCATGATTCCTCTGAGAAGGTGACATTTGAACTAAAGGAATATGTTAGAAGAGAAAAAACAGGCCTGCTTCACCCTGTCATTCATGGCATTGGCTTTTAACCCATTCTGTCTAATCTCTGGAATCTATTCTTTCTTCTGCTTCAGTCATGTTTCAAAAGGGATCTGGAAGCTTCGAGCACAACAGTCAAACTGCCGGGTCCTATCCTTGGACTCTAAGTTCCAGTTTCTTTTATGCCCCGTTTTTCTCTTTCAAGCATTTTACCTTTACTTTTTTATAGTATGACATAATTGTCTAAGAGTATCTGAAAAAAAATATTCCAAGCCCTTCTATGTTTGAAAAGTCTGTTTGCCCCTTCATACTCTGGTGGTAACCTTTTTCTCAGATATTTTCAGGCTTTTTTCTTCTTCGTTTTCACTTTATTGTCATCAAGATCTCCTACATTTGGGATTGCCAGATGTCATTCTGATTCTTGTGTCTTTGTGTTTGAACTATATTTTCCCTTTGGAAACTTTCAGACCTACTGTTTATACCTGATATCTGAAGTTTCATGATGCTGTGCTTGCAAGTGCCCATCTTTTTTCACTCATCTATCTCATCATTGAGTGTGATTGTTTTCAATAATGAAAATTTTTGTCTTTCTATTCCACTCTGGGTATTTTTCTATTATTGCTTTGATCGTTTTGTTTCCTAGTTCTTCTCATAACTATTAATTAAGGTTAAATAACTGAATGGAGTTGGTCTATCTGCCAACTGAGTTCCTTTGCTTTTTCCTGACAGTTCAGTTCTTTCCATCATTGCTGGACCTACTGATACCATTTCAATTTTGAAAACAAACAGGCTTTTATTTTCTTTCCATCTTCCAGAAATTTGTTGAACTATCTCAACCACAGATGCGATTCCTCTCTATTTCTTCATTTATTCCTTCTTTCATTCCTTGTATTTTTATTTTCAGGCCTTTGTATTCAGTCTGCCATCTTGCCAGAACACTTGAAGTATACCTTTGGTGACACAGTCGAAATAAAATTATTGCATGAATTTCTCAGCAGTGTTATTTTTACATATAAGAATATATTGTACAACTCAAGTAACACCAAAACACAAGTTTGTGTTTAAGTATTTTATCACTGTAAAATAGAATGTAAAGGGCAAAATACACTAAGTTTTTCTTATTCTTAAAAAAAAGTGACTAGAGTGCTATCCTTCTGCTGTTGTTTTTCATTTTCATGTAGAATGTAGCTCCTGAACTTATATAGCTTTAAAACATTTTTTTTCATTTAGGTGATATCTTAAAAGCTTCTCTGTACAAAAACTTATATGATTTTCAGTAGAGATTTTTCCCTGTGTCCTTGGACCAATTTCTGATTCTTTTAAGACACGTTACCCACTGTGATATTAACGTATTACTTTAAGAGTTGTAACAGCAGGAGACAGCTTTTTTCTTCCTCAGGAGAGATACAAGGCATCTGTGTCTACACTTTATATGAGAATTTCCTTGACATCTAACTTATACTGCCGCAGCATAAATGCTACAGTAACATTCCTTCACTTTAGCAGGCTTTAATGAACTCAAGAATATGTTCCCAAAAGGTATTTCTATATATTTATGGCTCATATAACTAGTTGTTTATAGATTAAAGAAATATATTTATTCAATAAATATCTACTGAAAGACATGTTTTTTCAGGAATATGACAGTAAATAAGACATCATATCCTTGAGTGCTAATAAAGGGATACAAATCAGTAAACAGCAAATTTCAAGAAAATAGTCATCAGTGTTATTGTGGAATAAACACAAGATGACATACAAGCAGCTAAAAGAACAGTAAACCCCAGAGAAGGGAATGGGTAGTTTAGGTTAAGAGATGATGCCCTGAGGGGGTGATTCCTGTGCTAAAATTCAAAGGAGCAACTCAAAATAGTCAAGGGATAGAATTTGCGGTGGAGAAGATAAAGGAACATTCTAGGTGTTGGGAACAGTGTATATAAAGGTAGTTGAATCAGTCATCAACCACAAATACAAATGACAAGAGATGAAACTAGCAGAGGAGATCAAAGCTGAATTCAAAATCAGAGCCACTGTATCAAGAATGTGAGCTTTTTTCTGAAATAAATATTATAATTAGGCTCAGCGTCAGGTCAAATTCTTCGTATCTCTTTGAGCAAGTTCTGATTTTTTTCATAGATGAATAATTTGACAAGCTTTCATTACAGATTTTTTGTGGGCAAGTTATTGTATTTGGAAGGTAGTAAGTAAACCATTCAACCTTAGGAATCAGTGTGAAAAAAGGTCAGAATATTTGGGGCTACTCTGTATTCTGATGAGAAGGGAACATCGGTTCAAGAAGCAATGAGTGGTAGAAGGTAAATCCAAAAAGTCGTGTTACAGCATGATGCCATGGCAAGACCTTGGATTTCATTTTTTATAGGATTTGCACTTTAAATAGTAAATATGCTATTCAAGTTTTTTGAGCAAAGATGAGTGAAGCTTGATTATATGTGTGTTTCACCCAAAATGTTGATTCCAACTCTTTATTATAGTGTACATGTCAGGAAATAGATTGCTTCACTTAAATCAATTTAAGCTTTGCTTATTTTTTTGTTAGTTTATTAAGGACCTGGTTATCTAAATGAGCCTCTATGGCGTGTTTTAAGTATCGATGTTAGAGCTGGTCACCATTCTCTTCAAATTCAATCCCTTTGAATATTTATTCAACTTGCCCTTAAGAAGCTCACAGTCTAAAGTCACAACCAAAAGTAGCTTCCGTAACCTCCCAACACATTTTTCTGTTATTGTTCAATGATGTTAAAATTGAACAAACACCAAATCACATGATAACCCATGGAAGTTCTATACCTCACCATAGTCTTCTTAGGACTTTTCATTTAGGAATCAAGTTAAGCTAAAAAAAACAGTGTCTTAAGTCATGAAAACTATCAAGGCATTATCTTCTAGAAACCAGAAATAAAACCCTGTCTGTTGCATACCCATGAATAGGAGCAAATCCAGCTGGCGTTGACATGGACTTTGAATAAAGTCATTTGGGTGATGGGATAGACTCTTCAAAAATTTGGAATACAAAATTATGCATATAGATTCCTAGCTTTCCTCCTTGGAAGAACTTGGAAGGGGTCCTTACAAATAGGATGCCAAGCTTTATTTGCTTCATGGTAAACTCTCCTCTCATGAGAAACAAATATATAAACATAGAGTGTGATTTCAAGAGTTATCAATAAAAAGTACACCTACTACATCAGAAACAAGGAGGCCCTATAAAGGTCCCTGCTTTTTGCTATAATCACTCTTTTGCCAAAACCTTGACTTGTCACAGGAACTGCTCTCATCTCAATATTTAATCAACAGGAAAATTTTTGTGTGGCCTCTCCTACTCCCCCCTCTTTTAACCATTTTACTGGTCCTAAATTCCAGTCCCTGATACTTTAGCAATGAACCTTTTCTTCATAGCTGCCTTTTTAATAAGTTCCACCCAGAGCGCGAGGCCATTTTCAGATGTTGGCACCCATTTAGCTAAGACAGTAAGGTAGACAGGATGTGTTTCATCAGGTAGAAAAAAAAAAACAAGGAAAAAAGTTTATTTGGGGCAATCTCCTTAAAAGTTTGGTTTTCAAGCCAATGTTGGCTGCAGTTAGCTGCTTAGCTCTGTGGAAACCAGTTGTATGACTGCAGATAAAAAGCTGTAGACCTCTGGAATACAAGCAAGTAGCACCTCATTATACAAATAGAAGCAACTCAACTATGCATGCACTCAAACTGAGCTCAGTGGTCTGCTGCATTTCAAAAATATCCATCTGTTCCAAGAGAAGAAACAGGAAGTTTTGTTAATTATCTCTCTCAACCCACTAGTTAGTTTCCAGAAAAATCACCAAAGCCATCTTTCCTGAATAAATTTAACAAGTAAGTTACAAGATGCAGCACAGCAGATAAACCTTATATTAAACTCCTTTTACATGAACCAAAACTATCAGTGGCCAATTGCATACTCACTGCCTCTAAGGCCTCTCCCATGCCTTCAGCTCTTAGCAGATATAATTGCTTTCTGTACATAACTTTTTTGATTTGACAATACTGATTAATAAAACAATATCACACTAGGTATATGTAAAACATTAAATATTGCACATTCACTTGAGAAGGATTTTTTTATTTATTTGTTATAAGAACAACTTTGTGTCAGAATTCTATTAAAATAATCTCACAAATTTTCACACTTTAAGACAAAATAATTTCATAGGAAACAGTCCATTGTTGGTTATTAGTTAATTGAAATAGGTATCTCTAAAACTACCTGAGTCCACTTATGTCATCTTAACTAAGATCCCATCCCAGAGTGTGCTAATGGTATTAAGGCTACACATGCCCAGTTGGACTCCTGCCATCATTCTATAAATCACTGCCAATTATGCCAATAAAACTGCCGGGGCTATGATTGATTTCTTAGTTATACAGTCAGCTGTTCTTCAACTCTTTGTTTTCCTTCAAATGTTTTAACCATGGCCTACTTTCCTGAAAACATGATGGTTTATATCACCTCAAAAGAGACATTTGTATACATTGGCTAGTGAGATAGAGTTTAGGAATTCAGCAGAAACTCATTTCCACAGAACTATTGAAAGGATAACCCAAATTTGCTAAGCCTCCAAAAGTCTGAGAAATTCTTTTTAAATACTTAATTGAGGGAGTTTTATTTCAATTGTTATAGATCCATCACCTCTCTAGTTAATCTAAGAACCACTTTTTGAAGTGATCGGAGTCTGTGAAATGTATGATGTTTATAAAAATGTAGCAAATATTTAGCATCATCACAAAAATGGACTTTTTGCTAGTATCACTTCTTTACCAGCAAAGAGAAGCATAAAATTATGGAGACTTAGAAACAATCAGCTTAATTATTTTTAGTATAATTATTGCTGAAAATTAAATGTGGTTTTGATCAACAATCATGCATGGATCAAGGTTGAAAATTTGATGTTTATTCAGATATTAGACCTAGCTGTAAAACAAAGTGATAGATTGGAAAGCCCACAGACCTAAAACCAAACAAAATAGAGTTTAAATGACAGCTCTCCTCCTCACTAGCCCTATATGCTTTATCTATTAACACAACAAATGAATAAGGTACAGCTACTCAGAGCTACAGATACAGTGGTAGTAATAAGACTTAGGTCCCGACCTGATGAAGGTTAGGTTCTCCAGCTGGGAGAGATAACAAGCAAATAAAGGAACAAGATAATTTCAAGTCTATAAAGAGGCATTAGAGTGAGAAATAGAGTGGGATAGCATGTTTATGTGATTAGAGAAGACTGCAAAAGCAAAGAGTGGATGATGCCCTAGTTGATATCTGAATGACACTGAGGGTAGTTAAGCAAGACTGGATGCAGCAGCCTTTAAAGTAAAGGGAAGGGCACAATGGTCTCAAATTGAAAGAGATTCAAAGAAAAGAAATAAGACCATGGCCCTTGTTTCCAATGAGTGCCAAATATCTTCACATGTGAAACGGAAATAACAATAATACTACATTTGCAGTACTGTTATCAGAGAGTTTATTGCAAAATACCTCAGCCATGCCTAGCACATCTTAGATTCTAAAACAAAGTAAATGTTGTTTTATCATTAATATTTGGGGGCACTGAAATCCTATAAGAACTTCACTATCTACAAAACTGAAAGAAGTTAGTCACACAGAATTACGGTTATTTCCCATAGAATGCCTTCAAGTTGTGTTTAAAGTGTCAAAACTGAGTTGTGCTTTATCTCCTTGCACAAGCAGGCATTCATATTTAACTTAAAGTACTCATGACTATATCTTTTAATTTTAAATACCCGTGGATATATGTCTGCCATATTCAAAACAATTTAATAAAAGCTAGCAATGAAAGGTGCTCCACAAATTTAGGAATAGGCTGTAAAAATTGACATTGATAAAGTTGTAATGAGTTCACCTGATTCCTTTATAAATTATGTATATTCTTTGCATGATCACTATAAAATGCTCAAATACATAGACCGCTTCAAAATTGTCATACCATTGCAATTAGAATTAAGTGTTCAAAAGCACTTTCTAAAAAGTAATAGCCTAAATCTGTTAATTGGACTAAGAACAATCAAATTAATAAGCATTCTTCTTAACATTTAACTTTAAATCACCTCTGGGTGATAACCAACTCAATCATACTACTTCATAATCATTGCCCTAATATTTACTAAGGCCTAAGCTACTTAATTCTTCCAAAGAATAAAAATATACACACAACAAGAAAGCTACTTTCAAATACAATTCAAATCACCTAGACAAAACCTTAGAGCTGTAGAAAAGAAAAAACAAATATTTTTCTAATTTAGCTAGAAATATTACTAATTAAAAGAAGCCATCTTCCTATTGTTTAAACATGCTAGTTGTCTAGAGATAAAATAAAAACCTGTCAACATGCATTACCTTCTCTCTTTGGGTTACTTGAGAACCACAAGCCACAGAAAACATAAATCATCTCACTTGCATTTAAACATCTTTTTCTTAAAAACTAAAGAGTATATAAATTTAAGCAATGAAATAAAGTAGCATTGGATTACAACCCGAAATATAAAATATATAGCCATGAGTCCATACTGATATAAATAAATTATTGAATAAGCAAAATAAATCTCATATGAACAAGAATTTCAAACAATTTATGTATATATTCTGTGCACAAAGGAAATGAAGTATTCACTTCTTTACTTCTTAAGTGTGTGCTTCATGTAGTGACTTCCTTCCAAAGGTACAGTATGAATTGTGGGCAAAAGATAACCTGACAGTTGACAGTGTAGAAATCTAAAAAACAGTATCTCAGTCACGTGATCAAGGTCAACATCAAAAGTGATGTCATGTAGATAATATGTACCCTTGAGAGAATGATTTGTGAAATATGTTGCGAATAGCACCTTATGTCTGTGGTCTTCCCTAAAACCTGTTACTCCAGTCTAATCATGAGTAAAACATGATACAAACTCCAACAAGGGACATTCTACTAAATACTAGAGTAGCACTCCTCAAGACAGTCAAAGTTATCAAAAATAAGAAGAGCCTGATGAGCTATCACAACCAAGAAGAGTCTAAGAAGACATAATTATGAAATGCTACTTGGTTTCCTAGACAGAATCTTAGAACACAGAAAGAATATTGGGTAAAAACTACAGAAATCTGATTAAAGTATGGATTTAACTTTAAAAAACAATAACAGAAAGCAATGTACATTCACAAGTTTCCTGAAACTTTTGAAACAAGCTTAAGTGAAGCAGGAGTAAAATATTTTATCTTTTTTAATGCACTCCTTTCTCCAACACAGGTTATTGGTTAATTCAACATAAAAACACTATCAATAACTGAAACGTAGCATTTGAGAAAAATGTTAAAGCTGTCAACATTCTATCCTCATATCCTTTAAAAGTTTACTGGTTTAAATAATAATAACATTTTTTTAAGTGACTTATTTGAAGAAGTAATTTTCAAAAGCTCAGAAATGTCTCAGGTATCTCCCTCTCTTCATAAGGATCAAGCATGAAGTTTGAAATTCCACCATTTGATATTTATTCATTTTTATATTTTGAAGACTTTTTTCCATAAAAACACTTTACTAAGTAGCGAATAACCCTCCAAAGGTTCAATATAAACCACTTACAGCTAATCAGAGTGGACCTGAATTGACTGCAGCTGAAAGCAAAGAAGAGAACACTTTAAAAGAGAAATGGGGCACTAAAAGAAGTAAGAGGTTGCTGAAAATAAATACAATACTAGCTTACTACATAGTTTTACTGAGAGCCAACTCTGCCCCCAAGTTCTTCCAAAGAAGTTACTCTCTTCTCTTTTCCTAAATGAAATTTTAGTGCCCTTGGACCTTTAGAAAACAAAACAAATATATTTCGTAGAACATCATGTTTCATAATTACATTTCAGTGCATAAGTCCAATTATTTCACTGAAAGCAAACTCTTCCCAATTGGACAGTGTTTATTTCTACTTGAATCTTTTTCATTTCTACTGTCTAATGCCAGAAAAAAATATGCCAAGAGAGATCTTTATGCAAACTTAAGTCCTAGAAGATCATGGACTTCCACAAATATAACTAAAGATTTACTATGTGCCCCTCTGTTTACAAATGTCAATGCAAGTTGAGGAAAATGTGAAAATTACAGGAAACCAATTTACAGCAGCTGAAACAAATTAGAGTTTTAGGGTTTATTTCAAACTCAAAGAAAAAAAGAAAGAAAGAAAGAATATAATGAAACATCCACCTCTGGGCTAGCCATATGTGCCATACCAAATCTTTATTAATGGAAGTATAAGTTACATGTTAAAGGGAATTTTGTCCCTGCAGCAAAGATCCCAATAGTGATATGCACAGAGTGTAACCCTTTAATCTCAAGGTGAGTTACCAAAAATTTGTACAATAATTTAGAGGCCGTTTATATAGTGGCCTTATATTCAAATATTTGAAAGACTTCTAGATCATGTGCTATACTGCCCAAAAATCATTTTACTTTTTGAAATTTAGGGAAAAGATGTATTTCATCTTGCCAGTACTGGATAATTGAATTACCTAGAGAGAATATTCAAAGCAATTGTCATAAAGAGTTGGAAAGAAACTATGTATCCAACTAACAGATGAATGGACAAAGAAGATTTGGTATAGAAAAAAGGGGTCCTATTTATATATATATAGAGAGAGAGAGATACATATATATGTATGCATACATATATACATATATGTACATATATATATGATGAAGCCCTAATTTGCAACAATATAAGTGAATCTGTGAAATAAGTCCTCATGAAATAAGTCAAACATAAAAGATAAACATCATATGATTTCATTCATATGTGGTAAATAAAGAAACAAAACAAATAAAGGAACAGAGAGCTTATTCAAAGAAATAATTGCTGAAAATGGCACAAACCTGATAACGGAACTGATTGTATAAGTCAATGAAACCAACAGAACTCCCAGCATTCTAAAGAGAAAGAGAACTACACTATGACATATGATTGTGAAACTATCAAAAGCCCAACGGGGAAAAAGCAATATATAAAGGTACTCCCCGCAGGCTATCGTTGGTGCTCTCAGCAGAAACTCTACAGGACAGGAAAGAGTGAAACAACATGTCCAAATACTCCAAGATAAAAAATTTCATTCAAGAAAATTCTATCCTGCAAAACTCTTTCAGAAATGAGGGAAATAGAAAGATTGTCCCTGAAAGACTTTACTATCATGAAATCTTTTTTATAAGAAATGCCAAAAGATGCTGTTGTATATAAATATCATTTTTTTCACAAAAAAGACAAAAACTAAGTAGACGAAATCAGAAAACAAAAGTTAAAACGGCTCTGTGTGTGCGTATTAATAATCACCCTGAATGTAAATGGGTAAATTCCCCATTCAAAAGGCACAGAATGACTGGGTGGATTAAAAAACAAAACCCAACTGTATGTTATTTGCCAGCAACTCACTTAAGATATAAAGATAAACACAGATTTATCCCCAAAAGAACTTATCTATGGAAAATGGTACTCCCAGTCAGTGGAGAATCTAAAAAAGAAACAAAATCAAAAAAGAAACTATTATACATATATCAGATAAAAAACATCCAGCCAAAAATAATGTAACAAAAAATAAAGATCATCACTATATAATGATAAATAGATCATACAATAGAAAAATACACACACATAAAACATAGCATAATCCAAATAAATCAAGCAAATATTAACAACCTAACGGGAGACATTGACAGAAACACAATAATAGCAGAAAACTTTAATAGTGCACTCACAGTAAAGACAAAACATCCAGACCGAAAATCATTAAGAAAATAATGCCATTAAATGAAAAATTAGATGAGATTCACTTGATAGATATCTATAGAGTATTGTAACCCAAAACAATAAAATGCATAGGCTTTTCAAATGTTCATGAGAAACGTTCTGAGGATAGACTACATATTGGGACACAAATCAAGTCTCAATAAATTTACAAAGATTGAAATCAAAATCATATTTAGCATCTTTTCAGAAAACATCAAACTAGGAGAGAGGCGGGAACCACAATGGAGTGGAGGATAAACCTATTACTGAACGACTGTTGGGTCAATAGAAAGTCAAAGGTTAAAAAAAGTATCTGGAGTCAAATGAAAATGAAAACAAATTTATCAGAACCTATGGGAAATGACAAGAGCAGTACTTAGAGGGCATACAATCCTAACTCAGGAAACAAGAAGTATTGCAATCAAAAGAAAGAAAAAAAAAAGCCTTTACCTGAAAGCACTCAGAAAAAGAAAAGAAAAAGTAAAAGCAAATATCAATAGGAGAAATAAAATAATGAAAATTAGGGGAGAAATAAACAGCAATCAAAAAGATTACTCAAAAATATCAATGCAGTTCACCTCTGTGGCTCAGGTGATTAAGGCAGCTAACCTGTGGGCCATGTAAAAGCCTGTGGACCTGTGTTCAAGACCCAGAGCCAAAAGTTAAAAAAGACAAGTTTAAAAAAAATGAAGAGTTGTTTCCTTGGGAAAAAAAAAAAAAAAAAACCCACAAACTACCAACCAGACTCACAAAAAAGAGGAGAAACAGAAATAAAAGAGGAGATACTACAGAAATACACAGGATTATAAGAGAGTATTAAGAGTACTCATATGACAGAAAACTGTATAATCTAGAAAAAAATGTACAAATTCTTAGAAATATACATTACAAGATTAAATCAGGAAGAAACAAAAAAACTGAACAGACTGATCACAAATAAGGAAATTGAAACAATAATCAAAAACCTTACAGAAAAAAAACAAAAGACCCAGATCAGGTGGCTTCACTACTGGATTCTTTCCCTTGCCAAAAAATGAAGAAAACAAACTTCTAAATACTTTTAATGCCAATATTACTCTGATTGTAAAAAGAGACAAGAATATCACCAAAAAATTACAGAACAATATGGTGAATAACAGCAAATCAAAGTAAACAATTCATTAAAAGAATCATACAATACAATGAAATGGGATTCATTAAAGGAATGCAAGGATAGTTCAACATATGCAATCAACAAATGTGATATACCACTTCAACAACAGGAAGGACAAAAAAATCATATAATAATCTCAAATTATACATATAAAGCATTTGATAAGGTTCAACACCATTATATGTTCAAAAAAACTTTCAAAAATATGGGCATAGATGAAATGTATCTCAACACTATATAGGCTGTATATGATAGACCCACAGCCAACATAATACTCAACAAGCACATGAAAAAAGACTACCTCTTTCCTTATTAAGAAAATAAAAATCGAAACAACAATGGAATATCACCTTATACATGTGAGAGTGATTATTATCCAATAGACTGGAAACAAGTGGTAGGAGAATGTGAAGACAAGGGAACTCTTAAACAATGCTGGTGTGAAATATTGGTGGGAATGTAAAATGGAACAACAATTATGGAAAGCAATACGCAAAGTCCTCAAAATACTGGGAATGGAAATTCCACGTGATCCATTTATCCCACTACTGGATATTTACCCTAAACACACAATTTGCAGAGATTATATGATCCTCCACCATGGTCACTGTACCATTCTTTACAATAATTAATAACTGAAAATAACCTAAGGATCCTCTGGCAGATGATTGAATAAAGAAGATTGTAGATATATACATACATAGATAGATATATAGATAGACATATAGTCTCATAGATAGACAATTATTACTCAACTATCAAAAAAGTTGAAGCCCTGCCATTTGCAGCAACATGGATAGACCTAAAGAGATTTCTGTTGAGTGAGATGTCAGAAAGAGAAAGATAAACATTACATGATTTTACTCACAGGTGGTAGAGGTATCAAGAAAACAAAGGAACTAAGTCAGACACAAATAGATACTTAGCCTATAAAATCAGAACATTTGTTTCAAGAAGGGAAGGGGAGTGGGGTGCGTACCTTGGGTAAATGGAATCAGTCTTATGGTGAGGGAACAACTGAGCTGATAGTCATAAAAGCAATGGATTATATACAGATGTTGATTTACAATGATTCATACCTTAAACCTATAATTTTATGATGCAATATCCTCTATTAAAGTTAATTCTAAAAAGAAAAGAAACAAAACAAATGAATAAAATAAATAAAACAAAAGCTAAACTTTTAGACTACAGGATTTTATAGACTATAGATTTTAGACTATAGATTTTACTCACAGGTGGTAGAGGTATCAAGAAAACAAAGGAACTAAGTCAGACACAAATAGATACTTAGCCTATAAAATCAGAACATTTTCTGATTTTATAGAGAGAAAAGGAAAGGGGAAGGGGTGAATCAATCTGGTAAAAAGAGTCTATTGTATGCTGAGCTATAGTGGTGAGCTTATCATAGTATATACAGATATTGATTTATAATGATGCATACCTGGAACTTATATAATGTTATAAAGAATGTAATCTCAATAAATTTTAATGAATGAATTAAGTATTTGGCATATATATTTTGACTACTACTGAGATTTTTAGCAATTGCCAAAAAGGTACCAAAGCTTAAAATACTAGTAATAGATCAAAAGCTACCTTCTTCTAATAATAGTAATAATCTACATGGGAGTCATAAGTTCTATAAATGTTATGAGACATTGTCTAACCAAGAAGATATCTCAAAGCAAATACGAAGATCCAAAGGAATTTTTTGCTCAGATACCAAAAATGACCCTTCAAATGAGCAAATCATGTGCCAGCTTGTATCGGTGTACAACAAAGAAAAAAATGATTACACAGCAGGCATGTCAAAAAGTTCAGCTGGACTTCACCAAGTTTTAGTGAGTTAGATTGTGATTCATAAGCCTTGCTGAACCCTCAGAACTGAGTCACTCATTTTGGACTTTCTCTGAAAGTTTCTCCCTATCCACTCACATTTGACATATTTGATTCAATGTAGAAGAAGACACATGGAAATAGTATTATAAGTGATAATTGGATCAAGACCTAATATGTCCTTTTCTCATCAATATGATTTTCTTCTGATTCTCAATCCCATGCACATGCCCAATTTCCTCTGGTTTAACTTTTTAGCTCTCTAGCTGGTTGTTCTATATGTGAAAATTACCAAGTGTCTCTTAAACATACCTAGCCATTGACTATAGTTTCATTTAAAAAATATTACCAGCTATAATTTTCTATCACCTAAAATTAAACTATCATTAACATAACATTGAAAAATATGCAGGTTACTCAATTATTCTCATTATTTATAAAATTCTATTGTGAATAAAGATTACATTATAATAATGCTCTAATTTTACTAGCATTAGTAGTGGTTGTAGGCTTTTTCATCCACCGTATTTGAAGGGTACTTGTTGGTATTCCTTATCCTTACCTATAATTTAAGGTAAAGTATTATCAGAATTTGACCCTACGATTTGCTTTATAAAAGAGGAATCAGCTGCCTTTGATTCCTCTAAGGGCTAGTGATCAAGATTGCTATTAAACATTTGAAGATACCAGCACAAAAATCCACCAATCTCTAATCATCCATATACATGTCTCTCTGGAACACTCCATTACCAAGGCAATAAAAAATGATGGTGCTTTTGAGTACAGCATCAGTATTTATATACTGTAGATAGTTTTACAGTTGAACATGTTATTATGTTTATGTCTAGCAGTTATGGCAATGTTCTCTGTTTAGTGATGACATACTATAAGAGAGTACTCATAGTAAACTGACTAGAAATAATTCATACACTGTCATCATGAGATCAATAGGCTGACACTAAAAATCCTATTAGTTACAACATTAAATGATCCTCGTTATATATTTCCTACTCTAGGACTATGATATTCTGAGGTCAACCAATTAAAAACTTAGAATGTCTCACAATTATGCTAGCCCCTTTTTGTTATTTAATAAGTTGACTCTTGGTGTGTAGTTTTAATTATTTTGCATTATGCATACAGTACATGCTTAGCATGCACTATATGTGAATTATGATGGCCACGGAAGTTTTGAACTATGAAGTATATTGATCACATAGTTGCCTAGTCATTCAAGTTCTTAGTAGGTCTCTGACAATGTTCTCTCAATTTTGTCTTTTCTCTCAATGTGTGTGGTACAGAATTCTTTCAGCACATACTATTCCACAATCAGAAGTTTCACTACTCTGTTTTGTTAAAAGCAAGGAGGGTGTGATTTCCAATCCTTTATAATTTCCGGATTTACTAATTAAATTGCTTCAGTCATGTCAAAGGCACTTTTTATCACTTAGAATATTAAAATCAGCCGGTTTTGGAGAACAAAGTCAATCAGAAAAAACTCTAAAAGCATGAAAAAGTGTTTCCTGTGTTCCGATGACTTAAAAGGAGCTCAAAGGAAATTCACCAAATTTAAATAAAAATTCATTATCCTAAAGAAAATAAGCCTGCAAATTAAAGCCACAGCAGCCAGCACCCTGAAAACAAGCCTATGGCAAAAGGCAGTCCTACAAGGGACACACTCCTCTACTCTTATCTTTTTCCATGGCCCTGAATCTGTGTAAATGCATAGGAATTCTTTATCTGATGCAGTTAGCAAGTAGGATTTTTATATTAATGTGTTCAATCAAGGAGCTGGGATTTAAGCATTTTCATGCAGTTATATGTGGCAAGCATGGTCCAATGTATTTTATATCATTTAGTTCTCACAACATCATAAAAGGTAGGTATTGTCATGCCCACTTTTCAGGTGCAAAGATCAAGAGTGATGTTGCATAACTTTTCTGAAGTCTCAAGGTTAGCAAATGAAGAGCAGTCATATAAAGCAAGTTTTTTGATTCTAAAGCCCCTACATTTTCATTTACTATACTAAATATATATCACACACTACACAACTTATTACTCTTGGAGAAACAGAAGTGATAAAATAAATTTGAATCACGAAAAATACAATTTATTCCTTTTGAAGATTCAAAAAACATTTAAGAATTTGTCATGCCTCTGGGTTATGATTAGAAACATTAGTCATCCTTTCATTATCAATATATCAGAAGTGCCTATTAACAGAGACTTATGATTAATGAAATAAGAAATATATCTGTACATGTATTCTTTCTATATGAACATGATCACATTTAGACTTCCAAAACTAAGTGTTTCATGATTCTACATTAAAGTACAATTTCTCATTAAGCATGATTGTACAGGGCTGTTTGCATATTGCTCTCATACAAGGCCTTTAGAACTTATTCAAGGCACAGAACATGACATGCCCATCATCATACTTGTCTTTTAACTACACCGGGTCCAAGCTTAACATTCAAATCCTCAGAGAGCCCCTGTCCCTAACTAGGGAATGATCTTGTACAACCCCTAATTTCAACCAAAGGAAGATTGTTTCACTTGGGTGTTTTGGTTTTTTTGTTTTGTCTTTTTTTTCAATTTCTCAGACTAAAGATACCCTTAAAAAAAAAGTCACTTTCATCACATTATGAACATAGGGCTCAAAACAGCCCCACTCCTTTAGGCAGAATTTGGATTTTTAAAGATGTCTTTAATGATGCCTAAATGACGTCTTTAAAAAGTTTTTGTGACCCAAATGTAAACAGTAGACTTTCAAGTTCTGGCCGTAAGTTGAGAGATTTGTAAGACAAAGAGGCCTCCCTGGGTTCTCCTAGTTTTTCCTAGCATCTAAATAGCTGTCTACTCTACCAGTTTGACCCTCTTTCCCCAATCCTAAACTTGAATCTCAGTGGACATTTGATCCCAAGCCAAATAAAAATCATTTCTGTTTTGGTATCTTTATTTCTGCATTGCTATAGAGTGTTAGACTGGGTAAACTGATAAAGCATAAAAATAACTACGTACAACTTAAGCATATTCAGGCTAAATGATTCTAGATTTATTGGCGTTTTCTCCCCAAGTCCATTAAATGAACATACATGTCACAGAAGGGAAATCTTCCTCTTCAGATGACTTAACTAAAAATAATTAAAACTTTTCTGAGATAAACTTCCTAAAAGGTCTCCTATTAGATATCTTGCAATAAAATACAAAATGTGCAAATATTATTATCAGAGAAAGACAATCTGGGGGAAATCACATGTTCAGATTTATTAATGATCTAAAAAGTGTAGAGAATGCAAACAAACTTGAAACTTGGCATTAAAAATGAAACTTATAGGATATATTTCAAGCTTTCAAGTCCTAGTGATATTTGGGAAGGATGAATGACAATTTTAAAAAATAAGCAATTGTTTTAATTTGCTATGACTGCCATAACAAAGTACCACAGATTGAGTGATTTAAACAACAGAAACATATTTTTGGCCCACCAGGTCCAGGGGGAGCAGCCAGTGTGAACAGCTAAATAAAAATAAATTAAAAATAGTTCTTCCTCTTCTTTCTTCCTGTCTACTCACCTTCATTCCTGCCTACAACTTTCCTTTAAAAAAGGAAGGAAGAAAGGAAGAAAGGAGGAGGGAAGGAAAGAGGGAAGGAAGGAAGGAAGGAAAGAAAGAAAGTTTCCTCACAATTTTGGAAACTTAAAGCCTGAGACCAAGGTGTTGGCAGACTTGGTTTGATCTGAGACCTCTCTCCATGGCTTGTAGACAGCCATCTTGCCCCAGTATTTTCATGTGTCTTCCCTTCTGGAACACTGTGATCAAATTTCCTCCTTTATTAGAGTATCAGTCATTTTTTTTAATTAGGATTTACTCCAAAGACCTCATTTTAATGTAATTACCTAAAGATCTGATCTCCAAATATAGATCCTATCCTACAATGTGATACAAATCATTCTGTGGTGCTAGGGATTTGTATTTCAACATACGAATTTTGGGGAGATGGGGGACAATTCATCCCATAATGGAAGAACATGAAAAATCGGATCCCATTCCTTTATGAATGATGCAGAGGCAAAGTGACCTACTGTAGAATGGGAGATAAGAACCTGAGATGAACATGGCCACAATGTTGCCATGGTTACATGACAAAAGCAATATTAAAAGCAACCTGAGTGGAGGGGGCAGTAATCTTCTTACAAAAACTTAATAAAAATTGTGAAGTTTGGTGTAAATTTTATAGATTCTTAAATAAAGCACATATGATCTATTAAAAATTTGATTTATATCACAGATGCTTCCATTCATTGATTTTATTCTATGTTTATTGTTGAGAGCCTACTTCGAGCTGCGCTATAACCAAAGGCCAAGTAATAGATAGTGTTTTATTTCTTGGTGGCTAATAGCTGCTCAAAAGTCAGCCCTTTGGCATGAACATGTTAAACTAACCTGCCTTTTATTTTAATTGTTTAGTTATTTTCCAGTTTATATCAAGATTAAGCAACATAAATTTCAGCCAATTTTCAAATGCAACCTATGTAGGAAATAATTACACATATATATGTATGCCATCTCCCTTTGTAGCCAAAAATACTATGGCTAAAATGAAGATTTCCCAGGTGCCTCCATGTGTTTAGAATAGTAATTATTAATGGATGTCCTTGTCTCAGTGGCAATATTTGGGTTAGCAACAGTCACTTCCAAGATCTGGAGCCTCACTGGTGCCATGAAATTTATACTCAGATTTTACCACTTAATGACTCTGAGGATTCATATTCGACTTTTCCCTCAGCTCCAGATTTGAATAGCATTTCTACAGAAAATAACAAAAAGGTATCTGTAAATCAAGGCATCCTCCTGTGCAAGTACATCCTTCCCCTAAAAAGAAGTGGTAAACAGATAGTCATGACTAAGTGAGGTCCTTCCAGGCTACTGCTGGCTGCTGGCAATTCTGTGTCATAGGTTTTCACATAGTTAAATCCAGTTTTCAAAATGTCATCTTCAAACACCGAGGCTCAGTAGGGAAATTGCAAAACCCACAAAGAGAGAAATCACTATAATACAGGTTGTCTCTGTTCATTCTTAATGGACTCCTATTACTGAAACAGGCTATGTGACTTGGAAAGTCTTTGTCTGCATCAAATTGCAGAGTGGTTTGAATATAACACAGATGCCATGGAAAGGAAAGATGGACATTTTTTCAAATTGAAAACAGTGTAATGGTTGCCTAATATAGAGATAAAAACTTGGCTGATGAAGTATCCCAAATTGACTTGTAAAACTCTTGAATATAAACAACTTTTCATTGCACATCTCATTTCTCATCTCCAAACTTTGGCAGTGAGCATCCTCTCTTTGGAAAGCGAGTCTGATGAAAAAAAGTCTTTACTGCTCCATTTCATGAAAGCCATTGTTTGTGTCTCTGAGTTCAATGAAAAGTCAAAATTAGCAAGAGAGCAGGAAGAGTTAACATGGGGGTAGGTTCCAAAGATCCTCTAGAAATTATTAATCAGTCAGATAAGACCACTGCCTGTTCTCCATGGAATCTTCTTCTTATAAGTGAAATGATTCTGGCATTGCCAGCAAATGTCAATGCCATGCAGAGAGAATAGATAAATTTAGAGCGAATGATTTCCCAGTTAAATAGGGACCAACAGTGAGTTTATAATAAAACAATTTGCACACAGTTTGGAATATGACAATGGTAATTGTTCTTATGTTGAAAACAAATCTTTCCTGATGTGTGCTTCTAGCTGAGCCGAACATGTCCTAATATAGCCCTTCCCACATTTATACAGTACCAGGAAGGCCATTCAGTATTTGTAACACTTGCCCAGCTTACCCAAGAGCATAACACATTGGGAGGCATGACTAGACACAGGAGTTTTCAAAACCTGATTTTGAGCTGGAAATACCGTGTTCAATACCAGACATTTGAAAGCAAAGACAGAATGGAATGTCCTTTCATCTTCAGTGGGTGGTTGATGTTCCTGTTATCTGGAACTTCTGAAGATGTTTTAATCCTTCCAGAGCACTGACTGTCAACCTGGCTGCACAATGAAACCACCTGAGGAGCTTTAATAAACTGATGTCTGGGATCCATCCCCCAGAGATTCTGATTTAAGTGATTTGAGGTGTGGCCAGACAGTGAAATTTTGAAAAGCTCCCCAGGTGATTCTAAAGAGAAGACTGTGTTCAGGAAGACTTCTTTTTTTTTTTTTAAGTAAATTATAAAATGAAATTTTGTCATTTATAACTACAAAATTTAAGTCTATCTAAATAGTCTATATCCCATTTTTATTAGGATCATGATCAATTACCCAAATCATTATAAGTAATATGAACTAACAGAATATTTTTAACTAGAAGGGCCTCAAGAGATCTTACAGTCCAGCGATCAGCAGTTCTTCGTCTCCTGGGAGTCTTCTAAGTGATCTGTGAACCCCCTGAAATTGCAGGCATGTACATTTTTCTAAGACGTGTATCCACAGATTTCATCAGTTTCCAAAGAGAGGTTCTGTGCCCTGAAAAGATTAAGAACTACTTATGTGATCTAAATCCTTCAATTTGTAGACAATGAAATTTAAGACCAACACAACAACAAAAAAGAATATACTCCTCATTATTCCTTTCAGGACATCTCAAATTCTAATCCTAATGACCCATATGTTTTTTACACAAAACTGATCAAAATTCCAAACAAAAACTAAAGTTCCACACAGACTGACTTTTGACTAAATCAAGATTTCGACCAGGTTATTGAAGTTTTCAGAACCACAGAAGTAGCAATATGTTTGAAGCAGACTTCCCAAGATTTCACAGAGATGAGTTCCAGAGAAGGATGTCCCTGACTAAGAATTTTCTCCTCAAGGATTTATCAGATTAAATATAAAGTCAGGAAGTCAGGAAATGTTAGCCAAGTCCAAGCAGAGATTATCTAGTGCATGTAGCGTTTTAACCTCAATTTGATTTCTCCAAATTTGTGTCATGTTTAATTTATACTCTTCCATAGCCTTAGTAAAGTGTGGTTCCTATGTATATTCATTGATGATGACCTCACTGTGAGGCCACAGCCATTCATGAAAAAAGATTCTCCCAGGGAGATCATTGTATCAGTGTTTGTATCACTTACATAGCACATTACAGCTCTGAGTGACAGAACCTAGAGGAGGAGAGCTTTTTCTGTAACAAAGACTCAGTTCTAGGCAGAGTCAGCCCACTGACGTCACTGTAGGAAAGGGCAGAAATTATATGACATTTTTTGTCTTTAGCTGTTGGTGAGACTTGGGTATTATTCTAATTTCTGATTTCTCCACTTTTCTGGTGTTGATATATGCTAGCAAAATTTTTAGGAGTTCCTTCTGAAACTATACATAATAGTAAAAACTATTCTTCACCTAGTATCCATATACAAAGAAATTACAACAAGTTAAATAGGTATAGGTTAGCAATCCTGTGAAGTTACAGTCAAATATATGTCAAACTGACTCCCATAGAAATTATTATATTGTTATGATGATAGTACAGTAAAATGATCATGAGACTGGGTAACAAATTTGGGCTTAATTCTCAGCCCTACTACTGATTAGCTGCCACTAGGCAAAGTACTGAAACTTTCTGAGTCTCAGTTTCATTTCTGTAAAATAGAATTAATTGTACTTCCATTAAAATGTCTAATGTGTTGCTCTAAATCACCGAATACAGTGCCTCAAATATTCTAGGTACATAAATGTGGTTATATCATCTTCCAGTACCTTCTAAAATGTATGTTTTTTCCACAAGGCCAAGTAACGTTTCAGAACTTTTCCTATTACTCACCTTAACATCATTAACTAAAGATGAGCATTTTTTTAAATTCCTAAATCATGGCAGGCTCACTTAAATGGTCTTTGATTTCTTGATTGTTTTTTAGACAGACTCTACATTTATTCGCTGAAGCTTTTAAAATCCAGAGTATAAAACACTGTATTAATTAATAAAAGATGTTGAATACTTTCTTCCCATGTGCTTTGAATTCTTATTCCAAGTGCAATAATAGGTCAAAAATTAATATCATGACTCAAAAAGAGGAAGGGTGGAAGAGACAAAAGACAAATATTAAAAAAGGAGAAATTTAGAGGAAAGAGGGGACTCTTGACACAATGTTGAGCTGAGATTTGTTTACAAAATGATGCTCTCTTTATTTATTCAGATCTATAGTAGGCTGAGTATGGGGTAGAGTGCTTGATTAACATTTTACAAAACATCATTTTGGTCTTTGGGCATATTTTTTTTAATCATAGAGAGAACAAAAATCTAATCAGTGAAAATATAAAAAAATATGTTATTCTAATTCATGAATGATACAATCTTTAAGTACTATAATTGATCATAGAAGGAGGAGAGCGTTGGGACAGTTGGGAAAAGTAGGCCTCAAACTAAGACCATAAGGACTGGAAATGTCAGTCTAGAGTATAAAAAACTCTGAAGCAACTAGAGAAAGCAAGTATTGAAGGACCTGAGACTGTTAAAAACCAGAGATTCAATTCATGAAGCCCAGGCAGGAGAAGATTCTGTGCAGGTGGGATTAAATCCTAAAGTTGAGACTTGTTCAAGAAGCATTAAAGAAACTAATCCCCATTACATGGTGTTTTGAAGTCCTAAGGGACAAAATAATGGAAGAATTTCAACTTCACCATCATATCAAGTAGCCCTTGAACATTTTCCAAGTCAAGTAAGCATCGTCAGGTACATAAGAGAGAAATAATAGTGGAAACAAAATTTTTCAGAAGGCCCCAAAGAATCAAAAGAAAATTTAAATAAAGGAAAACTTAAATTATGGTCCATTTTAGGTTTCCCTCTGGTTTTTTACATGAGTTATTTCCCAAAAATTTGCAAAATGCTTCAAAATCTCAAATAAAACCAAGACTAGACATATAAACAACATACAAAGCTTATGTTTCAGTTTGGTGATTCAGGACTTAAGACGTAATTTCTGCTCAGCATTCAGCTGTTGAAGTCACCTGGGCATCTTTTAAGTGATTCACTAGTTTTAAAATAACAGACTCAAAATGATTTGCCAAAGCATACAAGATTTTTTTTTCTAATTGTACATTGTACCACTTGACAAAAAGAAAAAAGAAAAGAAATTGGTTATTGGCTACATTTTCCATAGTTCTTAAGGAATGTCATGCTTTTTCAGTGAATTTCATCCCTAAATTTCCTATACTAGTAACTCTCTAGTTAGGAAATATGGCTCAGTCAGAAATCAGAATACTGCCTCTGCTAAGAGTACAGACAAGAGCTCATTTAAATTTTAATAAGACAACATGAGTGATTCTTGTGTCTGCAGAGGAAAAGGAACTAAGCATTGACATTGTCCTCTGGACCTCAAGTTTAGGATGAATTGCCAGGGGAAACTGGCCTTACTCCATTTCACTCAGAATTCTATGTACACAGTTATAAAACAAAGGGAAATCAACTAATCCTGGTTAGTAGATGAAGGGTTATATCCTTACTCTGGGAACACGAGCCTTGCCTGGTTATGATCAAACACAGAGGAAAAGATCCAATATTATTGTGTGAATGACTGTTTCTTCCTTTTGGAGGGGAAAAACCAGGGGAGCTGGAGTTAAAAAATAAAAATAAAACCAAATCCAGGGCAAATAAGCAGTAATAGTTAAGTAGGAAGGGAAAGAAGCTAGATAAAAGAAGAATAAATAAGATGAAGATTGCATGTTAATACAACTATAAAGAAGGGTTGAGGTGGAGATATTGGGGCTTCAGCAGTGTTAAGCATTGCTACTTTTTTTTCCTACTTTAACCACATTGACACCTTTGCAAAAAGTTGCTATCTCTTTTCAAAGTTGAGTGTAATTTATCTCAAAGGCATCTTACTGGTTAATACATCTTTACAATAAACTCTGCAAAGTGTAAAGAACTGAAGAAATAAATTGAAGTGGCTTTAGTGGTGGCTGGGGGTACCAGATTGACAGCTTTGAAAATGAATGGCTGCTTTTTCTCCCAAGAATAGATACAGCCTGATAAACAGAGGTGTAAGATTTCCCCAACTGCTTCACCAATATGCCTTCACCCTGACAAAGTAATGGCTGCTCAGCAAGAAAGAACAAGTCACCTTTTCCAGCCAGTTCTCTGCAGACACAACTCAAGGACTGCTATTTAGCATCCAGGTAATAGGAACATTTTCCTCACAAAAAAACAGAAGCACAGTTCACTTTACTGCACTTGGAACAGTCAACAGTCAAATCGGATACTAATAACTTTTGTTGGAGTTGACTACCCTCAACTCCATGGGATTCAAAGCACTGAACGTACAGTGAAAACTAACTTGAGCTTCCCATTACAATTTCCCATAGCCGTCTAGTCTTCTAACAGTCCCCAGCACTAAATCAGGTAATGCAGTATAGTGTAGCTATTTTATCTGGTTCTCCCAAAGATATCTGAAACGAGTACTCTGCCATCCATGAAATCAAATGAATCTCAGGGACATTTCTATTTGTGTAATGTGAGGGGGATCTTTCAAAAGAGAAAGGAAAAGCATTTAGAAAAAAAAAAAAAAGGATGGAATGGTTCCAAAAAGAGCAAATAACATGCATTTTCCCTTCCAAGAGAAAAGTAGCAAATATGTATGAAAAATTGAAGGGCATAAGTTAAAGTGGAATCTTGGCATCATTTATTTATGGACTGAGCTGAAGAACCACTAAAGTCATCTTTATCACATAACCTTAAAATGAACAGAGACCAGTATAACACAACTATCAGGTTATAGTCAGTAGATGTTAGAAAACATATGCTTTGTTTATCTTACACTTTTCTAAACAATCATGCACAGCTTTCTTTTGTTCTAGGAGTCATTCAAGCATATAATAAGAGTTCCAGCAAGTTGAAGCCTCTTGTATCTGGTTATTTTCAGAGTTGTAAACCTGCTGCCACCAAGTCAGTAGTTTTTTTATGTTGTCAGCAAGGATTATTTTTTAAATGACAATTCTTACTAGTGAGAAGCTTCTCCATCTTCAGTCCTTGCCATTAACCCTCATTAACACTTTTCATTTGCTTTTCAGTTTTAAATGTCCTTAATGCTTTCCAGGTAAAATGCATTCCTGGCGCCATCTGTGGTTCTCACTAATTGTTCCCTTGGCTACTATAGCTTCTCCACCCTGGCTTTCTTCTCTCACTGCATCCCTGAGTCCACTTCCAGCCATCAACCTTATGGACTATCAATTGGTTTTGCTTTCCAATGTGTTTCAAACCTTGTCTTGCCTTTACTCATCTATTAGTTCATTTGCTCTTTTTTTTCACTTAACATTTCATCTTTCATCCATGTTGAATCAAATCCAGGAGAAATTGGTGTGGAGTTGAAAAGACCCCAAAACAGGATTCTTTGATTCTAGTGTCAGCTCTGTAACCTCAAGTATATGACCCTGAGGAAGTCACTTTCCCTATACAGACCTACATTAATAGGTTTTGGGCTCTGTCACAAGATTCCCTACAGCCCTGAAATTCTACAATTTAATTGCTGCCCCAGGAATTCAATGCAAACAGACAAATTCTTATCACGATGTTAACAACTTTGGGGTGCCAATTTCAGGATATTTATATTTTCAGTGGTTGAATAAAGGAGATCTCCTAAAGGGAAGAAAGGAATCCTAACTTTGGTATGCTTGGCATGTTAATGGGCCAACAAGGAGTGCCTAAAGAAAGAGGTGCTCAAATCCATTTGGGGAACTATCTTCACTATTAGTCTACTTGCTTTCTCGAGTTCATCTCCTTCCATTCTCCCTTTACCCACTCCAAGCAAGTTTCCCTCCCACACAACCAGTGAAAGTGCTCTCATCAAGGTTACCAAAAGACTTTAAGAGAGTTAAATTCAATAATCAACTGTTATTCTTCATCTTACTTGACTATCATCAGTATTTAACATATTCGATCCTCCCCTTCTTAAAACGCTTCCTTCATTGGTCATGTATGACACGTGCATTTCTCTACCTACCTCACTGATCTCTCCTCAATTTTCTTTGCAGGTTTCCTTTCTTCACTTCTAATATTGGCGTGTCTACAGCACTGAGTTGTTTGTCTTATTCTCTATGTGTGCTCACTCCCTTTGTGATCTTATCCAAAGCTTGTGTCTTTAAATCCTATCTATATGTAAAAAAAAAAAAAAAAAAAAAGCTAATATATATATAAAGCCAAAATCTCATTTCTGAACTCCTGATTTACATATCCAGATAGCTAAGAGATCTCTTTAAAAAAAAAACCTCATGCTCTTTCTTGCCCAAACCTAATTTAACCAGTTCAGTTAATGGAAGCTTTATCTTTTAAGATGTTCTATCAAAAAGAAAAATCTTTAAGACATTCTTTGTCCCTTTTGTTCCCTTATACCTTATATCTAATCCATTAGTATATTAACTCTAGATTTAAAATATATCTGAATTAAATTACTTCTGACCTCTACTACTGCCAACTCTCACCTAGAGTTTCAATAACTTCCTAATAGGCCTCCCAGATCTGCTCTTCCCCCTTTAAATCTGTTTCCAATATAGAAGTCAGTGTGGTCTTTTAAAACATTGACTCAAACTCTCCATTGAATGACCAAAGTTTTCACAATGTTCTGCAGACCTTGTATCATTTGGGTTTCCAAAACCTTTCTGTTGTTACCTCTTTCTACTCTCCCTCTCCTTACTCCATTCAGTAACACAACCCTTCTTACCTCAAACACAACAGACAGAGCTCTTTTCCTGCTTGTAAATATCTGCATGACCAGTTCCTTCAGCTCCTTCAGGTATTATCTCAGTTTTCACATTTCTATGAATCCTACCTTTATTATCCTGCCTTGATCAGACATTCCTGTTCACATTACCTTGTTAAAACCTTTTCTTTTTCCATAGCAGTTATCACCACCCAATGTTCTATATAATTTACTTATTAGATTTATTGCTTACTTTCTGTCTTCCCATGAAAGACACAGGAAAGCAGGAATCCTTTTCTATTTCTTCATTGATGTTTCTCAAGTAACTGGAATTTTCCCAGGAAACTTACAAGTATTTTATGCTTGTTAAATGAATGATGAATCAATAAATCACTGAGTGAGTAGACAAATAGGTAAGACTAGTCCTATAGGTATCAGATTATAACCAACAGTATGAGAGGCTATCTATGAAATAATAAGCTTAAAACAGCCTCACTGCCATTATCTAATCAGTATACAATCCTGTTGCCTCTTCTTAATAATTTGGTTCCCCTGATGGATGAAGAGTCTTTGAGTTCCTTTCTCCCCATTGTGAAGACCCTTGATCTTCATCTATAGAATCCTTAAGGCAAATTATAACCTTGGACTGCTGCTAACTCTGTACCCATCTTGGGTGGTTTACAGCAAAACCTATAAAATAGCTACCTTATATTTCTGCTGTAAGAAGCATAAAACAATTAACAGTAATTGAGATCTAACTATGTAAACAGACATCATTCTGAGGTTTCACAAGTATAAACTCACTTCTTTCTCACAACCACCTCTAACTCCTGAACTAACACCTTTCTCCCCATCACTGGATGCAAACCATCTGGACAGTACTCAATGTGTAATAAAAGCACAAATGGGTCAGAAAAAAAAGAACAAAACTAAGGAAGTAGACCATGACCTTTAACATTTCTAAAGAAAATGTTATCTCAGTCAAGCACAGCTGCCATATCTCCATGAAACCAGGTTGAGAAAATGTTTATATTGACACAATGAAGGTCAAATATTCAAGGGTAATTAGATTCTCCCAAGGTGAATCAAAGAGATGGCCTAGTTCAAGCTGGATATGGAATTTTCACTTTCCAGCCCACTAAGTGCTTGCCAAATATACTTACGCAAATTTCTAAGTATTCTTGTTTATAGCTTAAATTATTATTTTGCATAATTTCTGTTACTAGTATTTTATAAAATTCATGAGCATGACAGAAAATTTTACTAGCTTACCCATGTTCATGTCAGTATCATTTCAAGTAATTTCTTATTACGCTACTTTCCCATCTCCATAAACACAAGAAAAAAATATTTCAACTAACTTCCTTGAAGTCACCCTCTATCTGCTTCCAATCTTGTAACCTTTCTGAAGTTCAAAACCTTCACGTCTCCCAAATATTTGTCATCAACTCATTCAGCACATATACACTGTATGTTATTGAATTGCAGTTACCGCACTAAGTGCAAAGAAGCATAATCCACGGTTTTTCAATCAGAGAAAGTAGTGTCTAAGAGTAAAGGAGAAATCAATACACTGAAAGTTTTATAAAGGGTCCCAATGTCCAAAAACGAGGACTAGACATATATATGCTCATGAAATTGAATTCTATACAGCAAATTTAAGTGAATAAATTAGATTTGAATGCACTAATTGGTATGTTTTACAAATATTGAGTGAAAAAGACAAATTTTCGAAAGATGGATACAGTCATTATACTACTTGTGTCCTATTACCTAAAACATTACAAAATGCCATTATATATTGCTTACAAATATAAGAATATATAACAAAACATTTAAAAACATAGGCTTAGCAGTTAAGAACTAAGTTCAGATTTGTGCCTGACTCTGGAGAGGAAAGGAGGTAAGCGGAGTTGGATAGTGTATAAAGTGAGTTTCAACTTGATTAGTAAAATACTATTTCTATATTTGAAGAAAAAAAATTATGATAGATTTTGTTAATGTATGGTAGTAGTATACCTGGTACTTTCTAAACTTTAATTTTTTTCTGAAAGTCTTCCAAATGTAAAAAATAAGAGAGAAAAAAGGAAAGCTGTCACCATAAAAACACCATTCACAATAGATGGGAAAGTTAAAGGGCTGCAGAAATCACTCCAGAAACAAAGCAGGTCCAGATGAGCAGCACCATCAGAACAGCTGTGCAGTTACAGTGGGACAGACCACGGATGGGAGTGTGCCTGAAAGTCTTCCAAGAAATGCCAGACTAGAGTCCAGCTTGAGAAGCAGTGAAAGTCACACAGACCTTAGATGAGTGAGAAGGTATTCCAAGAAGGAACAGCAGAAAGAAAATAAAAAATGCAGGAAAGAACATGAAGCATTCAGCAGAGAAAGCCTCAGGAGATAGTTTGAAGTTTAAATATTAATTCTACTGTCTACTAGCATAGTGAGCTTGGGAAAGTCATTCAATATCTCTGAAATCGTTTCTTCAACTTGAACATGGGCTATTACTATCATCCTGACTACATAATTGTGCGGGCTAGAAAAAATGTATTCAAAGATGCTTAAAAGTTAAATAAATAATAAAAATGCTTAAAAAGATGCCTGACATATTAAGATAGTAATTACTCATAAAAAAGGTTCTGATTACTGATTATTACCTGGGACAAGGACTCAAGTCTCCTGACTCCCTGAGTCAATGATCTTTTTGCATACTACACTGTTGATTTTGTCATTTAGTATTATCCTGACATAGTGTGGTCCAAATGTTACAGTAATAAAGCAAGAGTCCTCAATGGAGTCCTGGGTAACTTACTGAATCTCTATTTTAAAATAAGCGCCATTTGCACAAAAGCCCCAGACTCTGCATTTCGCTACAGATGTTCTCTTAGAACATTTCTGAAAAGTATGTCCTACATATGACTTAAACAATCAAAACTGGAACTCATGCCAAATTGGTTTCCCAGATGTTAAGTCAGTTGCTGGATAAAAATTTGGAATATCAAGTTTGTCTCAGCAAGTTAAACTGGGTGGGCTAGATATTTAATGACTTCAAATAACTGATCTTCAATGTTTACAAAAAATCTTAGTGCACATGACTTTGGTCATGTTGCTGTTATTGATATAACAGTCACAGATTTCCTCACTAGACTCTAATATATTTTTCATATTTTCAGGTTGTTAAGAAAGCAAATTTAAATAGTTACTTGTATGTGTTTTGTTGTTTTTTTTTAATGTCATGAGAGTTACAATGCTGTGCTATGTGAATGGTGTGCGTTACTCTGAAAGTCCCTTGGACTCTTATATCATATCCAGTATCACTGAAGGGAGGCTATAGCCCCATGATTCCCAAGCATACCACCTCTTCAAAACTGACTGACGGTTGCTTGCCAATCTTCTGAGCCAATCGCAGCATGAGCAAAGCCCAAATTTGGGCAATTGAATTATTTTTCTCAGTGAAATTTTAGCAACCATTGTCACAATCCCAGAAAGTTGTATTTTCCTGGAGATAAATGGCCATAGAAAAGTGTGTTTTCTCTTTCAGCACATATTTCCAAAT
This sequence comes from Solenodon paradoxus, assembly GCA_004363575.1. Taxonomy (NCBI): domain Eukaryota; kingdom Metazoa; phylum Chordata; class Mammalia; order Eulipotyphla; family Solenodontidae; genus Solenodon; species Solenodon paradoxus. Next base: position 317,538 of record RJWH01000195.1, on the reverse strand, counting down.
CTCATTGCTCTGCATGGAAGGAAAGACACATATGCTGCTTCTCAACACCACTCACTTTAAACAACTAAGAATTACAAGGTTGTTTAGACCATAGGCGCAATGGACATACACCATCGGGAAATTTCCTTTTGTCTGACCAGCTGAGTTAAAAAAAAGGCCATAAACTTGCACTGATATCATACTACTTTTGTCCAACATCAACCCACTATTCACCACCAGCCCTTTACAACGCTGGGAATTTTCAAGTAATCACCAATCTCCCATCTCGCTGCTTTACCTTTTCTTTCACCTCCCAAAGAACAACAACAAAAGGTCTGTGTTTTCACCAGGTTTATTTAGCAATATTTATTAAAGTCACTAACTTTGGTTTGCAGTGGTATTGTCACAGAGATGTTTGAAGTGACTAAGAAGACATCTGAGCCTTTGAGGAAAAACATGCACAAAATGACAGTCAGAGTTGTTTCTAGTGGTTTGTATTTGGGTGTACATTCTAAACAAAAACATCCCTGAGAGAGGATAGGGTAAGATTCAGAAATACTTTTGATCCAACATCCTTCCAAATTGACAGGTAGCAGAATATAACACCCCAAAATACAAGGCTTTGGCACAAGAATTTTTTGAGCTGAAGGCAATTTAGAAGAAATAGATACAAGCAAAGCTCTCTGCCCTCCCTGCACTATTTGCCTGAAAGTAAGGTGTCGATTTGCAAAGGTATTTGTTGTCTCTCTCCCCAGGACAGACATTACCAAAGATAACCCGAGAATCTTATCAGCCAGGAGGTGACACTATAAGAATCCACATAACTTTACTAACTAGTCCTTATCTTTCACTAATTTCCATATATTAACCTTCCCACGTTTGCCACCTTAGAAACTCTCAAAGGCTTTTCCTTTGTCTTGACAGTCTCTAAAAATGCATTGCTTGGGGTGGGGGGGGGTGTCCTGTGGCTCAGGGGCATACATGTTGACCTTGTAAAGTTCAAGGACCTTGGGGGCTTGAGAAATAATGCTGCTTCTTCCTTCTCTTCCTTCCTTCCTTAATAAACAAATAAACAAATGGGTAAATAGATAAATAAATAAATAAATAGATTGTTCTTTTGCTAAGATCTTACTCAAGCCCAAATTCTAACCACACCTTAGTTACTTATCTCTAAATGCTCACAAGTATAGCACAGGTTAATAAACTTGTCTTTCACTTGTTAATCTGTTCTTTGGTCAGTCAAATTTAAGGGCCCCAGCCAATGAACCTAAGGTGGGTGGAGAGAAAAAGCCTTCTTTCCGCCTCTCCCCACATAAAGGCAGTCTGAAAATTAAGGAGGGGTGGTGAGTTGCCTTTCTCTAGCTCCTTTAAAAAGAGATACTTCTCATCTCTGAGATTTGGGGCCTGGTGCCTTCTGATTACAAAATGATTACAAAGCCTGTAAGAAATAAGTGAAAAAGAACAGTTAGGAAAGAGGATTTTCTTTTCATTTTCTAATTTTGAAAAATTCTGAAATTCAAAGAACCTTCTCTTTAAGAGAAGCCAGATAGTGAGACACAACAGGGGAGAAGTCAAGCAAACCAAAGAACCAAATCAAGCAAAAAAGGATTTTCAGCCTATAAAACCAAGAGAGTGGACAAAGTCTAAAAAGGGTCAATTATATGGTAGAGGAAGAACTGGACTGGTAATGGTACTCTTAATGTGTTATATACATTTGTTGATTTATAATGATGCACACCTTAAGCCTATATAATGTTATGAAGCAATGTGCCTTAAATAAAATTTCTAAAAAATAAAATTTTAAAAAGAGCAGAGATCAATTGGTACAATGTATCTAATGATGCTTTAAAGGTAACATTTTGGAGTTCATCCCCAAAGACAGGCTAGGCAATAGTGGAGAAATCTATGGGACTTTGATTAGCCATCTCAGTTTCTCATTTTATTTTTTTGATTAACTTTTTTCATGCATAGCTGAAAAACACTAAACAGAATGAAAGGCAGGTTTTGTAATTATACTAGATTGCCCAAGGCAAGAGGAAAAGAGAGACAGGCGAATCCTGTATTTCAGCTAAGTAACATCCTCCACATGATAGAGTTTCTTCATACATTTTTTAATCAGATTTTAAAGTTTTGCATGTATACATTGAAATGAGTAAGTGTGTCTGTTGGGAAAACATACTAATTTGCATCAAGGCTTTCATTTTCTCTTAAACACACCTTTTCCTCCATATTTTAAAACATATAGTACATAGAAATGTGTGTTGGCAGGAGGAAAAGAAAATGTTGTGAGAGAAATAGATGACAAAACCTACATACATGAGTTTAGCTCTTTCAAAAACACTGTTCATAGTACCTACATTAAATTTTAATATGAGCCAAATTATATCCTCTGGGATAGCAAATAAAAACTTAAGTGTTGCATGCTTATTATGTGCAAGACAATATAACTCAAGTAGGAAAATATCTGATTTAAAACAGAATACATTTTAAGTTGGCAAATTTTTTGTTCTATGTTTATGGTCAAAATGGAAAGATGTTGACAACATCACAGACTAGCTGAAAGAGCGTACCCAAAACAATATGGATGAATTGATCAATGACATTCTGCATTCTGGAGCAAAATTTTCCATGGATGGCACAGTTTTCTACCTATAGACCACCAGCATTTCTCACCAATCAAATACACACACACACATACACACACACACACACACAGCAAGTACACAAGCAAAGAAATAACTAAAATGGTAAAATAATTAGATTACAGAATCACCCAGCAGACTAGAAGTATAGACCAAAACTAACAAGATATAATTTTGTCAAGGTGACCGTATAGCTCTACATCAGGATCGAAAACTCAGGTAACAATTAGTAAATAGTGGAAAATTAGAAATCAAAGTCCCAAACATAGAATTAGAAAACACCTGTGGCTTAAAACAGTTTAACAACCTTATCATACTCTGTTTTATTCATTTAACTGGGCAAAACAGTATCTACCTCTCAGGGTTATAGGACAATTTAAATGAGATAATACGTGAGACAGAACTTTACAGCAGTGGGCAGAGTTCTTGAGAGCCCAGGCAGAATGTCAGCTCAGGTCATGTGTTAGAATTCACTACATCGGGTACTGGTCAAGCCAGGAAATAACACGATGATCAGGCTTAGGGATCTCATTTTTCAAGGAATGGAAGAAAGTCAGAAAGCATTTACTGAGCATCTATTTGTGTCTAACAGCAAGCTCTGGGGATTCTCAGATGAAGTCACCATCTCCACTCTCAAAGAGCTCTCACTCTAGAAATGAATGATAAGATAGTGCATCCAGATGGAAAAACATTCTAATACTTAAGAGTTATTGAAACAAAAAAGACTGGACTAAGAACTAATGAGTGACCTATAGCTGAAAGTGTTCAGCAAGAACCTCCACAGGAGGATCAGGATGCTGTAAAGGGAATTTCTATACTGGGCTACTGGAGGCAGGACTAAATGAGCGGAAACAGTTTTATGTCACAGATGCTGATCTGAGGATTCGAAGTTTGTAGTCCTGATACTCAATGCCTGTTACAGTGGTTGCTGTGAAACTAAATTGGACAATCTTACTTGGTTTAAAGAGTCAAAAGAAAAATTCCAAAAAGAAGCTGACAGTTTAAAAAGTCTCTTAGGTATGTACATTCAATGGAATTTTATACAGCTGGAAAAAAAGGTGAACTTGTCCTCTTTGCAAAACCCTGGACAGATCAAATTAAGCAAAATAAGCCAGAAAAAAAAAAAGAAGAAAAGCACAGCATGGTTTTACTCATATGTGAAATATAATGCAGCAAAATAAAGGAGCAAACACCCTGAAAACTCACAGAACACAAGACAGTGGCCACTGGGGGTGTGGAGGGACATGGCGGGAGGACAAGGAGAGCAGGTGGTGGTAAAGGGTGCTGGAACTGTGGTGGCGGGTGTGTTGTGAAAGGCATACAAGCTGAGGAGCAATTTCTATATTCTAAAATGCATACAGCAATATAAACAAGAGAAATAATAAGATTACCAAATTAATAAATAAATCCTCAAAAATGTGTCTCCAGTTATAATGGTGATGCTACAGAACATGCGGTATACCTAGTACTGGCATCTGGAGACATACAGCTCAGTCCTCAAGTAACATGACAGAAACTTTTCCCAAAATGCACCATAGAGGACTGGACTGGAGCAACTATTTCATAGCCAAGTGCATAAAAGGGCTTTCTCCCAGCGTGCTTGCAAAGACGGTCACTCTCTTAGATGCAACAGTTTATGTAAAAATTTTCAGCTCAAGTGCAGGCTCTCCCAACACAAAAACTTCCCTGCACCTATTTTGAATAAAATGATGAGGTACAATTAACCAGAGACCAGAGTGAAAAAATACACCCTTATCTTTATAATGGGCTGTCCTTAAAGCCCACACATCTCACGCTGAGTCCATCTAAAGAATAATATGTCAACACTGGCGAATTTAATGCATTATATACAATGCATTATATATTATATGCTGATTTGCAGTGATGCATATTTTAAACCTATATAATGTTATCATGCAATGTTTCTTCAATAAAATTAATTTTAAAAAAGAAAAATACAAGTAACAGCACTGTTGATACTCAGCCATGGCAAACATCGTGAAGATGGTACGTGAATGTCCAATATTTGATAAACATTGTTCTACAGCAGAAAGATATCTGTTGTTATAACATTAATTAAGGTTTGTATAGTTTACCTAGGTCTGGGACTCCTAAAGCTTGGCCTAGTTTCTATATCGCTATTAAAGATCACAAGTCCTGATATATTTGTGTGAAGCATTTTCCTTCGTAATCAGGATGAACTCTGAATTCTTAAAGAAAGAGTTGGATAGTAAATTATCCCTTCAGGGAATGTGTATCCTTGTCCTCCCCTAAAAGTTATATATATTTTTTGCTCTAAAAAATTCTGCTTTGGCATGCTCTGCAGAAGTCTTTAGCTGAAGCATAACCCATGTAAAGCCCAAGGATCCAGGTTTGAGACCCAGGGCTGGAGGGGGGTGGGGGGGGGGGGGTTAATTAAATAAATAATAAATAAATAAATGTCAATGAACAATTAAACAAATAACCAATGCTTGTGCCTCCCCTCTCTTCCTGCCTGCCTACTTGCTTGCATTCCTCCTTGCTTCCTTTCTCTAAAACAATAATAATAATACTAGTGATAATAATTCCACCTAATAGAATGGTGGTAGTGAATTAAATATATTATATGCAGATGTCAATTTATAATGATGTCCACCTTAAACCTATAAAATGTTTTAATGTACTGCTCCTTTAGTAAAACTAATTTTAAAGGAAAAATTTCCATTTAAGATATTAAAACTTTTTAATAAGATAAACTAATTTTTTCAAGTTAGATCTTTTTCTCTCCAGAGCTCTTAACTGAGATCCAGCATCGGAGAACGTCTGAAAATCAACAGGATCCTTTTCTATGGCAGTGACACTGATCCTATAACACTAATATATTCATGGTTCTTCATGAATGTGTCCGTGGTCGCTCTGCCTCTGGGCCTGTTGACTAGAATCAAGACACAAAGAACAATTTTGAGTTCTCTACCCAGAGTTGCAGGTTGAACCCAAGCCACAGGCTTACCACAAGAAGGAAGAAAAACTGTGAAAAGTCTATTCCAATATTAAGAAATGAAGAAAGCCTGGAAAGTACATTCCCCAGGGCTCCATTTTTGTCTTCAAGAAAAAGCAGGATCTAAGTTTTTACTCAGAAGTTTCCATCCCAGGCCACTTCAATAGCACAACATTTCAATTCTCTTATTTAAGGAATGGTTTGAAATATTCCCCAACGCAGTTAAACATCTCCCAAAGCACATTTCCACTGTGTGTAACTGTATTGCCAAACAGGTAAGAGGAGCTCGGCCAACAGAAGAGGTTACATTTGTTGGGCAACTTCCTCTAGGCTATTAGAGAGGGGGAGCAGCTAAAAAAGGGAAGTGCTTTTTGATATTTGCAGTTAACTAAGCAGAATAGCAAAAAGCACAGCCCAGGGCCAGGAACAAAGGATAAGCAGGAACTGAGACATGCCACCTGAAGGTTCAAGCTCCTCTCTAGGTTCACACACTAACTGGCTTTCTTAGGCTTCGACTTGAGCCTGCGACCCATCTGAATAAATGCCACCACCCAGACCAGCAAGGCACAAACAGCTACTTCAATCCATTTCTCCAGCCTATATTTAATTGTTGAAATAAACAGGGTGAAAAATAAATGAGGTTGTACTTAAGTTGTCGAAAACCTCACCACCTTTCCTCTCCAGAGGACTTCTGACTAGTTAGCACTACCTTCCTACTACTTCCATTTGCCACAAGTTGTCATATTAAATTAAGGCTCAAAACTGCTTAGGCTATAATCCACAATCCATTTTTCATTTAACTTCTACACGTGAAGATAAATAGAAACTTCATCAGTAAACATTGTGACAGTTATCTTTTAACTGTCATTTATATAAATGTATGCACATCCCTTTCTAAATCATGCTCAGATGTATCAGTTGCTCAAATATAAACATCTTTAGCAGAATTCTGCATTTTCTCATATGTATATTCATTGGTGAATGACTCACTTCATACATCTTCATAAACCTGAGAAACCATCTTTTGGTTTATTCACAGATTTAGGCGATGATGCCAGAGGAGTCGAAAGCTGACGGTGTCTTCAAGGTCAGCACTGGGGGAAAAGGAGCTAAGAGTCAGGGCTCTGGGATCCTTCTAATCTATCCTTGGGTACAAGAAAGGTCACCCAGGATCACCTGAAATGAAATTATCCTTTTCTCTTAGCTTGTTTTGAACCACCTAATCCTCTTAACTATTAAACATTTATCTTTCCCATCTGCTCTAGTGAATGCTCAACACCTTCTGGACCAACTCTGGACTGATTGGTTTTTATGGGTAACATGATCTCAGTTTTATGCACATATTTAGGATTACCTCAAGGACAAAGAGAATGAACAATCCATTCACTATATAAGCAGCTACACATCTCAAAATAGCTAGAGCATATATTTGATTTCAAAAGAAAAGGTTGAATTAAAATATGTCTATCCAAAAATGACTAACCCTCAACACATAGACACAGCATTTTATGTTCTCCATGCTCTGGTGAGCGGTACTACTAGAAATCACATCTCAGTCCCAGTCAATCAGACTTTCCAGCCCTTAAATCTTATTTTAAGATCTGACACTACAGCAGGAAAAAGATCCTCTTGAAAGCCCTTTTCGTGATGATCTGTGGGCAAAGTGTGCAAAATGCACAGGCTATTCTCTCTCTCTCTCTCTCTCTCTCTCTCTCTCTCTCTCTCTCTCTCTCTCTCTCTCTCTCTCTCACACACACACACACACACACACACACACACACACACCTTTTTAAAAGAAAAGCATTGCTATCATTTTATGTGGAAAACATTTCTTTAGTTACTTTAGAGTTATGTGCATTACATGCTTAAATTTACAAAATAGCAACCAAAAAATTTAATCAAATACGGAATTACCTGAGAAAGCCAATTTAATTTGCTAGTCAGTGTTAATTAAAGACATTAGAAAACCACTGCTATTATTTATTAAAATATTGAATTCAATATAAGGTAATCTACTGGAACCTCATCTTAATTTTGAAGTGGACATTATTGTAAAAGTCTCTGCTTACTTGAGTCCTAAGAATCCCTTAAAAATACTCACCTCTTTGGACCACTGTTTTATTGATGAGCTCGGGTTTTGTGTTTTTTGTCCCTTCCGGCTGACCTTTCAGACAGAGGAAGTCGCTTTTTATGTTACTCTAAAGTTTTATGACCCTGTAATAATAACAATCATGATGGCATCTGATCACACTGTATATATTAATGACAAGACATACATGGCCACATATCTTCACAGCTTCCTGATCTCATTGATGAGAACTGTCAGGCTGCCTCCTTGTGACTTGATCACGGTAATTAAAAACTCGCTTTTTTAGCAGTTTGACCTTTATTTTGCAGTGAATTGGAAATACAGCATTCTGCAGAAAGAGAGAATGTACCAGTCACCTGCTCGACTTTATGCAACGAAAGGTGTGAAAAACAGGAACGGGAGTTAATCATGTACCCAGAATGAGGGCTTTCAAGCTCTTGCATGTTTTTTTATTCACTACTCTGCTTAAGCAAAGAATGCTAAAGTGCAGAGCTAAGTGTCTTCTTCAAATTGCAGTTTAAGTCCTTGCTTAGCAGGTCAAAGCCAAGATAAAGAACCAGACAGGCATGCTAAATGGCACAGACTGTCTAGAAGAACACACAAGCAAGTAGAGGTGGCCTCTGGTGACAGTAGAGAAGGGTGGAGGTGAGAATAAGGATTTCTTTGCAGTGAATTCTTTCACTGCATTTGGACAGTTTACCCAATGCCCACATTACTTGAACAACCCCCACCGCTGCAAATTTAGTAATAACTGAATAGTGTTTCTCCTCCAAGCACTGCTGACAACCCACTCTGATCTCAAAAGTCAGCACTAGACATGGTACAGTGACCAAGGTTGTTTCCAGAGGCCAAATCCTCACTTCTCTACTTTCTGATCCTTCGTGAAGATCCATCTTCTCCCCCTATCTCCACCTTAGTGGGTGTTCTTAAATTTTCACCCTGTTAAAGCAAGTTCCCAGGAAACTACTATCTGTTTTTTTATTGAAGTAATCATTTTTGCTTTCATACACTTACACAAAAAAGAAATGTAGGACTGAAAGGAACCACTGAAATCTGTGGTGAGAACAATGGAAATAATTTTTCCTAGACTAATCTACTCGGGGAAGATAGCTATGTATGTTCTGAGCTGGAAGGAACAGGAGAGCTAGATGAAAAGAAAGGGGCAACTGAGATCATGAGAAGAAGGGTTAGTAAGTGTATGGGATGCTGCACTAGAGCGCCTCACAGGGTGTGCGGTAGACCTGACTGACCACATCCGTGAGAAGAATGCTGAGACAAGCGGATACTTGCCCAGCCCTCTGATTCTGGGCATAAAACACTACCACCGGTACCGCAAATTCGACCTAGCCGGACCCTGGGCAAGTGAAAATATGCGCCACAGAGTTGTGGGAGTGCTCTCTGCGAGATCTCCGTAAACATCCTTGGCTACCTGACTTTGTACCTTTCTGCCTTCTTGAGACCCTAAACTTCTGTTCCACACAGATGCATTAGAACACAATAAGACAAAAGTTTCCCTACTTGAGAATTTAATGTTCCATCTTTAGGTGGTTAGTAAGGCCAAACTCATTAGTCTTTTCCTACTATCCGTTTTCTGCAATGCAGTTACAAGGCATCAACCAGTGAAATTGCTGACCAAAAGTTGTGTTATGACTCCATGGCTAACCTGCATGGCCCCATCCTTCTGCAGAGAACTTGGCCTGGGAATAGTAGCTCCTGTTACTGAATCATCCATGTAAGCAACTACTTTAAGACATCTGCTTTCATGTCCATTTGGAAAATCATTATTACATTTAGACTAAGCATGCTTTTTCCCAAAATAGAAATGCCTGTATTGCTTTTGCTGGTTTTAAAGTAATAGATACTTACTTGACAAAACTCCAACACTAAGGAAAATTACAAAGTTGTAAATGAAAGCCTTCTTCATAATCTTCCCTGACTGGGATATCTACTGCTACTGTTTGTAAGTTCTGAAACAAGCGACACAAATCTAACTCATGCTAACTTGAACATAAAAAGCTTCGCATGTGCTGGGAGTGCAAATTGGTACAACCCCTATGAAAAAGAGTGTGGAGATTCCTCAAAAAGTTGAAGATAAAAATCCCATATGACTCCGCCATCCCACTTCTGGGTGTTTACCCAAAAGATACAAAAAAAACCTCATTCACGGAGATTTATGCATCCCCATGTTTATCGCAACCCTATTCACAATAACTAAGAACTAGAAATAACCTAAGTGCCTAATGTCAGATGAATGGATAAAGAAGATGTGGCACTTATACACAGTGGAATACTACACAGCCCTTAAAAGAGATGAAATCCTGTTGTTTGAATCAACATGGATGAAACTAGGCAAGTGGTGGTGGAGCCCACTGGACAATGGGGAAGAATACTTGGTGATTTGGTGAGGGCAGGGTGCGTTGACAAATATCTGAGGAATGAGAAACCTATGTATATGAGTTTATTTTAATGTATAGAATAAATTACTGCAATTTAAAAAATGAAAAAAGTCTCACATAACTAAAAACCCCAGTTAGTTCCAGACATAGCTTGATCGAGGTACTCAAATTATATCATCTGGACTTGATATCTATCAGTTTTGTCATTATCCATGTTGATATTATTCTTGGGCTTTATATGATGCTCCCTCTTGGTGCTGTCAGGGACCCCAGGAGCTCATTCAGAGGTGGAACTCCCTTACCAGGCATTGGCTTTGCCTCACTGAATCCTGCACCTCATGGGTTAACACTTTGCCTCACTGAATCCTGCATCTCATGGGTTAACTGGAATTCTTGCTCCAGAGCATCAGGAATTCTACAAATACAAATGGGGCAGCAAAGATGCCAGACACAGGTATTGCCCGTATCTTGTCTATTCATGCATATTCTCCACTGTCTCATGAAATTTCACTAGCAAAACACAAATTCAAAAAAATTCTTAAAAATTCCAAGACAGCAACAGTTGAATAGTAAATCAAGTCAGAGGCCTTCTGAGCACAGACCTTGTGTATGAAACTGAATGTGGGTCTCAGTATAGACTGAGACTATTTAAATAACCAAAGTGATTGAAAATTTCTGCAAAAAAAGAGTGAGCTGTAGTTAAGGAAATCCACTGCTCAGAAAGAAAGGGAGGTTCCACAGGGAGTAGTGGCAATAGTTATTGAGAAAAAATCAAAGCCATTTCAAATATCTACCCTGCAATCTATAGCTACTCAATCTAAGCAATTATACATATAAAATTCCTTCTTTTATTTTTTTAAAGGAAAGGTACAGGCAGGAATGCAGGAATGAAGACAAGTAGGCAGGTAGGCAGGTAGGCAGGGAAAAAGAGAAGCAAGAGGCACTTTTTTTTCTTTTCTTTTTTAATTTAGTTGCTCACACTGGTTGCTTCCCTTTCCCCTCCCAGGATTTGAACCCAGGAGTATGTGGCCAGCGCTCCTTCAGAAGCTATCAACCCAACCACAACTCCACCAGGGAGTGCCAAATTCCTTCGCTTTTAATGATTACACTGTACTTCGTTGTATGATTGCCATAATTTAAGTCTCATATTGACATTTAAGTTCTTTCTAGTTTTTCAATAAGACTTTTAGGAATAATCTTTAAAAACTTCTTTGATTATTTCCTTAAGATAAACTTCCAGAAGTAGAATTACGGAGTCAAATAAGACCCTGTTTTAAACTTTTTATGCACATCACCAGATCGCCTATTAAAATGGTATACAAATTTAACACCAGCAGCAGTGTATAAGAAAATCTGCTTCCCCATACCCAACACTGGATATTACAATTCTTTTTCATCTTTGCCAGTCTGAATGATAAACAATAAGGTCATTGTACATTTTCCGAATCATGGCCGATGATAAGCGTCTTTTTTGTACTTAGCATTCAATTTAATTTTTAACATGGTCAGCATTCAAATTCTCCTTGAGCCTTCTGTCTTATGCTCTGAGAATTGAAGGAAAGGGAATAAATTGAAGCAATTTGTTATTTCCTGCCAAAATGAGGGATAATAAAAATAGCAGCCATTTAGTAATTGTTACTTTTTATCAATCATTTTATATCTATCACTCTTGAAATGCAATCTCATTGACTCTTGAAAGTTGGAAGGACTATCATTATCCCCATTTTACAAAGCTGAAAACAGAGGTTTGAAAGTTGAAGGAACAGTTAAGAGGCAAAACAAGGACTGTTGAAACATTGATCCATCTGAAACCAAAATCCATGCTCTGAAAACCCTGTTCTATGACTATGTTTCTAAAATCAACCTGATGTTTCTGATTTTCTTATTAATATGGCAAAGTATCCTACATCTAGTAGAATTAGAGCATAAAAATAACCCTTACCCACAGAATGACATTGTCTAATACCTAGCAAACCCTGAGGTTGTTAACCAAAAGGAAGAATGTCACCTAAACTCTATCTGTCTGGCCAGGAGCTGAAAGGCAACTAAGAAAGCTGAGTGTGCATCACTCATCTTGAAGCCTCATAAAAGAAGAGAAATTGTATTTGCAAGTCCAATTTCTGAATGTTTGAGGAAGCCTGGCAGGAACTCTGCAGCGAGGAGTTAAAATGAGGGTCCTGAGAGGGGATGTGGATAATATAGTGTGTGGGGCTCTCCACTGCAGGGTATGTAAATACTTTATACACTAATTCAATTACATTTTCAGATTATGCAGGAAGACTGATTTAAGCAACAGCCTGCTTCACTGTCCCATTACCCATGCGTACACGCAGGAGAAGAGTTAAGAGAGCTGGGTCGACCTTAACTCTGTATTTCTTGACTTTTATGGGCTTAAGTTGGAACTTTAATGTTTTATTAATGTCGAGTTTTTGGAGTTGGTATTCAAAATGTTTCAAGCAGAGATATGATGGGTCTCAAAAACCTGGAATCTGTTCTCATTGGCAGGTAGTTAAAAAAAAAAAAAAAAGAGAGAGAAAGAAGAAGAAGAAAAAGAAAGAAAAGAACAGGGATTTCACTCAAGATGGCAGATTAGCAAGGTCTTGAACTCACCTCCTCTCCACAGACAAAACAAAATCACACCTAAATACAAACTACAGCTTTTTAAAAAGAACTGAGGATAAAAAAAAAACAAAAGAAAAGAAAAGAAAAAGAACGGAAGCCCTAAGAAAATTCAGATCTAAAAATACCTACCTTGTCAGTGAGTAGAGCTGGATGCAGTTCGAAAAAGAAACTGAGGGAGAGGGGCAGAGCCATTCCCACGCACATACCGAATAGTCTTGTGATGTCTAGGGGAGAATGTATCCTGAGGGAGCGGGCCCCACCCCAGGAAAGCAGCACTTAAAATGAAGTCAGAGCTGAGGAGTAGCCCAGAAACTGGGAGAGCAGGCCCCAAAGTCAGAAGAGCGGCCCAAAGGGAAGCCGCAGGTGGGAGAGCCCACCCGGAGCAATCCGTGAGCCTGTGTCCACCTGCCCCAGGAACCCACAGAGAGGAGACTGCTGCTTGTGAACCCTCACCAGACATCACTCAGCCAGCACTGTGATCTTGGTCCTCCAGCCTCCAAAACCCATACTGAGTCTTTGATGTCTTAGGGAAGTAAGTCTCGGGACAATGACTGCAGCCAACATGAAGAAAGAAAATAACCATTCAACATCACAGTCACACAGACCCTGTGACCTGCAGTCTGGGGTGAGGATTGGGTGCGCTGTAGGTGAAAGTGAATGAACACAAACATTTTTTAAAAAAAGAGAAAGACAAATACCAGCTGAGGTAAACAAAAAAGCAAAGGAACTGACCAAACAAAAAACAAACCTCGGGCATTAACAATGGAACTAAGGTTCCCAGGGGAGCAGGGTCCGGGTAGAGACAAGTGGTGGTGGGGTTCAATGGACAGTAGTGAAGGACTTTGTTAAGTTGTTGGTGGGCAGGGTGTGTGGTCATATATTTGAGGAATGGTGAACATGCATATATGGTTTTAAATTATTTTATAAATCAAAGTTACGTAAATAGATATCAATTTTTAAGTGAAAAAAAAAGAAAATCCACTATTTTAAACAAATTATCAACCATGAGAGAATCAGAGACATTATTTTTGTACAAATTATTAACCATGAAAATATTTAACTTATAGTTTACAGTTATTGATACACGTGTGAATAATGTATATAATGATGAACTTTTCAAAGTGCTTGTTCCAAACTATAACTGCATCCCTAAATTGATCATCTTTTGAGAAAGTAATAAGAACCTTAAATAAAGAAATTTGCTCAAAGCACAGAAGAACTGAGCTAACCCTTTTAAGTGCCTCAAAGAATCAAGAAATTCTAGAGTGTCTTTCATATGATTTATATCTTGCATTGATTTATGCAATGAATCCCTTCCAAAACCTTAAGGCCCTGGTTGTATGTGTGATTTTCCAGAAGGAAATTCAAAGATGACCCAAGGTTGCAACTTCCAGTAATAAGAACTTTTCTATCAGACTGGTTCTCTTCTATTTCAAAAGGTTTGGCCTTTGGTAAAAAGTAAGATTTATATAATATATTTTTGAGGAAGAAGGAAAAGAGTTGCATTGAAGTTTAATTTCTGGATTATTTTTACTTATTTATTTTTGCATCTGAATAAATAAATGCATGTAGAGTTTATATTTTCCTTGAAAATATTGCATAACAACATATTTCCCTTTTAAAAGACTAAGAATCAATATGCTATAAAAATCTTAATCAAATCGCTAACATTAATGAGTGTTAGCACTTTTTCTCAGTGTTACTTCTGGTTTTACCACCATTTGTATGATTTCTTTACCTCTTTTCCAGTTCATTTGCAATACTCACAGGTTTATTGGGGAGGTTTTTATTTTTCTAGAAACTGAAGCTTTTGGGTTACATGTTTCCATATTCATAAATGTCTTGACTATGAAGAATAAAGTGAAAGAGATTTAAACTGAGCAAAAACACTGCTTATAAAACAGTCACTCTGAAGTAATCTTCTAAACTCAAGCAACGGTTAATGCAAAGACAAAAGAGGACAAATTTTGTTCTTGGATGTACACACACAGCTCCTATTAGCTTTTGAAAACAGCTACGTGGATATAGCTAAGGACAGCGTTTAGCCCACTTCTGTCTAATTTATCTAGACTACTGCAGCCATGAAAAATAAAGACAGATTATAAGACATTTTGCATGTCAGTACATAACGTGCCTTGTGTTTTCCAGTCCCTAGGGTTTCCTTCATCAGGCCAAATGTCAGTGATCACATCTGAGAAGTCTGAAAAACATATAGATCAAATTTACTCGCAGTGCTACTTACTGTCGTTGGCAGCCTTATTTCAGAGGATGCCACTCCTCCAGTGTTGGGGGCCAAACTCCATCCAGCAAATTAAATTTACCAAAAAGAAAGTCTTAGTCATATGCAAACGAAATTAAATGCTAAGACAAAAATAAAAGGGCATTGGTTCTAAACAGATTTCTTGACCCAATCAAGAGATGTTGAATTAATATATTTTAGACAGTCTCAGCGCTCTAATTTACAAGACATATTCCAAGCAAAGAGTGGTGTTTGGTTTTTCATGTATTTTGCTAAGTTCAATTTCCTTCAGAAATAGTAATACTTATATAGATGGGAGTCTACAATGCAATGGTTACTTACTCCAAATGGTGTCAGAAGTCACAGGATTGGTTTTGTCTAAGCCAATGCTCAAGTTGGTGAAAGAACTGTAGGCTAACCCCTGTCAGATTACTGTCTCTGCACTATACATATTCTGATTGTCAGATGACTCATCCTCATATGATATTATACTATTTTCCAATAATGGGAACACAGGCCCCATTTTATTGACATTTTGTACAGGAAAAATAGTTTGACAAACTTCTATGTGAATCCTTATCAAACAACACAGTGCCAACTCATTGTGCAATCTTTTTGGTGCAGCTAATTGGTACCCAGGGATGCTTGCTCTCTAGGTAAGCACTTATTTGACACCTCCTGATTCTCTGGCACCTTTAGAATGCTTCTTGTCTTCTGTCTATGTCTGGGTCCCTGATACAGGACGTTTTGATGCCAATGTGTAGATGTATCACTACGGCAATCTCAGAATTTCTCAAGATTAAGGAAGGAAGAGACATTTATTCATAGTTTGTCAAACTTTCACAAAATGTGAACTCATATTTCATGTAAATGTTCTACCACTTTCTAGAGAAGGAAAATTTCAAATCCCATTATTCTGATATGCTGATGGCAGTGTGTATATCTATGTGTGTGCATGTGGAAGGAAGTACATGTGTATGTACATCCCATAGTTATACCATATGCTCAGACATGTCAGGATTAATCTACAGCAGTACTTCTGCAAATGCTTTGGTAAGTTAAAAAAAAAAGTTCAAACTTTTTGAACAAAATAAAGTAACTAAATATAGTTTCAATTGTCCATATTATACTTTGTTCTTTTCTAGACATAGTAATGAGTTCAGCTGGCCTGCACAACATCAGGTGAGCGATGGTAAAGGATGATTGGTAGTATGAATGTGGAGGGCAGGACCATAAGAATGTCAACCTACACTGTTCCTTTTCCCTGATTTTACAAGATTGGGAGGAGTAACATCCAAGTAACATCCAAGAGTTTTCATGATTCTGATTTTACTACTTGTCCCCTGAATTTGCAAAAGAAAACTGGAAAATCTGCTCAATGTATTTAAAGTTGAAGTTGGTCTACTGGATCATGGACAAGTGCAAAATTGTGAATAAACATCTTGTGAAACAGGAACCACGATCAATATGGATGATAAATGGGAAGTTTCAAACTTCAAACACAGGGACTCAGCCGCAGAGAGTGAAGGGTTAAATGTTCATAGCCAAGCCAAGAAAATTTGGACATCCAATTTGGACATTGGGTTGTCTATTAAGAAACAATGTAGTTGCCACTCTGAGACATTAGCATCATCCCAAAGGGCTATTTCTTTGTGGTTCTTTTCTACATACTGGATTTGGGTAATCTGGAACCACAGGAAGAGAAATGAAAGATTTTCTGCTTGTACAAGTCCAGAGGTTGCACCAATGCTACTCCAGTGAATCGAGCAGTCTGATCTCTGAGGCATTCTCCTCAAGGTCAGCATCCTGTAGAAGACACTGAAGCTCAGTTTGTAAGTCACACAGCAATGACTATGGATCCCTGGAATATTCTTTCTTCATGCTGTGACTTGGGATCAGTGTTGCACACATTTTTGAAAATTTCTCAATATGTTCATTAAAGTTAACAATAAATATAATGAAGACTGCTGAGCTTTGGGGGGGAAGAATCCGAGTATGTGAAAGTGCTGTTCTATACAAAAGCAAAAATAATAGCAATAATGGCTTTCATTTTATTGAACACAGACCAAATGCCAGAGAATGTACCTGGGTATTTGACACATGATTTCATATGCACAAAAATCCTAGGAAGTAGTTTCTGTTATCCCACTCACTGATTAAAGATTAAAAAACTAAGTGTTTAGAGGGAAAGAAACTTTTCCATGTTCATATAGTTAGTGATTTAAGGCAGCTGTGTAAGAGTTGTTCTTCCCTGAAAACTTGTCTCTAGGTTTGTGTATATTAGATCAGAGGGTTAGTAAATATAGATTCAATGTTAAATCTTCACCAAGAAACTTGATTTTTTTTTAAACTTATGTGCCTGGTCTCTTTTACAGTCATCAAAAATATTCCTATTTTCACAAACATGAATTTGCCTATGGCCATGTCTCAGTATTTTCATAGCTGCAAGTATTTTCTGCTCCTTAAAACATAAGGTGCTGTGAATGTCTTTCTTTGTGTTTTTATTTTGTGAAGGAGAAGGAGAAGGGACAAAGGCAACATGTTTGCAGTCACAAATAAATATGAATTGAATAGGTAACAAATCGCCTCTCAAACTTTGTTTTCATTTGCTCCTGCTGCACCTAATGACTAACAATTTCCTCATCTCTATTCTCAAACAAGCTCAATTGGTGTTCTTTGCGTTGTATGAAAGAAAAAGTCAGGAATGTGCTTTATTTGATTGTTAAACTGATTTTACAAGATTGGGAATTTGTATTCACATCTTGATATTCTTTGTAAGCTCATCAGGAGCCTCAGTCATACAAAACAGTGTATTACACAAAAGCAAAGACCTGTTAACTGTTTATGGTGTCACTAAATAGGTCTCTACAGATCACACAACAAACTGCATGGAACTATGCCAACTGAATATTTAAGGTCATCCTTGAAACTTTCTCCTTTGGCTTACTGCTTGTGATTTCTCCCTTTCCCTTCTTTATGCCAAAACTTTTGAAAAAGGGAAACTTACTACTGCTTCACCAAAATAATTTTCCAGCCTTATCTACCTCTGCAGGGCTACATTTTTCTAAGTAAAATTGGTCAAGGTCGTCTCTCCTCTGGAGTGTCTCCTTAAGCCCACCATTCAAAATTCAAGGCTGCTTTTCTGGAAGAAAAATTAAATTAAACTTTCTGAACATTTTGGTCCTTGTAAGAAGAAACAACATCTTCTCCTCCTCTTTTTTTCTTTTCTTTGTTTATTTTTTTCTTCACCAATAAAAAGCTCCAGAAAGACAAGAACATGTCATGTCTCATACATCACCCTATTTCTGAGGCACAGAGTAATGTTTATTCAATACTTAATTTAATACATGAAAAATATATAACTGAATATAGGAGTTTGGGGAAATATTGATTATACAAACTGCCATGATTCTCCATTCGTCTTAACACCAAACTCATATGATTAGTTTAATTGCAGCAGACACACAGCCTCTTCTTTCCTTGATCATAGTGAAACATCTTTTTCTAGATGCTTCAGGTCACGAAATCGGAAAGGTAGAAAAGTTAAACAAGTGAATCTGTAATTTCAAGACGAAACAAATGATTGATATCCATCAACCCAAATGAGTTTAGAAGTGGATGCTTCCCAGAGACCAGCTCAGATGACACCTTGATTTTGCCTTTTGATATTCTAAGCATAGAATCAAGTACAGCCTACTTGTAATTCTCATCTGTGTAAATTGTGGATAACAAATTTCTACTGTCTTAAACCTTTGAGTGGCAATTTTTAAAGCAGCAATAGAAAGCTAATGAAAGGACAACACAATATTTGTCTTTATATTATTAAACACAGCTATGTATAGTTTAAATGTAAGAAAAATTTTGATTTGAAGATTTTTTAAACTTTCAATAGATTAAGAAGTCTCTAAGATTGTGTGTGTGTATATATATATATGCATATACAAACGCACATAAATGAGTGCATATATAAATATACAGTATTACATGTCTATGATGTATATATATATATATATATATATATATATATGTATGACATATGGAAGGGTGGAAAGCATAGGAATGACAATCTGGCAGAGGTGTTTGCTAAAAATTAACATTGCACAATACCCAAAGAAATTGAGTCGCTCAATCAACCAACCTTTACTGTTTACACACTATCCACAGGCATCACTCTGGCAACGGAGTTAGAACTCCTGTAAGTAATAGAAAAACCAAATAAAAAGTGAAAAATGATATCATTATTATAGGTAAGATTGTCATATGGGATAGTAAGGAACTGAAGATAATTCAGAGATAATTCAATCAACGACCAAACATCTTCCCTTTTTTCTCCTTAATATCACTGAAATCCATCACTTCTTTTCACCCTTTTTTATTTGTATTACCACACCCCTATATTAGCCCAAGACCATTTGGAGTAGATTTCTGCCACAACTTTAAACCAGTATTCGCTACCACTCTTACCATCTGCAACACAAATGGTATTTCTAAAATCTGACTCTGATTACATCACTCTTCTGTATAACATTTTTCAGTAGCTTTTCATTGTCTTTGCATAATTTCCAAACTCTTTAAGATGACTCATGTGGTCCTCTATTACTTAACTCCTGCCCTGTCCAGCTCCATTTATTACACTTCACACACCTAAACCCTCTGCTCCAATCACACTGAATTTCCTGAAACAAATAATGCATCTTCCTCCTCTCTTCCTTCCTATCTGCCTGCCTGCTTTCATGCCTGCCTATCTGCCCTTATGCTCTTGAAGAAGAAGGAAGGAAGAAGAAGCAGAAGGAGAAGGAGGAAAAGAAGAAAAAGGGATGGTGATTTAGTACAAGAAATTAAGTGGGCAGAGCTCGCAGGTTTTGCCCTGGACAAGATGTGACCTCCTTTTATTAACCCCCAGTGCATAATAAACAGAGAGGGAAGTTGCAAATGGAAAAGAGAGTTGACTAACACAAAGGGCTAACATTGTTGGCTAACAAGAAGGGAGTTAGGTAGGTTCAGGTAGTAGTATGTTGTAAAGACCAGACTTGATAGTGTGTATAGACTGAAGAGAGAGAACTGGAGAAAGACAGAAATAGACATCAAGTGTAGAAATCAGAGAAGACAGAGTCCAACGCACCCAAAAGATTAATATTGGAATGATGGAAACCCAGCTTCTTTGAGACTAAGAGGAAAACAGATTAAAATATACATATTTCTGTAGATTACTGTAAAGCAAAAGCAAAGAAAATCCAATGAAGCTCTAAAACCGCCATATTTTCTATAAATTATGAAGCAAGGCTAAAGCCTGAGAATGAGGGGAGTGAGAAGAATGACACAAGATTAAAGCTTTGGAACAACTGCCTCAGAGGAATTCAAGAGAAAGTCAACCGGAGACAAGTAAGAGTATTGCCAAGCTTCATTAAGTACCCAGTTCAAGTTAGATAATTAAAAAAATAATGATATTTTCCCAAATTTTAATTTCCAACCACATGCAGAAAATGTTGTCCTGCTTGCACATGTTCCTACTTCCACAAGAGAAATAAAACCCACCTGAATTTTTTAAATTAAATTCTGTATTAAGATGGTTGGCAGGTATCTGTGGTTGATTTGTAAATATTGGAAAATCGAACACTTTGGTAAATCACAACTATATGTATTTTCTACTTGCGTGTGTGTGTGTTTCTACCTTTTCACACTCAGTATAAAAAAAGAAGAATTACAGATGGAAGGAAAACATCAGCCAACAGGGTTTTGTGGATCACACAGCCCCATGCAATTAAGGCACCATTGTTAATTTTCAAATTGTCATGATCCATTTGAGAATTTAAAACAATTCAAAAAACAATTATGGCTGAATGAAAAGTGAATTGGGCAATCAAGTGAGATGAAATTAAGCCCAGGGAAACAAAACATTGCGGAAAAAAACCCATAGACTATGGGAAGAATGAAAGGTATGTGGAAGTGACTGTGCAGGGATGGTCTTTAAAGACCAAGGTTACTTGATGAGGAGAAAAGGTTTTATTTTATACTGAAAAGGATTCGGTTATTTTGCTAAGTGTAGCAGATTTAACTTTTTCATGTTTAAGTTGAATAACAAAAATTTTGAAGCTTACCCAGATGCATATAGATATAACTATATGTTGTTTACCTACGATGATCGCATCACAGCAAATAAACAAAAACAGTCCCCACAGATAGGAGAGAGCAGCTTGCAGCAAACAGAATTTTGATTCTGCTTATTCTGTTTCTGTGAAGGAAGATTAATTTGTGATGCATCTAAATGAATTATTTTACCCTAAATCAGCAAGTTCAAATCATCATATCCTGTACCATTTATATTTTGAATTTGAAATTAATAGGTGGCAAGATCACCTTCATCAGAAACAACTGCAAAAATATTATGTAATATTTTTGACACTGAAAATATTATGTAGAAATCTACAATAATATGTCCTGAATGAATTTTTTTCTAATTCTTGCACTGAAATTATACATTCCACCCAAGAAAACAGTCAAATGTAGAGGAGACAATTATCATTGCATTACGTCTCTTAGCTTTTTAAATTCCTCTTCTAAAACTTTATTCTCCTCCAGGCCATTTCCTCCTATTCCAATCTTTATTCTATTTTTTAAAATGCATTTTCCCAGACTCCTCTCCAGTGTGATGCCTTGCTTGGTAAATCCATCATGCTCTTCCTTGTGGCTCAATTTCCCGCTGATCTCATTCATTCATTCACTCACAGATTCATGCATCATTGTGAAGCTACCACAAGGGACTCCCATAGCATCAAGTTCTATGTTCTCCATACAATCAAAGTACATATATTCTATGCCTCCTTAGAGCCCTGGACCTGTGCTAGGTGCCATAAAGTTTATAGAAAGGAGTATATGTAATTATCCATTTCTTTTTTTAAAAGATTTAAAGCAATTGATTATTTATAACACAGGAATATAGTCTACAAAATAGAAGGAAAAAAATCAAGTAATAAAGAAGAATAAAATTATATCAAAACTTTGCTGAGTTTCTAGCAACTAAAAAAAGGAGTTAAATGGATCATAGAACTCTTATTCTCTAATTTTTAAAAACGTTACTACTTAAAAAAAGATTCTAAGTTTAGCGAGGATGACAAAAGCATGACAGTATTGGTACTGCTAATGGCACAAATTCAGAATCCTTCTTTACCCAGCATTCTAGTGAGAAACTACTAATTCATCATAGCTGCCAGTCAAAATAAATGCTTCTCACCATCTCTTGTGCAAATGATGTTCTTTCTCCCTCAAGAAATTCTCCACTTAAAAAACCAATAAAGCATACATACCTGTAAAACTCCAGCAACATTTTAGAGTTAAACTGTGTGGTGCTAATTGTCTTCTACTTCATTGTACCTGCCAGTAGCACCAAGTGAACTTGCCCACATGTGAGTACATAGAAATCTTTGCTTGTCTGATTTATCATGCAAAATGAATTCAGAAAAAGGAAGACCCTGGTTTTGAGAAATCTACCTTAAAGAGAAAGAACTGAATTTGGATCTTCAAAGATCAGTGTTCAAAAACAAAGATAAATAAATAAAACCAAAAAATACAGCTAAAAAATTTCTGCACAGTGGATGACACTATCATTAAAAGGAAAATGCATTCCGCTGAGTGGGAAAAGATATTTACAAATCAAACATTTAGCAAAGGGTTAATGTCTAAGAACTCACACAAAACTACAAAAAAAAATCAATTCAAAATACAGCAGAAGTTCTGAATAGACCCATCTCCATAAAAGACATACAAATGACAAAACAGGCCATGAAAAAATGTTCATGATCTATTATTACTAGAGAACGGCAAATCAAAACAACAGTGAGATATCCCTTCACACCCGTGAGAATGGTTCTTAGCCAAAAGACAAGAAATAATTGTTGAAGAAGATGTGGAGAGAAGAAAACCCCTGTACACATGGTGGGAATGTAAATTGGTGTTGCCATTAGGGAAAGCAGTGTGGATATCCTTTAAAAAGTTAAAAATAGAAGTTCCAGATGATCCATTTATTCCAGTTCTGGGTATTTACTTGAAGAATACAAAAGCATAACTGAAAGAGATATATGCACCCCATGTTCATTACAGTATCATGTACTATAACCAAAAGCTGGAAACTACCTAAGTACCCATTGACAGCTGAGTGGATGTAAAAGATGCAGCATATAAGCAGTAGAATACTATTCAGCTAAAAAAATAAACAAATAAAAGATGAAATCCTATCATTTGCAACATATATGGACTTAGAAGGTATTACACTTAGTAAAATAAGTCAGAAATAAAAAGACAAAGTCAAACTCCATGTGACTTCAGTCATATGTGGTACATAAAGAAGGAAAACAAATAAATGAAGTAAATAAAACAAAGCAAACTTTAAGACCACAAGACTGAATTAGTGGCCACCAAAAGGGAAGGGTGAAAGGAGGCAGGTAAATTGGGCTAAGGGGGTCAATTATATGGTGAAAGATGGATATGACTTTTAATGACAAACTTAATGTAGCATATAAAAATGTTAATTTATATTATTTACATCTGAAACCAATATAAGGGTATAATGCTACTTCAATTAATATATTTTTTAAATGAGTGCATATTGAAAGAGTAAACTAAGATTTGAATCAGTTTATTTTTTGAAGATTATTTTTAAAGGATAGGAACCAATAAGAATGAAGGTGAGGAGACAGATAGTCATGAAGAAAGAAGAAGCATTTTTTAGTTGTTTTATTTAGTTGTTCATCTTGGTTATCTCCCCCAGCCCCAGGATGCGAACCTGGGTCTTTGGGATATATGGGGACTGTGTGCTCAGTCAGACCAAACCACTCCACCACCCAGGCATACCAAAGAGAGTTTTTCTAATAATAAGTAAATCTATTGAATTTGTACTCTTGCTGAGACTTCTCCATGAAGTTGGATTTTTACTATTTTGTTCATCTCATACTCAACACTGCACTCTCACTTCATACTTTAGTACATTAAAAATCCCTAGTTAACAACTCCATGTATTTGTTTTTATTAGCCACCACCTCAAGAAGATGGGGCCATCTTGTTGATGTCCTCTACTTTATCTTCCTGAGATCCAAAAATGTTTTGTGTCATAAGGAAGTAGAGGATCCTTATAAGGTTATGAGTCTGAGCAGCAAAAGGACCATTTTAGTTGCATCGATAATCCGCTTGACAGCACCTGTTAGATTTGTCTGCTAAACCATCCTTTCAGTTTTCACTTAAAAAAAAAGATCTCATTCTCATTTTTCTCCTTTTGTTGGTAGTTAGAGGTTGAAGTATGCAAAAGTCTATATGCAGTAGACCCCCTCAAATCAGTAAGTACTCAAAATTGTGTGCAAAATATGAATAAAATATTGATTTCATTAAAAATGTTAAGGACTACTTAATTCAAAAACATTTTATATGTTTGCATATTTATTTCTAAATTTGCATATTTGTTTGCATATAACTTGTAAAGATGAATGTTAATTATACTTTAAAATCATTTATAAATTGTAACTAAGAATGTTGTATGAATTTTTTAAACTGCCAAATTCTCAAGTACCACTAATTATAAAGTGTCATATAAAGTACACTGGAGCAGACCTCATATTGAAAAAATATTGAGATCTTGACAAATAGAAAAGCAGAATTATTAACTGTGCTTGCTGATTAAATGATACCTGAGGCAAGTGAAACTTAAGTGACACTCTGTGCTTTTTCAAAGCATCCATTTACCTTCACTGAATTATAATGAGAAACTCTTGCTCCTCACCAGATAAATATCTTACCTGATGCCCCCACATTATCCCACTTTCAAATGTGAGCCTCTGAGAATTATCCTATATTAGAACTATATATATTCTGAAAATGACAAAGAGTAAGTAAACAAGAATGACAACAAGCGGGGAAGACTACTTCTGGAGTACCCTATGTCAAATGAGGTGAGCTGAGATTTGACTGCGCACTAACTGGATTTGTAAAATGTTTCGAAGTAATTTAACAAACAGTTATACAAGGTCAGATCTGAACTGGTTTCCAAAAGAACCATAGAGAAGAATGAAATGTCCAGATAATTACACTGGACATGTAGATCTAACATCCTATCTATTAAATTGGGCATGAAATTGGACTTTTTAGAAGTACAGTAGGTCTTATACTATAAATCTCCATATAATTTTCTATATTTTTGATAAAGTGTTTAATTATCCTAAGCATAGATATGATACACATAGAAGCTATTGTTCATGTGCCATTTTTCCTAAATTAGTAACTATGGTAAGTCAATTACTTTTTAAAAAAACTTGAAGCATTGCAGTATATTGAAAACTGACTGACTCCATTTCAGCTTTTTCACCATCTACTGTTTTGCCAATAGAGAGAGACATTGTTACCAGTTGCTCCTCCCCCACCACCTCCATGCTCCTGTCTCTATTAGTTTAGGGTTGATTTGTAAATGTCTTACTACAGGAAATAATTAATGCTAAATTATTCCATGTTGTTATACTATCAGTGTCCTATCTGTATCCATACTAATATAATTAGAGATAAAGTCGACACTGAAATAACAAGTAGCTCTTAAAGTTCCATGCATGTTAAGTAGCATTTACTGTGCTGGCAGAATAGAACTTAGATCTCGAAAATAATTTGATATTAAAAGACAAAAGTAAACAAATTAGATTGTAAGTTTGTTTTTTCCCCCTGGGTATTAATCAGCCCTAGTAAACCTTGTATTGTAGTGTTCAAATCTGTGTTAATCAGAATTTAGGTTTTGAAAGGCAAAAGGAAAAAAATTGTCTCCCTCTGGTGGGGAATATAACAAGTTTTTCTTTCTTTTTTTAATATGTTTTTTGCAGTCAATGCCAGGTAAGTTTCACAATACTCTAAAATATTACCCTAGAATAATCAGAGTTTACCATCTTTTAAACATGGTCAACCGTCAGAAAATCCAAACTGAAAAAATAGCTTATTTCTCTTACATTTGTTTCCTGAAAAAGATAAAAGGATAAAGGAATAAGAATACAAAACCAGCATCCAGAGTTAGGAAATCTTCATTGTTACATGAAATGCTCAACATCTAAATGCAGTAGGTTGCAAAAGTTCTCTTTAATCTGTGGTTTTGAACTAAAGCTTCAGAAAAAAGCATTTTCAGGAGAGAAAAATTCCATGTGTTTCCCCTCCCTACCAGATAATTTGTCAAGAATTTTCTGGACTTTCTGGACTTTCTTGGCCACAGCCTCCATGATATCACCTGCTGTCTCATCTCATTAGTTTGTTTGTACATCACACTCTTCAGTAAGACAACGGGATCACACGGTAGACACCGTGCCTTACAATCTCCAAGTCACCAGTATTTAACATGGTTTTCAATGTAAATAAAAACTTACCTCTATACCAGATAGTGTGCAAAGTCTTGGACATAAACCATGGACAAGACACGCCTGGTGCCTGCCTTCATGAAACGTCTATCTAATGGAAAACCATGAATGGATTTGGAGTTCCTTTTACCATAGAAACAATATATTACATAGTTGGCTACCAGCACAAAAGCTTATGAAACACATATTATAGTTGTAATTAATTAAATTTCCTTTTAAGTAGAAATCAGATTCATCCCTAAAGTTCTCTATGGTCATGTTCATTGTGAAAGTGATAGAAAGAATTTGAACTAGAAGTTTGTATACTTGGATCCAGTTATTCAACAAACATGCATCAAGAAACTATTAAGTGGCAGATACTAGGTCAAGGTATGGAAATATATTCTAGTTGGGAAAGCCAGATAATAGAAGGATAAGCAAAAATTTTTAAGTTGAATATTGCTTGTAATTTATGCTATGAGGAGGGAAAACATGGCAACAGAAGATGGGTACATCTAACAAGAAATCAATTTTGTGCTCAGTGGGGTCATTGAGAAGAGTTCAATAAAGGGGGTTGTTAAAATGATAAGTCAAGAAGAGATAATGAAGTACTTTAAGACTAGTAATATGTGGGGAGCTAAAACTCTCCTAGGTCTGCATGGACAAAGGACCAGAGCAGTTACCAGAAGCCAATACAAAGCTTCAGAAGGGACCCCCAGCAGGAACTGCTGCCTTCAGCAGCCAGCACAGTGCCAAGGACCTGCAGTCCACTGATCTTACTCTCCTCTTGACTATCAATACCTTCCCTTCCAAATGTCCCACTGGTCACACCCAGAAAGAAACCAGAGGACAAATAAGCCAACTGATATTGTCCCTCATGGTCTGAAGCAGGGGGAAAGAGTTCTGGAGGGACACATGGAGAACAGGTTTATAGAGAGTTGTTGACTCAGCCAGTGTTGGAAGAAGTGACATTGGAGCTAAAAGTCTACATACTTTTTTTTTTTCCAATGAAGACCATAGTCAAATAAAAGGTTTGGAGGCAAGAAAAATCTTGGTGACTTAACTCACGAACTAAACAGATAAGTGATCTTGGACTAGTCACTTCACATATTGGGCTACATAGTAAAATGGTCAGGTTGAATTATGATGGTCTCTAAGCTCCCTTTCAGTTTGAACCATTTGCGATTCTCTGAATTTCGTGATTTCATTTGTTCTTATTAGCCTCCCTGTGATACTTCAATGGCATAAATGTAAACTGAATGCTTATAAATTAGGGCCTGCCTAATTTCTGAGTTGACAGTACCAGAAATGTGGAAGAGGGAAATCAGATAACTGCCTCTGGTGATCTTACCCATGATGTCTGGAGCAAAACCTCTGGCTCATGTATGAACACCAATTAGGAGAGCAGGCTCATGTCACAATCAAAGCTGACACCTCTTCGTGGAAACAGTTTAATTAAAGTTATCCCAAGTACGTGGTTTTACTCCCTTTGAAGATTTCACCAAAGAGCTTTTCCATTCTCCGTCAAAACTCTTTACAAGTGACATCATAAAGTTAAAGAAAATTCAAATGACACGAATCATCTTTTTCTTGTAACTAACACATGCCAGGGTTTTATTATGGTAGTCACAGAAGAAGTACACTAAAATAAATTACTATTCCCATCTCAACTGACTCTTTAGGTGGGAATCAGTTCCTATACATGACTAGATCACTGAAAAACATATACTAACATAGTACCATAAATGTATCAAATGACTAAAAACTGGTGGACTTTTTTTAAAACATTTTTCTTATTTTCGTGGAAACTAGCCTCTATTTAAGTTCTAGGCAATGTGTCAGAATGCAGTGGTAGAAGAACAGACAATTGTCAGCCCAAAATTTATTCACTCAATGTTGACTTACTGTCAGGTCCCAGTGTTTGTGTTTTATGATAAAGAAGAGCCACTAGCAGTTCTCATGGAGCAAATCCATTTAGTAGATGCTGCACTACCAGAGGTCAGCACCTCCACCCCATACCACTCACAGTGTTTGTGAGAATGAGAACATCTTTCTAACTTAAAAAGCTTCATATTCCACACATTTATTCAAGAACCGGCATGTTTTATTTTCTGTTAATTGAAAATATTTATCTAATAGCACACATTACTGTGAATTTAGTCACTGTTGATAAATTTCTTTCTATTCATATTAACATTTCTATACACATTTGAAAGGAAGTGGGGCATCCATTTGAGAGACATACTCTTTTGTCTATCAGCATTATGAAATTATGGTCCTTTTGCCATGAAGCTTAACCCTTCCCCCCATACTACAGAAGCTCACTCCTCCTTGTAAGATTCAGGCATAAAGATTATCCATTGATACGCTTGATGACCTAAAATCAGAATAGTATCATGGCAATTTCAGCATACCGGCTTTAATATTCCATAAAAATAATACCATGTTGTTTATATTAAGCTACTCAGCATGTTAGTATCAATCAATGCCATGTTTTTGTCCTAAAAGACCACAGAGAGTTTGCATGGAAACAGTTTTCAGATGTTTTAGTTATAACCTCAACCATGTCCTACCACCTTTCCACTCAGACACAACTAGATAGGGGCAGGAAGAAGATGAAACTCATAAAGAAAACCTACCCCCTTGCCACTAAGATGATGTGATATTTTTTTGGACAAAAGCACATGTTTCTGATTCTTTGTTTATTCTTGTCCCCAAAAGAGGTTTCTCCCACCCTCACATGAATGGACTCTTTATAGCTACCCACACTAGTAAGACAGGTGTGTCCAGAAATATCTAAATCCCAAAAGAAAACACAACTTGATAGACTACTAGTACACTCCAGCATGCTAAACAATATGCAACAAGTACCAATTACATGAATGACCAATGTGTTGACAGAAAAGAAGAGATGGTACTAATTACAATGAGAGACAACTTCCCAGAAAGTGAATTTGAACCATGCCTGAAAGAGTAAGTACACTTACAACACTTGGTGGAGAGAGATGGTCATCCAAGCCAGAGGGAAGTTCAGACTAAAAGAGATCTGGAGCATATCAAGTGGCCTAAGGATTAGGAGATGATTCATGCAACAAGTATTGGTTGAAGCACATTGTGATGTCAATGTTGACCATAGCATGCAGAAAGGGTATGACAGTTGGGGTAAACTGCATCCGTAAAAGAGAAAATGGTAAAAAAGAAGAGATAAATGTCATGATTAAGGCAGAAACTCAAGCAGAAGTGATATTTACCACCTTAAAACCCTTTGGAATGTTTCATTCTACTCATGTAATGCTTAATACCATCACCTTGTTGTAAGTCCTTTTGTTTCCATCTCTTCTTCTCTGTTGAATTGTAATTAAATTCATATAGGGGGCAACAATGTGATAGAATGGAAATAGCAAAGGATTTGTAGTCAGAAAGTTATATTCAAATTCTAACACTTCTACATATGTGACCTCAGGTGAATGCCTCAGTGTCCTCTGTTCTTATAAAATATGGGTGGATATGCCTGTATCTCGAAGTTGTTTTAAAGAGTAACTGAACTGAGTAAGGCACATGAAATTCAGCATACAGTCTATACATAAGTATGTTTCTTACTCCATGCTATGCCCTTATCTTCATGTCTTTCATGTATTTGGTGCTCACTATGGGTTGAGTGCAAAGCAGTTGTATTGTAGTCTAACTCACCTCACATCATACTGTTCCTAATATTTTGACTTGGCTTGTGTTCTACATAAAATATACTCTAAAAATCATTTATTTATCATCTGTGATACTGGCACTGTGACGTTCTAGGACCATAAATATATGAGTGTGTGTGTGTGTGTGTGTGTGTGTGTGTGTGTGTGTGTGTGTGTGTATTCTACATGGCCCTGCTCTCAAGAAGCTCAGGTTTAGTGAATTATTCTTTTGATGATTCATCCCTTTGAAAGAATTTTTAAGGAAATAAGCCAATATTCTGACAAATGTGGCCATTAATCCTCAGAATCTGAGAATATATTCTTAGAGTCAGGTAATTCCTTCTGGGAATGTTTTGTTAATACTATGAGGGCTTTAGCCAAAAATGAATACCACAGTTAAAATCAAGATCCTTAACAGAATTAAAAATCTCAGGAGAAAAGTTTTTATTTTATGCTCACAAAATCATTAGTGAATTCACTGATTAATAAATTAGTCTTTTGAGCATAATATAGATTTGAATAGCTTTAATACTGGTTCAAGGGCATAGGAAAATTCAAGTTTACACTCATTTGCATAACCACAACAACAGTCCCAGGTTGTGATCTAAGGTGAGGTGACTTTATTTAAGGTAGCACCATGAAAGCTAGATGCTTACAGAAAAAATGAAAGTAACAGACAGTTCAGTCAGTGACCACAGATCATCTCTCAAGGACAGAATTTCCAGCTGTCCTAGAAAGAGCAATATGAAGTGAAGGGGTAATTATGGGCAAACACAACACGCAGATGCAAAATTATCAGGAAGAGATATGAAAACTCAAGCATGCCTTGATAATTAAGACTAAGAGGCTATCTAATGAGAATTGGCGTGGCTCAAAAATAAATTTTAAGTAAAATTGGGGGAAACCCTCCCCTTCACATGTTGCTAAGGCCCATTCTCTCTCCTTTGCTCTACTCTCCAGAATCTTGACCCATTCCTTTATCCTCTTCTGTATCTGTAGAAAGAGGGTATTTATCACATATCTCATATTAGCCAGGCACTACGCAAAGCATTTCACACACAACACCTAGGAATTAAATGCTGTTATTACACTAATTTTACAGATGAGGAAATCAGGCTTAGCAAAAGTAAAGGGCCTACCCAGATTCATGTACAGCTCAGTGGAAGAGTAGAGTTGAGAATTCAGGTCTATCTGATAACAAAGTCTCTGTTTTTTGGACAGTTCAAGTTTAATATGTTACCCCCTCAAACAGGTACTTACATTTTATAAATTCATAAGATTTCTTCAACTTTAATATATCAAATATATATTTTCAAAATAAAAATTCCATTTAGATCTGAAGAAATAAAATTTTAGTGGTGAGATTTCAGCTGAAGTTCAGTGATAACTGGAGGCCAGGTAGATAGGATGGGTAGATAAAATACGAAGATAAGGTAGAAAACCATCCTATTTGAACTCAAATTATACTTTATAGTTGCCTAATGAAACTAAGTTATAGGGTTAGACATGAGTAAGAAACAAAATGTTTATAAATTTGAAACAGAACCTCAGAGTGGTATGATTGAAGGAGAGTACGAAGGTCTGACAAAAACTGTCTCCAGTCTAAACCCAGAGAAGATAAAAAACACGAGATCAGACTTTAGAACGGGGATAAGAACTGGATATACTAGTGCTGGGTTTCCCTTCTCCCTAAAATACATCCCTTGACTGTACTATTCATGAGTACAAATGTTGTCTAGGTTATTTCCAGTTGTTGTGTATTGTTGTTGTTTTTTTAAAGCAATTGACCATATCCTTTTCACCATTTTAATGTTGAGCTATTATAATCTCACATTCCAGTGGCCTTCTAACTGCATGGTTATAGTCTCCTTACACTTACTCTGAAATTGTTTTTCCATTGTTATCTTACATTATAGGCGCATCGTAATGTCATGTTTAAAGGTTCCCTGTACACTTGTAATGAAATCGTTTTGCAGTTCAGAATGGCATCATATTGGCACTTTAAGCAGAGTATCCATCACCCTGTATTGATAGTTTTCACAACAAAACACCCTACTTTAGTGACTGTGAAAGTAAATAGCTGTTGCCAGTGATCTGTTCTTCCATTTCAAACTTAAATGGCCTCATCTGTTTTATTTTACCTTGCAATTTTCACACCCACTGTGGTGTGGGCCAAATTTACACTGCTTGCTTTCAAATGAGAACTGTCATTACATTGGCTCATAAATGTTTATATGACAAGACACTTATCTGTTTTGGTTGGCCTTTGTGCCATAGATAATTCCTTGTAGTCTGATAATCGATAGAGTTTGGTCACTCCGTTTGCAAGGCTAATGTAGATAAGTCTGCTAATTGAAATCTGGAGGCGAATTATTTGGTAAATGCTTGCAAATTGAAATAACTGATTTATCTAAAATTAATGTATACATTGAGTTCATTACACAACAATGTCATAAAAGAATTATATTTCCAAATAGCTACACATGAAAATTTGAGTAGCATGTTAGGGCAAAATCTTAAAGACAGGAAACGGGAGAAGAATAAATCTATTAGTATGTTTACCAAGAATCATACATGTTTATTTAATTTTGTGAAACACCATCATCACCACTGGGCAGTTAAGCTTTGAGAGGTTAACAATTCGGTTTAACTCTCCAGTTCAGAAATTAAATGTTACCCAACCCAAGTCTGATGCAAACCACCTCACATTTGGAAGTACGCCAGGGCAGGCACAAGTCTCTTGACAATAGGCTTCATTTGAGATCTTTTTATTCTCTGCTTTAAAAAGAGCCATTACTGCCTGGACACAGCTCCTCTACAGCTGTTTTGACAGTCTTCACAGGTCCAACTAGAACTCAGAGGAGCAAAAATAAATAGAAGTGATAAATTTTTACCAGAAAAGATCTCTCCTATACTTTTCAAATTCAGAGAAATTTACCATTCAGTGGAAGCCTGGAGCAAAACTCCAGGTAAGTCTTTATTTTATACAAAATGACTTCTCCATCTTTAGGAGTTAACACAGATAATGAGGATGATGCAGTCAGTAAATCAGTTGGGCCCAAGTGTTAAATATTGTACATCTACTTGTATTGCCTAAAACAAGTACCTAAGCCAATGCTTGAACATATTTTTGGTCAGGAAGCAAGTGGCAACAGATTTGACAAAGATTTTTGTCTCTTGGATAACCCAGGGTGCCCCAAGAAGTGATAATAAAGGCTTTTAAATATCCCCCAAATCTGAATTCACTTTATTTAAAAACCTAACATATACACTCCATGAGAGACTATGTCATGAATTGAAACCAAACTAGATCGAGATAAGGTTAAGAATGACTCCACAGTACCCAGCCCAAATATCGTCATCTCAGTGTGAAGTCTTCCTAATTTTCATTTCAAAATTACTTCTGGAACAAACATAACAAACAAAAATAAATCGTTAGAACTGGACACCAGATAGCAGTTTGTCAAAGGGGAAGAGGATTGGGGCAAGTAAATAGGCAAAAGGGGTCAATTGTGCGGTGATGGATGGAAATTAGAATTCTTGGGGAAATTGTGATGTAGAATATACAGATGTTCAACTATAATGCTATGTAATTGCAATCTATATACTATTATAAACCAATGTTTTTCAACTTCTTAAAAATATTTAAAGATAAAATCACAAAAATATTGCAGATGGAAAGACATCAAAAAGGAAACTATGCATTTGAATGACCACATATGAAAAAGTTGAGCTGTTTTAAGATATAAGGTTAATTATAGATAGCCGAGTATTACCTGAAGAAAAATCAAGTAGGCTTGCAGAAGGGTGTTACTACACATTCATGGTCTGTGAATTTCTCTGCCCTCTGGCTCTGATAAACATGTTATGCTTATAATCGTTTCTCTCGTCCCACTCCTGAAGCTTCTTCAGACCTTCTCCAGTCTCCTCAGAGGCTCAGGCATGCACCTTTCACTTGCAGCAATTGACACTCCTCCCTGCTCATTAGGAAAAATGAATCCACAGGCATGATCTCACCCTCAGCTTTCCACCCCATTGTAACCACAACATGCAGTTGTCTACAACACACACAGTCACACTTTTTCTCCTCCAATCTCAGAGAATGAGGTATTTCCTTTAAGATTCATCTCTCTCTCCTATGACCACATGTAATCAGTTGAACTCTCATTTATTCCTCATTAACCTTTTATCTCCCTACTGTTTCCTCTTCAGCCTATAAACATACTCAAGCTGTGCCCATCATTAAATCTATTGCAAATTCTTCTAAATCTCCCTTTCTACTGAAACTACCCTAGTTGCAGTAGTCATGTTTTCTGTTTTTCACTGCCTCACTGAATGATGTTGATAATAACTTCCTTCTCAATGAAACTCTAGTCTTCTAACTTCAGATCTACCATCTATTCCTGATTTTATTCATATCACTATGACTACTCCTTCTTTCCTTTGGACATATGCTCCTCTTCCTCTACCTACTTTTCCAATGATGTTTATCTTCTGAATGAAATTCCTCGTCTTTATATAACCTCTTCCATCTTTACATCTCCAACTACCACATAAAAGTGGTGAATTCTCTACCGCCAGCACTGACTTCTCCTTTAAATTTCAGATTCATATATATAACTGCCTCTTAAACATTTCTACCTGGGTGTCCTTAGGAATCATAAACAGCATGTACAAAATGTCATTTTTTGTCTTCTCCCAAATCCATCTCCTCCTCCATATTCTTTTTCTACATTAATATCACCATAATCCGTTAAGACACCCAAGCCAAGAATGACTTCCCATATCATTCTTTACATTAACCAAATATTTTTTACTTAGTAAATTAAAATTTCATTGAATACCATACCTTCTTCATTCTTACTGCTGCTCCTTTACTTAAAGCCCTGGTAATCAGAAGCCAGCTTACTTAACAGTTTTCATGTCTGTCTCTTTTTATTTAGCCTTGGCACCCTGAAATGATGTTCCACAAAAGCACCAGAGTAACTTGTCTAAAAAACTCTAACCATATCATCCTCCCTATTAAAAATCTTTTAATGGCTCCCTCAGCTATAAGATATTTTCCAAGTTCCTTCACATTTCAAACTTTGCCTTAAACGGCTTGCCCTGCTGACCTCCCCAGTTGTATCTC
Source organism: Solenodon paradoxus (assembly GCA_004363575.1). Classification (NCBI taxonomy): domain Eukaryota; kingdom Metazoa; phylum Chordata; class Mammalia; order Eulipotyphla; family Solenodontidae; genus Solenodon; species Solenodon paradoxus. The sequence continues at coordinate 282,432 of RJWH01000195.1, read as the reverse complement.
TCACTTCTCCCTGACGTGTATTTTATGATCTATAAACACTAAATCCTTCACAATTTCTCACAAATAACACATTTCTTTACCTATCCATGAAATTCCTTCAAAATACCCAGAGTCCTTTTGCTAGGTTTACTTTGATCTACAAATAAAATAATGTGATTATTGGGCTTTTCAATGTCACACTCAAATTATTCCAGTTTAAAAGAACTTATTGTAACATAGCTAAGGAAATAAGAAACAGGAAATCATATAATGGCAACACAGAGAGCTTGCTGGAGAACTGGAATATTATTATATATGTAACAGAGACCCTAGTGGGCTACTAGTACATCCTCAGAAGAAGTATTGATAGCTCATGTCTCATCCTCCCCACCAGTGTAGTGACCCAGCTGTCAAATAGTGGCTCTGCTCTACTGCCTTGCCGCAAATGACTTGTTTACTATCACTATGGTATGACCTCTCTACTCCTCTTTCTAGTTCATGGGGGCTTATTGCCTTCTCTCTGTGTATCATCTTGCTCTTACCCCCACCTGCTTTATCATTTTCTGTCTGGCTGTAATTTAAATTTTTCAGAAGAGAGAATCAGTCTGGTTGGCCAGATGCATCTGTATAGATTAGATACTTCCTTGGGCAGCAACGTTTCCCTTGCCCTTTCATAGGTCACTTTGGGCAACATGTCTTTTCCTGAGTAAAAGGCTATAGTGAGAAATTTTGAAGACTTTGAAGATGTCACCACCAAAATAACTGTTTATGAGTATACTCTTAGATCTCTCCAAAAGAGATAATGTAACTGGCAAAAGTTTTTATGACTTGTAGCTTCCCTTTTATTTTTCTATTGTTGTCATCATTCTCCATATTAAAATAACTTCCTATATATAGTTTCTCCATTTCTTAGATATATTTCAACACATCATGTCCTCCACCAAATCACCAAGTGTTCTCCCCACTGTCCAGTGGGCTCCACCACCATTTCCCCTGCCTGATCCATTTCCTATTGGTAGCTTCAGTACTGCAGTAAATGTTTCAGGGTTGGTTATGTTTCATTAATTCCTTTGTTTTATCTATTCACATTCCATCTATGAGTGAGGTCATCTGGTGTTTGTCTTTCTTCTTTTGACTTGTTTCACTTAGCATAATCCCCTCTAGTTCCATCCATGTTGATTCAAATGACAGGGCTTCATCTCTTCTAAGGGCTGTGTAGTATTCCATTGTAATATGCACCACATCTTCTTGCTCCATTCATTTGATGTTGGGCACTTAGGTAATTTCCAGTTCTTAGCTATTATGAATAGGGCCGCAATAAACGTGGGAATACACACATCTCTGCAGACGGGTGTTTATGCATCTTTTAGGTAGATGCCTAGAAGTTGAATGATGATCATATGGGATTTCCATCTTCAGATTTTGAAGAATCTCCAAACTGTTCTCCGCAGGTGTTGTACCAATTTGCACTCCCACCAATAGTGCAAAAGTGTTCCCTTTTCTCCACATCCTCACCAGCATTTGTTGCTTCCAGACTTTTGGATAATAGCCAGTCTTTCAGGTGTGAGGTGATATCTCATTTTTATTCTGATTTGCATTTCCCTGATAGCCAGCAAGTAGGATGTATGTTCCATTTTTATATACTTACAATTAGACCATCAAAATAACAATCACCATTTATTAAGCAACAACTATGTGCCAAAAACCCTAGTGCGTTATTTTTGATTTTTACAAAAACACTGGAAGACAGCTACTATTAACACCTTGCTGAGAACCAGCAAAGATGATTAGCATGCTCAGGGTTGCACATGACCTAATAAATGGCAAAATAGTTTGAATTAAAAAATACCTGACTCTAAGGCTAATGCAATTCCCTCTGTACCTAGTCTCTCTCTGCACTGTCTTCCTCCTGCCTCTTGTCTCTGGTTTGTCACAGGCCACTCTATAATGCTAACTACTTTAGAGCTTCTCTTATTCTTCAGTCATGTCGTCGTACAAGAATGAAGTTGCCTCTTTCGACATGTGATAACCCAGTCTTACTCCCTAATATATGTGAAAGCTTCCTCCTGAATTCTTGTCTGCATGATACTCAGTCAAAAATTGATCAAAGTTTAAAATGACAGTCCAGTGTCCTCATTAGTCCAGTTCCTCTCTCATTGAGAAGATATCTCTAGTATAAAAATGACCCAGCATTTTTTTCTCTAGAATGTGACTGTACATTAAATAGACAAATATGCTGACACCTGCTTGATTTTAAAAAGAGACAAATGAGTGTGCAGTTTTGACTTCTGTTAGCTCAGGGGAGACTAGAAGATCTCATAGGTTTAATACATGTGTATGAAATAGAAATGTACATTTGAACAGAGTAGCAGAAATGTGTACTACAGTGGGATTACAAAGATTCCTTTTGTAATCTATGTGGAGGTTTTAAAACTGAAAAGCTAAAGATCATGAAAGACTGCGCACATCCCACCTTGACCTTGTTCAAATACCACTCAGAGGTGCTGAACTGAGAAGAACCCATCCTGAATATACAGCACCCAAAGATTGCTGTACAGCTCAATACAACTACCAACATTCTCCGTCTACTTTTTTTTACAAAGTACATTTATTTCCACAATGACTCTCTTCTATTAAAGATAAGGGCAATAACATTTTTTCTTTGAAAACAGCAATATTGTAAAGGAAAAATAGTCAAAGTTTGTAGATTTCTTTTGGAATTCTTAGTGGAAACCCATCTCTATTCAACTTGTCCCATGGTTGGCGCCCCCAGTCATTACTGGGAAGTAATATCTCACAGTTTTTTACATTAAGTAAATGTAAAGCATTAGAGCTAAGGCAAAGCACCATTATGTTGACATACTCTAATTTCAAAAGGGTAAATCAGTGTAAACCGTTTTTGTTTAAAATCAGCTCCTTAGGCTGTACGCTCACAGTGGTCGCCAAGTTTCAACCCACAGTGAATGTTAGGGTCTACGTTATTAACCCTTGAAAAATGAGCTCTGTCGTGGAAACAATGACAGACCTGGGGACTGCCAGGTGCAGCTGCTGAGGCTGACAGTCAGTCAAGTAAGAGTAATGCCTGCTTTCTTCATATGCAAATCACATAATATGTGCTTACTTTTAAAGGGCAATGTCAGATTCTTGTAAAAGTGTTTAGATATAAATACCTTTAAAAAAAAAAAAACCCAAATTCATTTATCCTGAACTCTCTGTGGCTGACATACCATGATAAATCACCTCATTACACAGGAAACCATAAATGTGGCTATTGAGGATGAGTATGGTTGAAAATGAGACTGCTGGAATTCTAGTGCGGCTTGCAATGATCCTCAATAAAAAGATACCTGTAGATCATGGCAATCATTTCCCTTAGAACTACCTAGAAATCGTGGTCAGTTAATATCCTGCACTTACAATGCTTTCTAAATAAATTATCTAGAGCTTGGGTTTGATTCTTAAAACAAAGCTACTGGGATATACTATTCTTAGTGATGTCTGTGAATTAAACAACTATAAGGCCTCTTTCAAGGATGCTGCAAGGTGTTAGGAAATACAAATTGATGAAGTTATACCCTGGGAGAAGTCACAAAGGAACCTTCTGTGGTGCTGAGGATATTCTAAATCTTTACCTAATGGCCATTACAAAGTGCTTGTGTGTGTGTGTGTGTGTGTGTGTGTGTGTGTGTGTACTTAAGAATTGTGTACATTATATAAATTATTTTATAATTTTAATAAATTTTGAAAAGTGAAACAAAAAAAAAAGCATTCTGACATCACTGTGTCAGTTTTTAAGTGATCGTCTGGGAGAGCTGCTAATGTCAGCTTTGTCATTACCCAAAATGGAAATCCATGCCCTGTTCTGCAGCCCTTAGCTCACGGGTCCTTTCATATTCTTCATGCGCAAAAAGCGTCAAGGCAGATTGCTTCCTGGTATGAATTTACTGTTCAGTATGGAAACATTCGTGCTAAAGTGAGATTTCTAAAAAAGACTGTAGCATCTTTATAGAGAAGTAACAGCAAACCCAGAAAGTCTGCACTGAGAGAGAGAGAGAGAAAGAGAGAGAGAGAGAGAGAGAGAGAGAGAGAGAGAGAGAGAGAGAGAGAGAGAGAGAGAGAGAGAGAGAGAGAGAGAGAGAGAAGGGGAAAAATAAAATGTTCTGAGGGATAAATGGAGCTGGAGATCAAAGACCCCTGGCTTTTCTACCTTCAGGAGTTCCCACAGGCTTCTTGATCCTCAGCCCATCATTCTTACCACTATTCATAATTTTATCTGTGCCCCTCACATCTCCTTCACCCCTCACCTGCTCAGTCGCTAGGTAGAGGACAAAAGGAGCTGAGGAGGCCCCAGCAGTGCTGTCTGCCCGAGACAATGGGTGTTGCAACAATAGCTCAGCCTCATGTTTAAGAATCAAACCTTCCATTTAGATTTTCAATTTATTTTCAAGTTAGGAACTTCTCTGGCACTTGGTAAAGAAAACCCAAATCATATTCAATATCTGAGTTTATATAGTACATAGACACCTGAGTATATGCTAAATGTAGTTTCAGTAGCACTTGCTATTCCTTACTTAATTCGTTGAGCCTGACAGAGTTTGTAAGAATGAGTGCAACAATAGTAATATTTCACTTAGATCCACTGGCATCTCTCATGATGTACATTAAAAAGATGTAATATATATTACAAATGTGAGAGCAGGTAGATACACAGACATGCATTTCACTCCAAGGTACATTAATAGAATGATAAATTCCCTGTATTAAATCTACAAGAGCTAAAATATTCTGAGTTAAGACATCTATACAGAATTAGCTGCCACATGAAATGTCACAATCAAATAAAACAACCTTTTACGAGAATCACAGGACTTTTTTTTGAGCTAGAAGGAACCTCTGAAATCATCCAGTAAAACTTGTTCATTGACAGACATCTAACCTGAGTTTCAGAAAGATTAAATGATTTCAATAAAGTCACACCTAGTCGGTAGAATTGCCATGACTAGAACCTTCCTTCTCCCACTACTTGTGAAGCAATCATTTGAAAGAGCACCTCATGACAATCCCATGTGCTCATTTCAGTGTGTCTAAGAACGTTCTTTGTGATGTGTGTTTACAATGTACCACATTTCTGCTAATTTAATAACTTTTCCTCGTAAAGGCAGAGTCAGAGTCATACAGGTGTCTTTAGACCCTAAGGTACATAATAAATCCATGGGCTCTACAGTCACTCAAATAGTGATGAGTGATGATGTTGATGGAACTGAATGCTAATCATTTACGGATATTTCCATAGAGGCCCTTCTCCAAAAAGGCAAGATTAAAATTATTTAAAGTGATACTTCCATCCTAAGTATTCCAACTTAATCTAAAAGCTAAAATTAAGCAGAAATATTACAACTCAGGATATCTCAACACATAGCTCAGGATCCATGCAGACAGATGGTAGGCAGCAAGGAGTATGAGGGTGTGACCATTTCAAGTGTCCAGTCCAGAAGCACTTTGGATAGAATTTGCAAAGTCACGTGCACAAAAGGGGCTCCAAACTGAATCACAAATTGCAAAGCTTTTCGAGGCACTGTCCAATTTCTGAAAAGAATTTGAATATTAAAACTGAAATACTTCACCAAATCTCTGAGATTATCAAAGACTCAAGCTGAAAGCCAGAGAATATTAAAACTAACATCCAGCATTACTCCTATTCAATTTGCCTTTAAGAGATTAAGACTGAGTAACACAACCCTCAGCTGACTTTCTGTATGGTAGCATGAAAGTCAGAGCCTGTTCCTGTATTTCAGGTTGCATGAGCTAAGCAAAAGGGAACAGCCTCCAGCTTAGATAATGTGTTATTAAAACAACTTTTACCATAAGGACAGTGAAAGACCACAATAAGAGCAAACTGCTAATTAATAAAAATGATCACATTGTAAGTGATAGAATTTACCAAATCATCAAGGAAACAAAAAAGACTGAAAAAAAAAAAAATAAGAATCCAAAGCCAAAAGCAAAACAGTTGTAGACAGGACAGGTTGTCTTTTGTTCTTCTGTAGAAATGTGTTGCTGGAAACCACTAGCACCACTGCCTCGGCCACTAGTAAAATTCCTGTGGAGTGCTTTATAAAGGTAATGAACTTGTATGTGCCTCACTGAACAGACTTGCTATTAAATCTTCCCTAAAAAATGGGATGAGATTGCTGGGGTGTTTTGTGAGCAATGTGAGCTTTGCCTGTAGCATAGTGAGGAATTTTAATCACTGGCCCCAAAATTATGATTTTCACTAAGTAAAATAAAATAGAAAACAAGCCAGTACACACTCCACATCATCAATTTTTAATCTACCTTATTTTTAAGATTTCCCTTGTTAGGAATAGATTTGGGGGAAAGGAGCAAAGAAGAAATCTCAAATGACAAATGTCCAGCCCTGACAACCCAATCACAAACAAATTAAATGTCCATCTCTGTCACAGCTGGCAACCCCAGCCTGGCCTAAGGGAAATCCTCTGTGTTGTTCAGAACAAATGTATTGGAGGCTAATCAAAATCTAATGAATCCCTCAGGAAAATAGCTTCCTTAGTCCACATCTATAAGAATTATACTCAATTTGGGGGAGGTGTCTACCAGGTGTTTTCTGCTATAGCAATTGTTTTGTAAATAACAGAACTGGACACCCCCCAGGAAGACATTTCAACTAAGTCTATTATTCAAATCCATGTCTTCACTCACCAAAGTGTCAAGGTGATGCATTTGTTGATCTGTCTCACAATACGTTTTATTACTGACGTGCAGAGAGTGAGAGGAGAAAAGTTGCTCAGGACAAAGGAAAGAAAGGCAATTTTTGACTTCCAAACAAAGCCTGCCTGCAAGTGCTTGGTTTGACTAGCTCTTTTTTCTAGTTGTCTAAAATTCTAATTGTCTAAAAGGATAAAAAAGAAAAAATAAGAGAGAGGAGCTGATAACAGTGAGTTTGGGACATTAATTTAACCCGAGGAAAGCCAGGGACATGAGAAGGGCAAAGAAACAAGAAAAATGTACCTAGAGTTAGATCAACATGAATTAGACTTGTTCTGAATCCTGATTCTTCTCAGAACCCCTGACACGACTGAAAAATAAGCTATTTCATAAAAAAATAAAAGTTATCAGAACTAAATCAGATATTTCTCATGCACCTCCAAGGTACCAAGCAATTTATACACATTATCACTTTATAGAGATCTCAAAATAGAGATTTCCTGCTAGAAAGAAGTTGTCATTCCCATTTTATAGAGAAAGAAACTGAGCTTCAAAGGGATTCAGACTTTCTGAAGGCCAGCCACAGAAATATTAAGTAGCAAACCAAATTTCAAACCCAGAGCCTGAGCTGCTTACAGCTTAACGCAGTTGAATCCTCTCAATTATTCTTTCTGTACTCAAAAGTTTCCTCTCTCACGAGATTCCTATCGATTATAGTTCTAGATTTAAGGCAAATTAAAAGCTGCCTCATACCAAAAGCATCCTTAATCTTAACCATGTGATCAACAAGGTAGGTAAAAATTACTTGGCTTTCTGACTTTGCAGATTATATAATTAGTCAAAGCAAAGTGGGGCAAAAACATGTGAAAACACAGAGTAGCTTAAGACCACACTTCCCTTATGTATATTCAGCCTTTGCACAGAGACTTATTGTTCTCACCTTTCTTGGCAGATGAAAATATGCTGGATTCCAACATCACTTTAAGGTTTACAGTCCCTGGAAGGGCTCGGATGAAAATGAGGTAATATCCATATAGTTCCAGGGTTTGTGTGTGTGTGTGTGTGAGTGTGTGTGTGTTAACAAAGAAACCTACTGCATACCTTTAATTAAAGGTTATACATCAGCATTAGAAATGGCAATTACAGGATTTATATACATCTAGAGTCCTCTGACAACAAATTCATTCATGTTACTATCCAAAATTTTTGTTTGTTCCCTTGGGAATTTGCAATTAAAATGTTATTTTGGGGGCCATTCCAAAAAACCTGTTATAAGGAGGGTGGAAACACCTTTGGCAAAAAAATCAAGAAATCCAATTTTGTATTGAAATATCTTTTTTAATGACTTGTAATATTTTTGAGAATGGGCTTAGCCATTTTTGTTAAGTCATTTTGATGTTCATATTTAGCTGCTTGCGGATCACATAATGTCGATGAGTGTAAGAGTGGTGTGGGAGCAGCAGCCCAGGAGCTCGAGTCAGAAATACAACAGCCTCAAGTTCTTCTTACTGGCTGTTGACTTTAAGGTATATTGTTCAAGTTCCCCGAGTCTGAGTTTCCCCCTGTGTACAATGAGATCAATATATGTTTCACAGGGTGGTCTTGAGGATTAAAAGAAAAGAACATAGTAAGGCAAACAACTATTCCACTCTATATTTCTTCTCTAGATCTAGTAACAAATTCATTCCATCAGAGTATCAACAAATGCTTTTTGTGCTTTTCTTAGGTAATATGAGGTAATTTCTTAGGCACAAATATGAGTCTAAGTACAAAGATAAGTTTTTTTTATTATTAAAGAGATTATAGACTAGTGAAAGACATATGTTACTTACACATCTATGGAATGTTTATCAGAGACACAATGTGATAGGGAAAACTACTTAATAGCTAATATTTGTCAAGCACTGTTTTTGCGCCAAACATTGTGCTGTATACTATTGCGTTTCATCCCTACAACCTCAATGTTATGGGAGATATAAATAAAAGGCTAGGAGAACCCAGAGAAAGAAGTTACTTATACCAAGAAAGGAAATCATGAAGGCTCCTCCAAAATATTTGCTACATTTAAAGCAGACCTAGAATTTGTTTATAGTCTGACATGCTTAATAGCCTAAGAGGAGACACATATTCCAGGTGGAAGGAACAGATAGAGCAAACGTAAAGATTATGAAAGCAGTCAGTGTGCTCAGAAAACTACACAAATTCCAGAGTGGACACTGGAAAAGAAGATGAAATGGGAAAAATGGAGCACAGAGTCCATGCTAAGGGCATTAGATTGTTTCCTACAGTGGAACCTGTGAATTATCTAATCAGATTCAAGTTTTAAGAAGATAGTGGACTGAGCAGATTAAAAGAGGGACTAACTGAATATAGGGAGTCCTGTTCTAGGCCTGGGAATGAACATCAAAACAGTGTATATTCTCTCATACTCTTGGCAACAAATGAGGGCTAGGTGTAGCTCTTTCTAATGCTCTTGGTCTGTAGAGGGGCAAATAAACTTTTGAGCTGAATTTCTGGCTGTCACTGTCTTCCAGAAAAGGTCAAACTCCTCTAACAGCCTGTACTTTGGAGTTGAAGGGATCTCTTCTGTGAATTCCAATAGGTAAAGAAAAGATTGCCTAATGGAGAGCAGATATGAGCAAGACCTAAGTCTCAGAAAGATATTAACTGGGATTTGATTTTATTTTTTTTTTATGTACCTGGGCCTTTTTTTAGTTACACGTTCCACTAGTGAGAAGACAAGCACCAGCAAAGTATCACCTCTTAAATATATGTAGAACCATTTTTTCTTCTGCAGTGGGTAGAAGGTAGTATGTTTTGTTTACATGTCTCTTAAAGCCTCAAGGAAAAGTTTTGTTTATTCTTGTCTTTGCTCCCTCAGTCGTACATAGAACCAGGGACATAGAAAATTCTGCATAACTCAACAAGTGTTTAATGACTTAATACATCAGTTCAAAACAGGAGACAATATATAAGCTAAACCAGACCTTTACTGGTTCTTCTTTAGCATTTTAGACAAGGATTCTCAGGAAGGAGCTGATGTCCATTTCTAGAGAGTTCCTGCATGTCTAAAAGCAAAGTTCCTAGAAGAGGACTGCTTTCTCCTTTTTATGCCCTATTACATGCTTAAGACCAGATAAAACATAATAGCATCTTCTTCCTAAATAAATAATATTCCATTTGTGTATACCTTCTGAATATGCAATATTGGCATGATTGGCTTCTCCTAAACAAATAAATACTGACATATAGTAATATATATGATTTATACATAATTTTAGACAGGACTATATCTAAAGTCTAGAAATTGTTGTAAAACTCATGTTCTTCTTGAGTCACCTATTTGATTGAGTCTCTCCTCTCTGGTCTCTGTGTTGATCTTGGACATGAGCTTTCAGTCACGTGGTTTCCTCCCAACAGAAACTGTGTAGGGCTCTTGCAATTCCAGGTAACTGAGAAGATGAAGGAATCTGACCATCCCTAGTCCAAATTCAGAATTAAATATGTAAAAGACCAATAGTTCTTTTGTGTGAGTGCTTATTAAAGCAGAACTCTGTAGTTAAACTGATTAAGTCTTTCTGAGTTGCTTATTTTTCCAAAGAATATCTTCTGTTGTCCTTAGTAGATTTTTGAGCCAGAGCTCCAGGAAGTATGATTAGCGCTGCAGTCTAAGAAAGTGGTAGAGGAAAAAATCAAATCTATCTTGATGCAATAATATAACATATAAAGTAGAAAAATAAAGCAATTTTTATGATTTCATGATGGGAATCTTCTTACTTAAAATTACATACCTATCTAACAAATATTGCTCAATGACTCTACTGTGAAACTAAGCTTAACCAGCTGGGACATATCATGAACAGTGCTGACATGCTTCAGTTGAACACTTGGGCTCTGACACAGCTTTAATTTCCATGAAAGGACACAAATTATTATGAACATAATCTGGAGACAAAAAAAAAATGGCACAGACATTGGATACATAATGTTTCATAAAACACAGCATTATTTTTAACTGTGCACTCACTGGATATTTTTAAGACCAATATTATTTGTGTTTTTTTAATAATATGTTTGCTGAATCATTATCATATTTTAAAAAACAGAAAAAGAAACTACAATGCAATAGAAAATATTTGTATTAAGCATAAAGCTGAGTTTCATGACCAAAGTTGCATGTCCTTCGATAAAGTTTAAGATGAAACAAAGGGGCTCGTCAGACAGGACTTCAAATCTTCTAAATATTCCAATCTCCTTGTAAGACAGGAGTAGAGGACTGATTGTAAGAAACCAGGGAAGGAAAGCAGTTTCTGGAATACACCAGGCTTCTGCGCATTCCATTCCCTCTTAACTTAAAATGCCTTTCTCACTTCACAAAGTACTGTTCTTCCCTCATAACCCAGATCAGAAGTCATCTTCTTTAAGACATAGGCCCTCACCCAGGTTGTAGTAAATGACACTCTTCTCAGTATCACCCTCCACTGTGTTCATAATTCTACTATTTCATTTATCATACTGCATTCTACTTGTTGGTCCATACATCGAGTTCTCAACTAGGAATATTGATTTCTTGAGAGGCAGGCTGATTTCTGATTGATCTTTGAGGAAGTAAAATACCTGAAACATAACAGGTACATTTCTCACTTTGGAGAACTGAAGAAACAAGTACAAACTGTGCAAAAGTGGAGCATCTGTTGCACAGCCTGCAGAGTCACACGGAGTTCATCTCCAGCACCCTTGTTCTCCTTGGGCAATTTCTTTCACTTCCTTGATTTCAGCTGTTTTCCTTCTGATTACCAAATCTACATCTCCAGCCCTGAACTTTCGTCTAAGTTCTAGACTCAACTGTCACGTCTCCAACTGCCTGAACATTTCCACATGAAGAGTCCTTGAATACCTCAAAATTTCAGTATGCTCAAAAAGAACACATCATTATTCCTTTGTCACAAATTTACTCATCTAGCTGTGTTTTGTTAATTTTCCCTGTATGACAAGTTGAACACTTTAATAGGCTTCCCTTGCCCCAGTACTCCTCTATTATCTACTATATTCCTTTACATGCTAAGTCCTTTCAATCTGCCTGTCTACTGTCTCTTGCTTAGGTCTTCTCTTTTTCCATTTCAACTGAATTACTTCAAGCTCTCAATATATTTCTCCTGACCAATGCAATAAACTACTAAAAGGTTTCCTGCTTCCAGCCTTTTTAACCCAATTCCTGTTATGCTGCAAATTACTTTCCTAAAACAAAGATATATTTATGTCTGTTCCCTGCTCAAAGACATCACTGATGGCTCCCCACTGACACAATTCCTCCCTTTGGCATGCCAAGCCCTTCATGATCTCTCCCCTTCCTATCCATCCATAATTTTCTCATCCCACAGCACACACACACACACACACACACACACACACACACACACGCACACGCACACGCACACACATGCACACACCATATCTATCTACTTCTCAATCACTCCCTCTGTTGCCCTGTTCTCCAAAATCTTCACTCAGGTTGTTCTACCTGAAAGGTTCTACTTTTCTAACATCCGTCTTCGTTTTCCATTTCCTTATCAATGTCCCATTCATCCTTCCAGGCCAGAATTTCTTAACTTTGGCCAGTTTGATGGCCAAGGGACCCAGAGATAAAATTAAAGGGATTTGTGTATTTGGATTGAAGAGAACAGTTACATCTTTATTTTTAGTTACTCCTAGCTGAAATATAGCACTTCCTTTTATGATGAATATAGACAACAAACTATAGAAATATTAGAAGTTCATATGACTTTGTCACAAAAAGAAAACAAATATATCTATATCACATTATAGTTGCTGTAAATATCTTAAAATATCACTTATGCTCTTTACTGCTTCAAAATTACAGTAGTAACGACATGAAAGTGGAATTTTTTATTCAATGCCTTAATATAAAGTGTACTTACTATAATTTCACAAATATTTGATATTTTAGCAACTGTGCTTTTAATACAGTTTCCATTGTAATCTTTTACGTTTTATTTCATACATTTAAGAATGTTATTCTGATACTCAGTCAATAAGCATCAAAAAGGTTAAGAATGACTCTCTGGGTTTCTTCCAAACTCTATCTCCTCTAAAATGCTGTCCCAGGTCATTCCACACCCCACCCCAAACAGTTTAAATTAGTATCTCACTTCAGCTTGATTTCATCAGCTGGTTGGAACTCCTCTGAGGCACTCATCAGTTTGTCTTTTTTTGTAGTAGTTTATTAGTCATTTGCTAGATTTTGAGGTCCAGAGAACAAAAAATTTATTTCTTGTTTTTGAGTCTCGTAGAGCCTGTGTACATGGTAGGTAATAAACCTGTATGTGCATAAGACATTCCTTTTCCAGAGGACATTTTAGGTTAAAGGAATTCAAATGGAGAAAATAGACTTGTATTTCTGAGATTGAAGAGAGCTTGCCAACTTGATCTGTTCTCCTACCTGATATCTGTATATCAGAACAAGAGAAAGACACATGACCAAGGACAGGAAGGATGATTCTAGAAATTTCCCTTTAGTAATCCAGACACATGGCAAAATAAATTATTTTAAGTATATATATATGTATATATATATAATATAAAGTTTTCTTTATAGCCCTATCACACAAGCAACAGTTTAAATGAGTGGATTTACTCACTCACAAGATAACAAGAAAACATTTGGAATGCTGACCATTCAGCCACTATCTATGCTTCAGGGTCAAAAGTATTTCTGGAACAATGATTTTTGTGTTACTTGCTATTTCATGGCATAAGATCTTTGTGTGAGGATATAAAACAGTTCCTCCCCAATGAAGGTATTTTATGTTCAATGATACCAACTCCGTGACTTTAATAGTGTGGTTTAAAGAAATAATGTACCATAACACAGTGCATAAGAAACTCATCTCTGAACAATTAACTGAGATTGATAAAAAATCAACACCAGATAAACACCCTTTTGACAGTGAGATTTTTATGATCGCCAGAGAGAAAAAGAAGTTGTGAATGACAAAGAAGATGTAAACGAAAATGCTGCAAAAGATCTCAATTTAATACAGAGATAAATATTATAAATAACCAGAAACTTTGCCATTCTCTTATTTTATTCCTAGCACAGAGCCTAAGACATAACAAATGACCCCAAAACTATCTGCCAGGAATATCTACTAGCATACTGATTTTGTATAATTCATAATTTGTACTTATTTGTACAAGCTCTCAGCTCATCTTCAACGTTAGCCAATTTAGTGTTCCCTAACTAACTCCTGCTTCTTTTGATGACTAACAAAAAGGACTACCAATATTATCAATAGTAATAATAAATACCCATATGTTTGCCTAATGTTTTATAGCTGCCAATGTACTAACTATTGATATTTCAGATTAATGCTCATAAGAACACCATGAGGAACATAGAACAGGTATTACACAGAATGTATAGATAAAAGTACCGAAGTTCATGGGGTTATGTGCTTTACCCAAGTTCCCAAAGCTTGTGAATAACATAGTCAAAGCATGCATATAGGCTCCTAAATCCAAATTCAGTTCTCTTGCATGTTTCATTGTACCCAGGGAAGAGCTGAAAATCAAATAACTCCATTTGGATGATTTCCTAATCTAATTCCAGCTCTTCACCAATCACTGTGGTTAAAGATGTGATATACCACAGATATGCAGTAGCACTTGATCCTGTGTTCATTTATTTATGCAACAAATAGTTCTTTAGTGCCTAATATTTGCTAAACATAAAATCAGTTGGCAGGTCCCATTGCCCTTAGCACTTAGGTTATTTACATTATAAAGAAATAATTTAGATTGGTATGTTTTTAATCTTTCAGGATAATTTTCAGAAGGGAGTCAGCAAGACAACTTTCAGTCATCTACTACATACCCATACTCACCCTGATTGTAAGATGTGGTGGAAGAGAAGGGCATTACATGAAAATGTATGGTGATTGCAAACACTGTACATTGCAGATACCGCAGCCTCATCTTCATCCAACACCCAAGTGAAGCACCTGAGGTGCTAAGAGAATTAAAGACAGATATGTTGGAGCTGAGTGCCTCCTAGGTAATGCACTCAGCTGAGGAAAATCACCTTACTCAATCACTTTCTCAGTGCTCCCTACCCAGGGCAGTCTATATCCAGTAACTGGTCTACATACCAGTGCAAAGGTGCAGTCCTACCATGAGGTCAGCTGTGCCACATTGTCCGAGCACCCCCACCACAGGTAAACTGCTCAATCCTATTTCCTCTGTCACCGATGTTAATCCCATGATACAATAAAGTAGATTCTTAAATGGGATTATGGCCAACTGGCATTGAGTGAGGGTCATCTCAGTATGGTAGATGAGGCATGGAAATCCTTTGATATGTTTTGGTGTAAAATTGTTAAAATTCTCACCACCAGAGAACTGAAATGATAATCTGGTGGAAGGAAGAACAATGGTGGTTGTAGTATCTCATGCACTGGAGAAACATGGGAGAAACGATAAGCATAAGGATTATAAAATCAGAGGTTCTTTTTGGGGTAATAATCAATAATTTTAGAGAAACGTAAAGACTAACTATGATTAATCAGCAATTAAAAGCCAATTATCAAACTTAGAGCATCTCTTTGTAGCAAATAAACTCATTTCCTACAAAGGACATACTGGGCTGAGAACAAGGACCAGGTGTGTCATGAAAGTAGCAGAGGTTTAGACAAGGTTGAATTCTTAGCTTCAGCAAATCTGCTTTGTTAAGGCCAGGACTCTGGGAAGAAACTGAACCCTGAAATATGAAATGGCAAATCTTCAAAAATTAAGAAACTTAACTGTCTGGACTTGCAGAAGTGAGCCACTCCCTCCCTATGAATCTAGCAAGACCCCCACCTCCACAGTGCTTGATGAGCTCTTGTAAGACAACACGGATCCCCCTCAGAACATCCCCTTTCTCCTTGGTTACATAACCGTTATATAGTATTAAGTCAAAACAAAATCTAGTTGAAGTTGTGCTTGACCTGCTAAATAGAAAGAGACTATACCTGGTCGGAGCTATAGGGATGAATTCTTAGTGCACCAAATCAAGGATGTGGAACATGAAGTTATATGAAGAAGAGTGTATTGATTTGGGAGCCCTCTCTCGGGATTACAAATCCTGACAAAGACCCTGGAAAATTACGTTAACACACTACTGGGATGACCTTTGAAATTTGGAGGAAATAATGATCATATCAAATCTCATAGAAATGCTACAATTACCTGATAGACTATAGATGAGGGATTAAAAGACTTAGAAAAATGGATATGATCAGTACAAATATTAAAACCAAAAAGATTACCAGCTGATTACGACTGCCTGGAAGACTGAGAGAACAGTATTTGCCAAAGCAATAAGAAATGCATTTTATAAACACCAACCAGCTTACTGAGAAACTTAGAAGTGACTTTCTTTTGTAGACCAACACTGACAGTAAGAGGTTCTATTGTCAACTGTACCTCTAATAATAGATGGGGTAAGATCCCAAAATAATAAAGACGGTAGCAGACAACAGTAAAAAGCAAGGTGAACATAGCCGTAAGATTGGAGTGACAACTTGGAGGATCTGACTCACAAAGAGCTACAGAGATTATTACTATCATACAGCATCAATAGGAGCAAGATAGATAGGCAAGCAAGAAGAATCCTATTCCATCTGTATAATCAAAAAACAAAAACAAAAAATCAGAGATGGATGATCAGGAGACTGAAAGTATATAAAATGTTACAATTTCCTACCCAGTTTCTGGACCTGAACCAGGTTTCTAAGCCAGAACTAATTTGATAAAAGAGATGTTGTGAATCAGGTTCCTGAAACATTATGGCAAATATGCTTGGTCATGATTCCCCAATCCTTCCCAAAAGATATGGGCATTTATTTACATTTTATTATTTTAGGGACAGGGTAATATTGAATATTTCGAAGGTTGTTAAATCCAGGATATATGTTGGCATTTATACTAAGGATCCAAAGCATAATTCACAGCCCCTGTTAGAGTAGAAGTGTATAGAAGCCAGCCCAGTTTGCTTCTTATTGCCTGGAACGGTGGTTCCAGTTGCCAATAATTCACTAAAATGACCAACACAAAGGTAAAGAGAGGAACCTGATATATGTTTCCCAGAAATTTTAGAAAGTGTGGAGTTATACCTTTGACCACATATATGTGAATCTACAAGAAAGGTGATATTGTAGACATCAAGGGAATGGGCATTGTTCCAAGAGTGATGCCCCACAAATATTCCCACGGCACAACTGAAAGTCTACAATTTACTCAGCATGCAGATGGTGTTTAAACAAGTAAAGGGTAAGATTCTTGTCAAGAGAATTTGCATTCACATTGAGCATATTTAGCATACTATGAGTAAAGATAGCTTTCTGAAATGTGTGAAGAAAAATGATCAGAAAAAGAACAAAGCTAAAAGAGAAAGGTACTTGGGTTCAACTGAAATGCCATTCTGCTCTACCCAGAGAAGCACATTTTGTGAGAAATAAAGGAAAGGAGTACGAGCTGCTGGAAACTATTCCTTATGAATTCATGGCATGATGGGTATAAAATAAATAAATAAAAGACCCGGGCTATAAAAAATATTTTAAGTCCAGTTCACAGATGGTCTACAAGGCCCATGAACCCACCACAGGATCCTGTTATTGGAAGAGACCTTCTTGGCAGTTGGTGAAACCTCAACCTATTTTGTTTTCTTTTACTTTGCTTTTTTGATAGCCAAAATAGTAAATCCAAAGCAATATTATATCCCGAGGGAATGTCAGTGCCACCCATAAAGACCTAAAGTCTCTATAGGTGGGGTCCCAGTCTCTCTCCATTTAATTCACTCGTGTACTCCCTGCAAGACCTGATAGATACTGAAAGATAACTTGAACCGGACCAAGCAGTAGCCACAATTGTAGCTAGTGTGCCAGCTGTGTTCTTTACTAGAGCAGATTAGCACAACCTCAGGTACGGGTACTATAAACATTAATATGGGTTTGATTCCTTTCCATCTCTATCAGAAACACTTCTCACAACAACATACATGCCCAGTCTTGCTCCAAGGCTATGTTAACTCTCTCAACCATCAAAATGTGGTCTAAAGGAACTTGGATCATGGGATCATGTTGCAGAACATCACATTTGCCCACCATATCGATGATAAGTAAATCGGCCCAAAATATCAAGAAACAGTAAATATACAGGAGACTTTGGTAATAAGCATAGCATTCTAGAGGACAGAGATAAATCCCATAAAGATTAAGAGATCTGCAATATCAGTAAATTGTTGGACGTCCAGTGGTCTGGGAGCATTCCAGGACAGCCATATTTTCCAATGCCACGTTCCCACCCCAGTGCAACTTGTGTCTAATGACTGGATAGTACGGAGGTGTAAAGGCTCAGTCCTCTTGGCTCAGGCAGTTCCCTACCCAGAGCTCTTGATGGGTCAGCTGAGGTCTCTGTTGTAACGACATGACAGCTTACATTTTCCCTGCATTCTTCACAACTCTAAGGGTTTTGACCTAAGAATGCTCCCCAGTAAACTTTCTAAGGACTAATCTTCTTCTCAAAATTTTCTTCCTAGGGAATCTGACCTGTAACAGCTGTTCTTAGAGCGGGCACTCTTTCCTTGATATACTCCCTTTAATAAGAAAAGCTTTTTCTAACAGAAGAGTTTTGAAAAACAAAGCTCGCAGACTTGCCCAAATAGTTGATGTACAATCCAAGAAATTAAACTTTACATTGTCTTTGAAAAACTAAAGTTAAATTAAGAAATCTAGAACTTGTGAATACTTATACTTGATATCATCATAACTCTTTGCCTATAGCTATTTCTTTACTTTGTTATGCATAATTCTACATAATTAACATTGTTGTTACATTTTCATATCTTTCTTCTTTCATAAAATTTTTTTAAAAAATTCACTGCCTGGTATTATATTCAACCTTTAAATCTTTGTGCTGAGAAATAACTACAAATTCTTAAAACTCCAGTTACCTGTTTACCGATCCACTGCATTGTAGACCCAATATAGTAGAAAGCTACTGAACTAGGAATCCAGGCATCTTAGTTCTGGGGTTTTTTGTATGATTTTGTTTAATTTATTTTACTCACTTAAAAAAACTTATGTGCAATGTTTGGGCTGTGCCAGAAATTGCACTTGACTCTGAGACTAAAGGGTAAGTAATTTCCAATCCTCCTGAAGCTTCTAATGATGAAAGCAGACATTAAACCGCCCCTCTCAAAAAATGGTATATCATTTTTAATGACAATCGTGACAAGTGATTCAAAGGAAAAGGGGGAGGTTTTGTGTGCATGTGTCGCAGAAAGCCTTAAACAGAGTCTGCTCGGCCTGGGCTTCTTTGAGGGTACGGTATTTAAGCCATGATCCAAAGAACAGATGAGGCTTAATAAGATAGAAGACAGCAAAGAGACTTATGGGTAAGAGTAACTCCGTATGTGAAAACTCTGAGGAGGGAAGGAGTTTAGTATGTTCACAGGATTAAAAGAAGGCTGCAAGAGGAAATTGGGTAGTGAGCCATTTCACACCTGCCTTTGCATCAGAGTGATGGTTTTGGACCTTAGCCTAGGTGCAATCAGAAACCATTTTAGGATTTTCAGCAGAATCGGATTTCCTCATATGCAAAATGATGATAATGCCACCTGCCTGCTACCTTACCAATTGCTAAGATGCCCCAACAAGATAATGGAAACGAATGTACTTTGTAAAGTATGAAGTATTCTACAACAAAAGGTGCTTTGATTGCCAACTGTGTAATGAAGCTGATTAGATTGTTCCACTCACCACCCAAGCAAAACTATAATTGCACAGTTTATTCTCTGACCAAAAATATTTTTTTAAAAAAGCTCTTTAAAAGGTATCCTTAATATATTCTCTGGACCCCAATTGTAAATTCAGTTTCTCTCATTTTAAAGTCAGTAACTGCTTCAGACTGAAAAAAAGCACTAAATGAAATTCATTTAAGCATTTTTAGCCACATCACTGCAGTTACTGTTTTCTATGCAATGCTGTGTTAGGTCTCCCATTATATCATAACTTTGAGACAAAAGCTGAAAACAAATCTATAAAAAATTGGTTCATCTCCTTTATACAATGGACCATGTTCACAAAGAGTTCTTATGCTATTTTTCACTCATAATTAAGAGACAGAAACTTCCAAAAATTTGTTTTCATGAAAATAAATACAGGCACCTATGGTGGTATAGCGGTGAAGCTCGTCACCTCCAAGTTGCACAAGCCATATACATCCCAAGGACCTGAGTTCGCGTCCCAGGAGTCAGGGGCAGGGGGCTGGGTGGGCATATTTACTATACACTATTTTTTTTTAAGGAAAGGTAAGCAGGAATTGAGAGCAAGAAGAAGTGATTTATTTCTATTTAGTAATTCACACTGGTTATTTCCCCCATACCCAGGACTCAAACTCATGGGTATGCAGCCTGCATTCCTTCAGAGGTGACTAACCTAACCACTGCTCAACCGGGGCATGCCTACACTATGTTTCTTGAAGATTCATCACACAAGAACCAGGTCTTATCCATGTCCATATCCGCAGTACTTTGTATAGTACCTGATATATAGCAGATGCTACATTTAATGATTCAATTAAATCAAAGCCTTTGTAATACTTATTGGTATTAAATTATATATTCAATATAATAATTGATCATGGCTGGATAGTCTTTCATTGACTCCAATTCTTAAAGAATCTTTAAATCATTGTTTTAAGTGGTTAAATTTAATTGTTCACAAAAATATGAAAACTTCCATATAATTATTTGTGGATAAGTATTGCCTTTGTGTACAAGATACAGGAAATTTTCAATGCTTTCTCTTGAAATGAATCATCTTGTCAATTCCTTAACAGAGATTTCAACAAAGAACTCCTGCCCAACATTCAGGAGCACATATAATTTCAACATCAAGCTCTGCTACTGGAGGCCTAGCATATGTGGATTATATTTCAGCTTCTCACTAGCCTGTCCATTGCTCCACCACCAGATGACAGGGGTGTGTCTTCTCCAATCGCTACCGCACCTTGACACCAGCTTTCTCATTTTTGTGAGTGTGTGGAAACAATGGCTACATGACTTCACTGTTCTGTCATCACATTCTCAGCAAGTTATTTAGAGGCCCAAGTGGCATTTTGTCCTACTCTCTATATTTCAGCATGTATGTTTCTCCTTTTTTAGTAACTGCACAATATATAAAAGGTATCACAGAAGAAAACACTGATAGCATGATACAAGTTTTTATTTTAAGGAAAAAGAATCACTATTAAAGTGATACAAATTTCTTGAAGCAAAACAAAAAGTAATTATGACAGTGAGATCATTGTATATTGAAAAATTACTTTGGGCTGTACAGCTTCACAAAGTAAAACCTCTTTTTCAAATATTAACCCTAAATGTTCATGTCCTTCAATTAATGTTTAACAATTTTTCCTTCAATAATATTTTTAAGTGTTCTGGTAAACAGCATCAAGTTTAAGTTTTTATACTATTAACGGCAGTCTGTGAAACATCCTAAAAGTTAAATGATGTTTTAAACCATAATTCTATGAATATGCACGAGTATTCATGGATAGAAAAAAAATGAAAGAATAAAATTTACCATGCTCTGTGCCTTACTTAACAAAACAGCTAATAAATAACATTACTCTCTCCCATTCCAGGATACATATATGTATATATAGCAATGTGTGTAATATATAGAACATATATGTATGACATACATACTGATATAATAATAAATGTAAAACTTGAAAACAAACTGAAATGTGATTTAAGGTGTTCTATTTAAAAAATTTAATACAACATACTTTTTAAAGACAGCGGAAAGTTACTGTCACACAAAAACTCTTATTGAAACACACACTTTTAATACCAGGGCAGAGCAGACAGCTTCAATTAGGAAACTAGAGGATATTTCATTTGATTTCTCCAAAAGATGAAAAGGCAAGAAAGAAAAAGGATGAAACAATTTCAGATGCTTTCAATGCATATATCAAATCAGAATGAACTGCTTTTGACTGTGGGTGTAATAAGTCAGAAGGTATTCACTAAACCAAAAGGCAAGAACTTCTGTTCCACTATGACTAATTCAACTTAATGAAATTATGTATTAAAAAAACTACACATAACAGATATAAGAAGAAAAGGAAAAATGATAGAATTGCAAGCACCAGCTAGTATATTTCATGAGAAGACAATAGCCACAATTTTTAACCGATTTTAATGTTAGAATTTCAGCCTGACCTTGAATCTGACAAAACTCAATATAAAGGCCAGACTTAAAAAGGGACTTCAATTATAAGAGGTTATCTAAAGAGTGCTTAAAGTGGTTTTCAAGATGAAATACTAACTGAAGTTTGTATTTATTTTGTAAACAACCATGTTAACCTTGCTATTTGCACTGCCAATGACATCTTCCCAAGACTATAGCATCCCCGTGCTATAAATCTTTATAGATAAGCAGCTCATTCCTTGTTCGTCAAAATGTGGTAGGAAGTTATACTAGGAAAATAATATAGAAATGAATCAAATGCAATGCTGTTTATTTCAAAAACAAAATATATTATAGTATATGACATATCCTTCGACATAATCCTCTACCTCCTAAAAACAAAACTGACATCACGGCAACCAACAGTTATATCACTGAGAATGGCCTTAAAACTAATAGAAGATCATAGCAGTATTAATAATCACTTGCATGTGTTTATTGCTTTATAGTTCACAAATCTCTTTTACAAATGTTCTATTAATTGATTCGCAAAACTCGATGGCATTTAAGACTTAGAGGGGTGCCCTGATTTGCCCAAGGTCATATGGCTAATTAAGGGTCAAACAGGATTCAAACGGCCTGGTTTTTCTTTTACTAGGATAATTTTACTATTTCTCTGAAGATATAATGTCTATTCAGAAATAGGAGACATGCAAAAAGAGAATATTGCGATGTCAACATTTATATAATTGTATTTGATCTGTTGGGAAGAAACCTAAGGTCGCATTTCTTCAGAAATTTAATATTTCTACAAATTACCTTCCACAACTTTAAGCTTTTAATCAAGTAATATTCTATTGAATTTCTTATACAGTTCCAGTCTCCTTTTTATCAAATATAATCAGAGTCAGTATTAGGTTGTTAACTGAAAAAAAAAAAAAATCAATGAAAATATGAAATAATTAAAAGATAACAAAAACTTTAAATATTTCATTTTGTTAATCAAAGAAAAGCAAATGAAAATAATAAGATTTTTTTCTTCAAATTTGCAATTTTGTTTTATGTATACTATTTAGTGGGTGAAGATGTGGGGGAAAAGTCATTCATAACCACTATAGGTGGGAGTATAAATTGGTACAAAATTCTTTGAGAGAAAAAAAAATTGAATTTACATATGTATACCCTTAGCACCAGCGTTTCCACTTTCTATGAATTTACTTTGAAGAAATAAGTCAAGAATTCAAAAGATGTTCATTGCATTATTATTTATGATCATGGAAATTTTATTTTCATGCAATGCAAAAAACTTTACTCATTCCTACTGCTCCGGAGAAAAGCAGGTTCACTTTAGTACAGAGTCATTTGGGGCTTCAGTCAATTCTCTCAACCCACATCAGTCCACCCTGTTTCTTTTTCTCCTTAACTGCTGTCCTCCTTTCTTTCCACTTCCACACAAGTTTTCATGGAAACTTGATGAGCAGAGACCTGCTGTTGGCACCATTTTGTCCCTGATATTCACACCGGAAGCACAATCTGGGGCTGAGGAGTCTGCTGCCTCATGAAAAAATTTAAACTACCTAAATATCTATCAGTAAGGAAAGTTTAAGTTACAATATTGTACCTATATAATGAACATTGTGCAATAATTTAAAAAAAATAATCTAGATTTACAATCATTGCCATGAATAGGTATATGTGAACTATTATTATGTAAAATAGGTTTATAAAAGAAGGTTTTGGGTAATTTGATTGTAGTATAATTTGTAATATAAAACATTTCAAAAAGCATGTATAGATTCACAGAAAATGTAAGAAGATATTCCTTGTTTATTTTTTTGTATTGTATCTTCTATATTTTCTACAATTGACATGTATTAATTTTGCAACAAAATATCTTCAATTCACGGTCCATCTAACCTTCGTTTACTTTTCAGGGATCTGGTTTGTGTAAGGAAAGTCACTCCAAAGAGACAGAAAAACATTTATGGATATGCCTGCACTTTCAGGAACTGTCACTAGGTGGTACACTATTTCTCCAGCACATTTTGAAAACATTTTAATGTTTCCTATATACCCTTAACGCTGCTGAGACAATATTGTTTTCTTTCATTAAAAAAATTCCTTAACCTTCTCTCAAATTATTATTGATTTAACAGCCTATTGCTCTATTGCCTTACAACAGACAAAACTATTGTTGATCAGCTAAGACATATTACAAATAGAAATAACAAACATCAAAAATTGAGCGGTTTCTTGCATCATTTTGTCATCTTTCTAAACAAAGTAGAAGTGGTTTCGTGGACTCTTTAATATGACACTCTGCTTTGTGAATCTACAGTAAAATGGAGAGCATAAACATTTCCCAAATGTATTTCAATTCCTTCTTTTTTTTTTTTTTTTTTTTTTTTAGAAAACATCTTTGAAGGAATGAAAGATTTAAGAAATCTTTTCTTCAACACTTGTCCATCTTGTTTAATGCAATCACCCTGGTTCTCGGTCTTCTTCACTCCTTGGTGTGGACTTCATCTTGACTGTGATCATATTCCCCACAGCTATCAAGTCCCATACTGGCACTTGCTGTTATGTTGCCAGCCAGGTGCTAAAGTCTGTCAAGTACAACCTCTCTGTACTTAAAGTACTTCTCACAGAGTGTCACCAAGTCTCACAGCTGGTGTTGATTAAGTAGGTCCCTTTCCTATTCACACCTGATTCCAGCCTGAACTAAACTCAATTCAAAGGCAAGAACATGCCCACTTCCCAGCCCCCAGTTCATGTGAGAGAATAGAATCTCATTTCCCTGGAATGGCTATGAAATAGAGCTAAGTAAGTTGATTTGCCACTCAAGGAAAACTTTTAAAATATCCCCATTATCTACAAAACAAAAACAGTCAGTGAGGAAGATAGGCATCCTTTAGGAAACACAGTAGTGATAATCATTATTGCGACTCAGAAATGGTTTGTAGAAGCAATGAGTATTGTCTAGATGTTTGCCTCTTCCCCAAAACTGTGAGCTCCTTGGGAATAGGAAATATCTATAATTCATCTCAGTTCTCCCGTAACTAGCACAGTATCTGGAACACTGAATGTTATTAAGTTATTATTTCAATAATGAATAAATGAATGAATAAGCAAATAGAATGATATGTTCATTAATACATACTGGGAGAAGCTTAGTTCTAACAAACCAAACTTTAAACTTGTATTAATATATGCTAGAATTAAAATGGCTTTCTCATTCATTCATTTATTCAAAAAATACTTTTTCAAACTTTTTTAAAGGAAAGGTGAAGGCAGAAAGGCAGGAAGAAAGAAGAAGGATTTTATTCAGTTGTTCATTTTGGTTGCCTCCCCCTGCCCCCGCACTGTCCCAGGTCTTGAACAGGGGATCATGGGATGTACATGGATAACACCATGATGGACTAAACCACTAGGCCACCAGGGTGCACTTCATAAAACATTGTACTAAGTGCATGCTGTATTTCTGACACTGTAATAATAATGCAAAGATAAATAAGAATAATTTGTTTTCAAAAGTGTACAGTGAAGTGGATAAAGATAGTGTTTATTTAATTCTTTCAAGTATTTCAAATATTTGATATTCACAATAATCCCATGAGGCTGATAGCTTCCATATCTATACCTTAAATCTTTCAAAAATCATACATAGATATAAAAGAATCCTTGTAAAATATGTGTAAGATACAAAGTACAATGATATAACAAGTCCTGTGTAGAAAAAGAACAATAGGAGTCATTGTGTTCTCTTTTACTTCTCCTAAAGAGAAATGCAATCTACAATTTTCTTTTTCTCATTTTCACTTTTATTCAAATTTGTTTGCATTGACAAGCACTTTGTGATGTTATTTTGTATAGTTTTATACTGTGTGCAAGTGAAAACATACTAGAAGTTTGCTATTTCCATTCAACTTTAGTTTTGTCTTATACATGTAAGTCTAAAACCAGATGGATTTAATTTTTTAATAAATGACATGAGATAGGATTTCAGTTTCATATTTTCACAAATAACAATTGTTGTAGTACCATTTAGTGAATTCATCTTTTCCTACCAATTGGCATCTCAATCATAAATAAAATGTTAATTTTTATATTGATCTATCTGGGCTCTCTTTTCTACTTTGTTAGTCATTATGCACAGCCCTGTACTTAATTCTATACCATCTGAAAAAATAGCTTTATAATAAATTATTATTTTTTAATAAGAAAGTTCTTCTACTTTGTTTTTTCTTTAGGAATGCCTTGTCTATTCTTAATCATTTGCTCTTGCATACACATTTAAATCAGTTTTTCTTATGTCCTTTTCACATGCAATTGAGTTGAAACTTCAAAGTGGCTCATAGTGAATTGTGGTAAAAACAAAGTGTGAGCCCATGCCAGATTTCCTTCTATGTAATATCCAGCATTTCAGAGAATAACTGCTTTTAAATATCTCCATCAAAAGATAAATTTGTACAGCTGCTTCAGAATGGATAATGCTACTAACTCAACAGGAGACTCATCAAGATGTAATGTTCTTTAAAATAAGGGGTTCCATGGGCCCATTCTGAGGTTCTTTAATAGATACTTATAACAAAACCGCTAGATGTTTATTCAACATCCATTCATTCTCCATTGTTCCACACTGACAGAACTTTATTTTGTTGGGACACAAGGGCAAAATGCCTAGCTAATAAACTAAATTTCCCAGCCTTCATTTTAAATACTGTAAATAGATACATACATAGACAGTGGTATCAGTGTGTCACAGTGTTGGTAAAGGCAGAAAAATGAAAAATACCTAAGGGAGGTGGAGAAAGATTCAGTTTGTGTGCCCTTTCTGCCCTTCATGAGCTTTGTTCTTTCACCATGTGTCCTGGCCTGCCTCTGTACTTTCCCTGCCTTTCTTCAGACTTTTTATTTCATGAAAGAAAAATACACCCTGTTTGACTCAAGCCACTGTTATTTGCATTTTCTGTTACACACACATCCAAATTAAGTCCCTGTTTGATAAAAGAGTAAAGTATACGTTTGCTCTAAAGTAATATCCTCTTATAATTCTCTCTTCCATAATATAAAGTACAGAACTTTTGGGCTTCAATTAGCCATTAAGTCAAAGTTCTTTCCCAGAGCATAAAGTAGTCTCTGCCTCCAAATACTCTTACTGCTGTTGTTCACGTTTAAATGGGTTAGCCACCTGTTGAAATGAGAACACGTGCTCCCACATAAAGTCCAGCTTTAATTTCTCTCATCCTTGGGTTTAACATATTGTTATGTCAGAGTCTCCAGACAGCAAGAAGACTGACAGCCAGTCACTCGAAAGGTAGAGAAAATAGCACTGTATTGCAAGCACTGGTACTGGCTCAGAGTTATTGTTAACCAAAGGTGAGAAATGGGGAGTTTAGAGGAGCTTCTTCTATACTCAGCAGTAATGATTCATCTCCTCGGCTACCTGTGGTTGCTACTGGCAACTCTTATCAGTTAAGTACAGCTGCAGAGTAGGAAGCGATGCTTGTTTGTCCTTAGTCATGATAACAGGACATAGCTACAGTCTCTGCAGTATGATAACAGGACATAGCTACAGTCTCTGTAATATCATGGAAAATTCCTGGCAGACTAACTTTTGCATTGGGGTCAGGGAAAAAGTCTTCTACCACATTCCCCTCTCTTGCTCCTCAAGCTGTTTTACAGCCTTGGGGACTATATAGGAGACTCTAAGCTGGAGGTGGGAACAGGGGTGACAAGTCCTTCTGGCTTCTTCCTGCTGAACAAGGATGTTGTGGGGTTCAACAGCTTCCGTCTTCTTCACCCAGGGGCTTGTAATGGCAGTTCAATGACCTGGTCTGGAGTAACATCTGAAGCTTTAAGGCCTTTAGACAAAAGGAGATAAAACAGGTAAGTAGGTTTTCAGGATGCAGGGACCAAACAAGAATGCAAATAACAATACAAGGAGGGGCCGCAACAGGGGCAAGAGCCACGATAACCAGTTGATGTTTTCAAACGAGGAGTTCCCAGGATCAGATGAATCTGTGAGATTCTGGTTCTGACCCTTGTTAAAACATTCACAGTCTTCTAATGGACCACATTTGTAAACCTGGAATCCCAGCCCACCAGTCAAGATACCAGGGATAAAGCGGGGAGTTATAAGCAATAATGAGGGAAACATGTTTAGGGTGTCAGAGAAATATTTCAGCAGTAGTACAATGTGGTGGCAGAAAGGGGTCTGCAGTACCAGTGATCTGCGTTGGTTGAGAAGCAACAGGCCCATGCAAGGGGTCCACAATACTGGCAAATAAGAGCAAAGGGGAGGAGCAGGGTCAAACAAAATGAGAAGGATAAACAGGGTAAGGGTCAGCACTACTGTGTGAGTTGAGTGGTGGATCCAAGTGTTCAGACCTGCAATCTTAACTGCTGTGGGGGTGGTTAGTATGACTGGATAGGACCCCTTCCAGGTTGGCTTCAGGGGTTGCTTTTTCCAGTCCTTTACCCACGCTTGGTCCCCTTGTTTTTAGCAGTGTACAATTATTCTTAAGGAGATGGGAAGTCTGTCTGTTACCCATCTATGTACTTCAAGGATTGTTTTTCCTAGCCCCTGCAGTTGTTTCTGGATTTTTAATGTTCTTAGTTCCTTTAGGACCCCCTTAGGTCTACTTAAGGAGGGGTCTATCATATAGAATCTCAAAAGGAGAAAATCTGGCTCTAGGGGCACAGCATACCTGTAGGAGGGCTAAAGGTAGTATGTCTGTACGGGATAGGCTAATTCCTGACATAACAGCCATAGCCTGTTTGAGGGCTTGGTTCATGCATTCTACCTTTCCTGAACTCTGGAGCCAATAGGCCATGTGTAAGTTCCATTGGATGGCCTTATCTATCTGTTCTGCTACAAAAGCTGGGCCATTGTCTGATTCTATAGTCAATGGCATCCCATAACATGGAACAATTTCTTTTAGTAGTGCCTTGGTTACGTCTCTGGCCTTTTCTGTTCAGGTGGGGTATGTGTTGACTCAGCCTGAGACGGTATAGACAAAGACTAAAAAATATTTATTTCCTCTACTTGGTCCTATCTCAGTAAAGTCTACCTCTAAATCTTCATAGGGAATCTGGCCACAGGGTTGAACTCCTGCTGGCCCAACAGGACCCTGCTGGGCATTGTTTTGTGCACAAAGGAGGCAGCGCTGTGTCACCGAGGCACAGAGGGACAGCATCGAGCAGTCAGGTAGTAGTGGCTCAACAAGGTTTCTGGAGCAGTTTTTCCTGGGTGGTGAGCTCATGCTGCTGAAGGATGACCCGGTGTGCTAGTTGCTCTGGCACATAGATCTTATGGTCTGGGAGTATCCACCATCCTACCTTTGTTACCTTCCCACCTTCCTGTTGTGCCCACTCCTTCTCCTGGGCCGTGTATGTCGGGGGTGAAGGTAGTTCTGGGACGAGCACGATCCTTGATGGTACTGTCAGTTCTTTGGCCGCTTGTCTAGCTGCTTAGTCTGCTCAACGGTTTCCCTCCAATATTGAGTCCTTTCCTTTCTGGTGGCCCTCGCAGTGTATGATGCTACTGCCTTGGGTTCCCAAACTATCTCTCGTAGTTTTAGGATTTCTTCTTGATTTTTTTGTTCCTTTTCCTCCTGCCATTAAAAGTCCTCTTTCCTTACATATATAATCCCATGTACATGCAGAATGGCAAAGGCATAGTGCAAGTCGGTGTAGACTTTGATGTGTTTATCCTTTCTGAGTTCTAATGCCTGACTAGGGCCTATAGTTCTGCTTTCTGGGCTGACCATCCCTCAGGCAAGGCCTTTGCCTCTATAGTCTCATAGTCTGATAAAACTGCATACCTCACGCGTCTCTTGCCCTCATCTATGAAATTGCTATCAACTGTATAAAGAATGAAGTCAGGGTTTTGCAGGGACTTGTCTGTCAAGTCTGGTCGGCTAGAACAGACTTCATCAAGAACCTCTAGGCAGTCATGCTCTGGGGCCCCAGTGGCAACAGGCAAGAAGGTGGTGGAGTTTAAGGTTTTACTGCTTTCAGTTGCAACCGTGGGTTTTTGCACAGGACCCCTTGGTACTGGGTCATCTGGGCATGACTTAGCCAGTGCTGTCCCTTGACATCCATAAGCATTATGACAGGATGGGGCACCTCAACATTTAGGTTTTGTCCCAATGTAAGCTTGTCTGCCTCTTTAATTAGCAATGTAGTGGCTGCAAGAGTTCTAAGGCAAGGTGGTCAGCCTGCTGCAACAGGGTCAATCTGCTTTGACAAGTAAGCTATTGGTCCCTGTCAAGGCCCAAATGCTTGAGTCAGTACTCCCGGAGCTACCCTGTTGTTCTCATGTATAAACAGGTTAAAGTCCCATGCCACATCAGGGAGTCCCAAGGCCGGTGCCTCAGTGAGTTTTGTCTTTATAGTTGTGAATGCTTTTTCTTGCTCAGGTCCCTAATCAAGGGGTGCCTTCTCCTCTCCTTTGAGGGTCTCATATAGGGGCTTTGCCAGCTCCAAAAATCCTGGGGTTCATCTTCAGTCAGGAGCTGTAATAAGGCCGTTGTTCCTTCCCAACATTGAGCACAAGTGGGACTAGCTAATAAGAGGTCATCTACATATTGGAACAGGACGCTCCCTAAGTCCTGATCTGGAAACTTGGACAGGTCAGATGAAGCTAGTGCCCGTTGAACAGGGTCAGCGAGTTCTTGAAAACTTGAGGCAGCCTGGTTCAAGTGAATTGTTCCTTAGCCCCTGTGTTCAGGTTCTCCCACTCAAAGGCAAACGGGCTGGCTATTAGGTGACAATTGAAGACAGAAGAGGCATCCTTTAAGTCCAAACAAGTAAACCATTCCACCTCTGATGGTATGAGTCTTAGTAGGGTATATGGGTTTGGCAGTGCCAAATGTAGGGTGATGACTGCTTCACTGATGACCCTTAGGTCCTGGACTGGACAATAGTCTTTCTCTCAGTCCCCAACTCTTGTTTCCCTTGGGTGATTTGGTACCTAAATGCAGTTGTGCTGAGCCATCTGGGGTGAAGGCATTTCTGCTTTCATTTTAGCCAGAAGATCTCTGCCCATCAGAGGTACTGGGCAGTCTGGCAGATACAAGAACTCATGGACTACTTGGTAGGAAGAGTCCGGTCTGTCCAGAGTCTGTCCCTGCCACCACAATCAGGTCTTCAGGTGGCTCAGGCTGGTAGCACCTAGACGGGTTGGAAGAACCTGATTTCCCTCTCTGGTGGTTTGGATGTTCTTTTTTTCAGTGCCCCATTTTCTTGCAGTATGCACACTGGTCCCAACCTAATGGAACCTTCCCCCTTAGTCCCCTGGCCCCTGTCTTGTAACCTCCCTTTTCCATGGCAGGGGGGTGGGGTTTCCTAAGGCATCTGCTAGAAAGTTTACTTTCTTCCTCAGCTGCTCATTGGCCTCCTTCCTCAGTGCTAGGTCCCAATTAATGAAGACCTTATTTGCTGTCTCTAGAAGCTCAGTGGCGTTCTTGCCTGCAAAGCCCTCCACTTTCTGAAGATCTCTTCTTATATTGGGCTGAGCCTGGCCGACAAAGGTAGTGTTAACCATTCTTTGATTCTCTGGGACCTCAGGCTCAAAGGGCATAAGACCCTAAAAACCTCACAAAGTCTCTCATAAAAGTCCGCTGGACTTTCCTCTGGTTTCTGGAGGACCTCTGAGGTTTTAGCCATGTTAGTGGGCTTTTTAGCTCTTGCCCAGACTCCCTGCAAGAAGGCCTGGCAAAATCTCTCCAACCGATTTCTCCCTTCCTCAGTGTTAGGGTCCCATGGGAGGGAGTCATCTGGAAGGGCTTCTTTTACCCAATTTTCTGTGTTTATGGTGCCCGCTGGAGTCTGACTCTGAAGCCACTTCATAGCCTCTGTCATAATTCTCATTCAATCCTCAGTATTGAAGAGAGTGAGGAGTTGGCGGCAGTCAACCCATGTTGGCCTCTGAGTTTGAAAGCTCGATTCCCAGAGATTGATCATGACCTGAGGCTTTTCAGAGTAAGTTGAAGTATGGTGCTTCCAGTTCAGGAGATCAGTCATAGTGAAAGGCTGATAATAAAAGACTGACCCCCTCTCTTGTGGGGTCCCCTCCAGGACCAGCCGTTGAAGACCCCTGGTCTCACAGAGGGGCATCTGCATGGCCACTAGTGGCTTTGGCCTTTGATTGACTGAGCTCAGGTGTCTGCCAACTGGCTCTGGAAAGCCCAGCTGAGGTTCTGGGCTTTGGGCTGGCAAGACTGAGGGCGGTGGTGTGTTTGGACCCATTGAAGCATTGGAAACAGCCTGAGGAGCATATGGAAGTGACAAGTTCTACAGAGGAGTCTCCTCTGGATCTCCCTGGAAGATTAGTGGCCTTGTTTCTTCTGAGCTGTCTGTTTTCTTTCCTGGCTGAATAAAACCTTACACAGTCCTTGACCACTAATGCAGAGCCAGACCCACAGAGGCTTAACTCAGGCAATTTCTAACTACTGGTCTATACATGAAAACTTCTCAGGGTGGCCTGGGTCTCCTGTCACAACTTTGTAAACAGCCCTCACTGTGGGGAGATCTAAGGTTCCCTCTGCTGGCCATCCTACCTTAAAGTCTGGCCACTCTAATTCACATATATGGTACAATTTTCAAGGGGCCAATTTGATACCATAATCACTTGTAAATCCCTTCTTAAAGTTTTTTAACATACATTCTAAAATAGTGCATGCACTTCCCATGATTGTAGACAACAGGTCCTTCCCAATGAGTGGAGATGCAAGACAAACACAGGAAACTTTCACTTCATCCTTCTGGCCGCTCCCCTCTTGGTGATTTAGATGCCTCTTAGCTTTTGAGGGTGAGTCAGTATAAACCCCTAACCCAGACTGACACTGCAGGGAGGAACTGAATTTCTTCAGTTCCATAAGTGTTGACAGCACCTTAAGTTATTTGAGGTCACCACGGAACTGAAGATTGGGACTCAATCAGACTCCGTAGCTTTCGCCATGGAGCAGAACATTCATTTTCACATTCACACACCAGTCAGTCCAAGTTTGACTTCTACCCAGGAAGTCCCTATTCTCAGAAGCAACAAAATCCCCTAAGGGGAGATCAAGTCCTTCTGCCATGAATGGTGGGCCTGAACTTGAACTGTGTCCCCAGGGACACTTACCAATCAGACATCTGGCCCCTAAAGGCTTTTTTCTCCTTTATTGAGTCCACCAAGGTATAACAGGAATCCAGTCCCTCTGCTCCATGCAGACTGGGAACCAGAAATTACCAGGTGGCATCATCCCTCCTCCTTTGGGGAGGGGTGTGCGGGGAGGGCGGAGGATTCACCACTGGCCCCTGTCAGCAGTGGCAACAAATGGCCAGCACAACTGACAGTCTTCCCAGCCAGTGCACCAAATGTTATGGCAGAGCCTCCAGACGGCGAGAAGACTGGCAACTAGGCACTTGAAAGATAGAGAAAATAGCACTTTATTTCAAGCACTTGTGCTGTCTCAGGGGTATTGTTAACCAAAGCTGAGCAACGGGAGGTCTAGAGGAACTTCTTTTATACAATGAGACAATAATTCATCTCCTTGGCTACATGTGGTTTGAAAGGGCACAGACTAAATTTTCAAATACACAAAAACAAAGTGTTATTAACTTATAGTGAACTTACTCTTTCATTTCCTGCCTGTTTCATCCTTATTGGAGTTTCACCTTTCCTCTTTCCTATATGCATACTGGGCTCTTTGTATCTGTGTGGGTGAGTGGTTAGCAAGCACCAAGACTATATTGATAAATAGTGTTCTTATGCTCCACAGAAGATTAAGTCCTGTCTTTCAACTACAGACTGCAGGCTGGCAAAACCAAGAACCACTCAAAATATCCCACTCTGTTAGGCAGCCCTGAATTTAATGAAGTTCAAATGATCCTTAACAACTTTGGGGGAGAAAATCTAAGCTAACACAATCAGCACTATGGAGCAGAATTCTCTGCAATGTCTAAGTCTGTGATGTTCAACACGGGAGCCCCTAGCAATGGCGGCAGAGCATTGGAAATGTGGCTAATATAAGTGAAGAACTAAATTTTTTTAATTTTACTTAACTTTAATTATTTAAATTTTAAGACGCACATTTGACTACTGTCTACCATATTGGTGAGTACAGACACAAAAGAGAAAGTTTTCCCACCATTATTTAAAACTATTAATGACAGTAAGAAAACTAAAATTCTTAAATTGAATTTTTTTCATAAACCTCTAATTTCATAATGCCATTTTAGGACTTCCACTACTGATAAAAAGTAACAGTAATTTGATTTATTGTCACATTATACAAGCACTTTTAAGTGCTTGTATATCCTAGTGCATGTTTGGGGGCCTATAGAACCTAGTAATAAAGATGAGACTACCCAAAAGGCAGAAAAAAATGCATATCACCGATCAATAAGAACAAGAATAAACAAAATGTGGCATGCACATACAGTAGGATTTTGTTTTTCCTTAAAAAGAAAGGAAATTCTGACATTTGTTAGAACATGGATGAACTTTGAAGACATTATGTTGAGTGAAATAAGGCAATCTCAGAAGGACAACTACTACATGATTCCTCTTACATGAAATATCTAGAGTATTGAAATTCATAGACACATGAAGCAGATTGGTAGTTGCATGGGGTTGAGAGAAGAAACAATGGGAGTCATTTTTTAATGAGTGTAGTTTCAGTTGGGGGGAAAAGCAGTTCTGGAGAAAGATGTTTATGATGATTGTGCAACAATGTGCATACACTTAATACCATAGAACTATACACTTTAAAATGGTTAAAATGAAAATGCTATGTTATGTATACTTTACCACAAGAAAAAAATTTAATGATTTTCTTTAAAAAAGCATTTCAGATGATGAATTCTTACAGACCAAACCATACATTACAGTATAGTTAGCTCTCAGTCTAGCCAAAGTGCATGAAGAAGAAGGAAAATAAGCTCAGATTCAGCAAAAAGTAGACAATTTAAGATTCCTAATAACTCAGATATTCTGCTAACTTTAGAATGTGTGATTGAGTGATTGTTACCTTTTTGTCTTAGAAAAGTCTTCATGCATAGGATTGACCTGCACCAATATTGAATGCCTGAGCACATGCCACTGTCTACAGCTAGGTAGCAGAGAGAAGCTGGTCTAACCTAAAATCTTCCATTGAAAGAATGGACAAAATAATCCACAAACTGCTCATGTGAAGAAGGAGAAAACTGTCACCACAGCACTTCTTAGGAGGGTATGTTAGTTCTTATTGGTGCGGATCAAGTCACAGTTGCAACTCCAAGAGCCAGAACATGCCTTTCGGTAGTATCAATGTGTTCATTAAATAATAAATTAAAATAGTGAATGAGTGAATTAAATAAATACCAAATTCAAGCCTAAATTGGATCTACCTATGTTTTGAGTTGGTCAGGAAAACTTGTGAGCTATTACACCTGAACTCTACCTTATGTGGGGCTGAAAAAGAATTCTGGGAAATAATTCTGCTAACAGAAGTGTCAAGCATATAAGCCTGATTCAATAAAAATGTTTCAATCACCAGAGAATTAAATAATGAGTATATCACAACACTCAATCTTGCTATGAGTCTGAAGACGAGAAGAAGTCATATGGAAAAGTTAGATTCACTAATATGTCTAAGAAGTTGAAGGCCCTCATCAGTATTTCCTCAACACCAATACTGGGATAGGAAGAGATTTAGAATGTAGCAGTTTAGCTGATGACGTTAGTGGGTACCAGTGGCTTTTAAAGTAATGACAGACATAAGGCTGCAGAAACAGTTTGGGAAAGAAAACTTAAAAAGTGACTAGAAATAGTACTTGACACAGACTTTAGTGCCCTTAAAATGGATACCAATGAAAATATCATTTGTAAGGCACTTACATTTATTTTCATGGATTTCTGAGATTCTCGTCATTGTAGTGTAAAAGGATGTTGATAAATATGAATTGTATGCTAACAGATTCCAGCAATTGTTAGAGGAAATTTTGTGGAAAACTAAAGGTGGGTGAAGACAAAAACTCAATAATTATTGTCCATCCTTATCATTATCATTGTGTCCTTAGGTTGATGTTACCAAAGAGTGACATACTTACACTTGAGCACTTGAGCACAGAGAATGCTAGTGGTCCCATTCTTGATGGCACACAGCCCACAAGAAAATGATAAAGATAACTCCTCCTGGTCTCCCTTATAGCTGCAAAAGACTGTGCGACCCAGCTCTAGACATCAATGTGAACAGAAGCAAAATATTTCCCCATAGGAGACATTTGATAAGATTAAGTAATTTTTGATTTTCATAGCTGGGGGACAAGGGTGAGGAATACTACTGATATCTAGTAGGTAGAGGTCAGGGATGTTTCTAAATATCTTACAGTGCACAGGACTTCCTCCCTTAACAAAGAGCAATCTGGGTGTGCCCTGGTGGCTCAGGCACTAAGTTAATAGCTGAGATGTGGATCATGTGAAGCCCTGAGGATACAAATTTGAGACTTGGGCAGAAGGGAGCAATCATAAATCAATCAATGAAATTGCTTCCTCCTTAAAAATGCTTCTTCCTCCTTTCCCTTCCTTCTTCTCTTAAAAAAAAAAAGAAAATCTATCTGACCCCAAATAACAATAATGCCAATGTTTTGAACTAACTTAAAGGAAAGAGACATATTCTATGTATTTTTCTATGTCCCTCTGTCAGGTTGGAATTGGGAAATGGCAGTGATACGTGTTGGATCACAGAAATCAAAGTAAATCTCTGGAGATAACAGCAAATAGGAGGCTGGCCGCTTTTAATTACACAGTGCATACTATCTTAAGTGAAAATGAAATAAAATTGTGTATTGCTTAATATATTGTTGTTTTGAGTCTCTGCTTCATGCACCTGAAACTATATTCTAACCAATATAGAAGCTAAACTTGACTGCAAGTCCTTTCAGGAAAATGCAAAACAAAAAAAGAGAGAAAAGAAAATCTAGTGTGAAAACAATTATTTTTTGCTCTTTAGCATCCATTTCCCCATTTACCTAGCAGCAGAATTTGTTTTGGAGAAAGAAATTAGGAAGCCAGGTCAATTCTCTGTCAAGTCAGTTGGATGGGTATGATATCACTCCCCCACTTTCATGGAGGACCCTGATTGACTTAAGCAAAACCTTATAAATGTAAATCCTTGCCATGTGACTGATTCTGAGAAAGCAAAGCTTCCACAGTTCCACTTGATTTTATAGATGAAGAATTAAAGCTTAGAAACACTGCCCATCCTATCTCATTGCAGAAGTGATCCAAAGATGAAGTTTACACACAGAAGACTTCAGGTGTGATGAGTTTCATTTGATGCCCAGATAAAACTATATCTATGACAAGCCCTAACTTTGACCCTTCCAAATACATGACCTAATAAATATTTCTCTTACATAAATTTGAATTATTCTGTCACACGAAACCAAAAGATTCCTGAGAGAAAATTTTGCAGCAGAAAAAAATTCTGATAAGACAAGTTTCCTAAGGGTTTTTCATTTCACCCAAGGATTCCTCATCTGCAATATTTCCTGTAGCAGAAAAATGATTACAACAGATGTTTACAATTGTATATGTACTAAGGAAAGTGGGTGTGAGGAGATTTGAACCACTTATGTTCCATGGTGATAGCTGTGTCTGTGTGTGTTTATCTGTGTGTATACAATACACTCCAGAAGCAGCACTGCTACCTTCACAAGTGACATAACTGCTTCTCTTTAACATACTTGAATATTCACATATTCAAATAATCAGACTAAAGAAGAAATCCTTTTCTTTGTGTTGTTCTTAAGAATAATTGTTAGTTAAGACTGCAGATATTTAATAAGCTTTCTGGTTGTATTTTATTGCTCAGTTCCCTAGGAAACATATCATATTAGCCCTAGGTAAATAGCAGCTTATATTTAAGTTTCTTAAATTTCACTTCATTTGCCTTTTTCTTACTCAGTTTCCTGTTTCAGGTTCCTATCTTTCCTAACCATTGTCTAGGAATCTATTTTGAGCGCAATCAGCTGTCAACTTCAAGGGAACTCTAGCGTGTAATATATTCTTTCCAGACTTATCTATTCTAATAATAGAGTATAGGAAAGACTGGTAGGTGATGTTGACAATGTTTTCAGATTCAAAGACTTGATCACTCAAATCAGACAATGACTATGTTTGTGTCCATGATAAGAGTATTAGTTGCCTTGTTCTGTACTGTTAAAAGTCATATTCTTTTTCTATGGTTGTTCTTGATTTTCATGTACGATAGTGGCCAAGTTGCTCCTGATTCTAATATGCAGATGAGTCTAGTCTCTACTTGATCTAATAGCTGTGTAACCTAAAGAAACGTACCTAACCTCTCCGGAGACCCAGTTTTCACTTCTTTAAAATGAGAAGAGCTGAGAATTGTGTTGTTATTGAGTTAATAATCTAATAATTGCTGTGTTTCCATTTAAAGTTTCATGGCTTAAAAAAAAAAGCTTTGGAGTCTTAGAAACCCACCATTCATAGTTTTTGTTCCTTTCTTAACAGAAGAAGGAAAGGAGAGGAGGAGGAGGCATTTTTAAGGAAGGGAGAGGAAGAGGAAGAAGCACTTTTATTTTATTCTGGTTGTTCTCTCCAACCTCCATCTCCCAGTTGCAATCCCTTGGGCTTTACATGGTCTACATTCCAGTCACCAGCTTAGCACCAGAGTCACCAGGTCAGGCTGAGATTTATTTGTTAAAAACACAAAGATAGTTGCTAGGGATGAGAAAATTCAATCTAAAACTTGAGGTCAAAGAGCAGCCCCAAATGGATGAAGCTCACATCTTTTACACATCATATAGGTCATGGAACTAGCTACTACTCATTGTTCATAAACAATTGGAGTAAAGATTCAAGAATTCTAAACTGGCAGAGCAGCTACTTTGACATTTTTGTTGAACTACACTGACTCTTGCCTCAGGGCCTTTGCACACAATGAACCCTCTGCTTGTAGCATTCCATCACCTCTCTTGCCCTTCTATTACCCATACTTCCCATGAGACCTAAAACAGTTCCCATATTTTCCCATGAGAATTAATGGATCAGCTCTTACCATAGGTATCACTTTCTGTTGAAAGTCTTCTCCAACCAACAGCCTAATTCAACCATCCCACAGTTCATTTCTCAATTATAGCCTACTTCTGGGTGTTTACCCAAAATCACTAATTCACAGAGATGTGTGCATCCCCATGTTTCTGGCAGCTCTATTCACAATGGCTAAGAACTAGAAACTACCTAAATGCCCAACATCAGATGAATGGATAAAGAAGATATAGTACATATACCATATACCATGGAATACTACGCAAACCTTAAAAGAGATGAAATCCTGTCATTTGAATCAACATGGATGGATCTAGAGGGGATTATGCTAAGTGAAATGCCAAAAGAAGAAAGATAGATGAACTCACTCATAGGTGAAATGTGAATAGACAAAAGAACAGATGAAACAAAACCTACCCTTGGACACTTGCAATAGAACTGAGGTTGCCAGCAGGGAATGGGATGGGGGTGGTGGGGTGGTGGACAAGTGGTGGCAGAGCCCACTGGGCAAAGGTGAAGAACACTTGATGATTTGGTGGAGGGCAGGGTATGTTGACACATATCTGAGTAATGGGGAAACTGCACATATGAGGAACTAAACACATGAGTTTATTTTAATGTGCAAAATAAAATTGCTACAATAAAAAAATAATGGAGTGTTTCTTCCTCCTCTCTCTGCCTGCCTGCCTATTCACCTTCATTCCTGCATGTACCTTCCCTTTAAAAAAAAAAAATACCTGAGCATAAAAATTGTTTAAAAGATTGGGAAATATAATGTTGAATATTGCTTAAGAAAATATAGCTGGATGGATATTTGGGTTCTCAATCTCTAACTGTATTCACTTTGTTAATCCTCGTTTCTTTCAAGGCTTGGAAGTTCAAGGGCTCTTGTACCAAGAAAGGTCACTGAGAATCCCAAGTAGTATGACTCCTTATACAACAAGAAGCTTATCTACTAAAATGTTCAGTCATTTGCATTAGCAAAAAATGAAGATATGCTCAATGATGTTATCAAGAAAATAAGTTAGATTAATTCAGTATATGATCAACCTGTAAATGTATCTGATTGCTTGGACTGCACAACATGACCATATGTTTTACATAATATTTCTGAGGAATGGTGGCGGTGGACTGTAGTTTTGATTAACTGTGCTACCTTACTTAGAGTCAAGCTGAAGCTATGTAATTCTTAGACCTCTTTCATGTCCTTTATAAACCTTCTTTGGAGGTCTTGCAAATGACTTTCAAAAACTGGAATTAGTTTTCTTTCTAATCCCCTATAGATCAATGCAGTGAATTTCATCATGACAGGATGATTAAAAATGCTGAAATAAATCATGGTATAATTAGGAATTTCTTTATCCAAATTGAGCTCCATGAATGACATCTAACACTAGTTCTAATAAAAACAACCCATTCTTGCTGATGCTTAAGACAAATTTTGGTGGAGATGTAAAAATATCATAACTTTAGGAATATTTATTCATCAGCCAAAAATTTTAGGTAAATGGTAGTAAAGTATCCCATCTAAATTGGCAGTTTATACAAAGACATAGCTGGAGAGAACAAAGAATACTATGAGAAATGTTAGAAAGCCAGTACAGCTGAAACACAGGTACCAAGAGGAAGAAACTCTCTGAGCGCGCCCTGGTGGAGCAGCGGTTAGTCAGTCTCCTCTGAAGGATGTAGGCCTCATATCCCTGGGTTCCAGTCTTGGCCCTGGTGGAACAACCCATGTGAACAACTAAGTGAAAAATAAATAATGTGCTTCTTCCTCCTCTCTCTTTCTGACTGCTTTATTACTACTTCCTTTATTCCTGTCTGCACCTTTCCTTTAAAAAAAAATGGTCATTAAGAAAAAAAAGGAATCTAGAAAAAGAAGTACACTCTGTTTTGTTGAGGTTTTCACTTGAATAAAAGCAGGTACTTATATTTAAAAACAAGAGGTGGAGCAAAGTCGAACTGCTCAGTATGATGAAGAGATGAGTATAAAAGTGATGAGTATATAAAGAACTTGAGGGGTTAAGAGGACTAAAACCAGGAAAACGGTGTACATTTTGTGTAATAAATAGAGCTAAATATATATCTGTGTGTGCTCATATATATTTGTATGTGTGTTTGTGTGTTTGTATGTGCATCCTAGGAGTGCCAGAGTTAAGGACCTTCGAAGAAAAAATACCAAACGGTGTTTTTTATGATGCCACATGTGTAGAACATCCCCTTGACGTCCCCGGCAAATTCCATGTGTCTCACTAAGAGTTTTGCAAACATGGGTTTGGGATAGAGAATGTGAAGACATGCAAAAGTTCTGTGTCTGCATGGGTATCGTATAAAAACAAAGCCTACTTTTGTAGAGAGGACAACTGGCATCTGGGCTTTTATTCAGTGTAAGAGGAAAGTGAGAAGGAATACGTCTGGAAGAATAAACAGGATGATTTGAGAGGCCTCACGAGCCATCTTAAAAAGTATGCACATCGTTTTAAGGTAAATAGGGAGCCATTCAAAAGATTTAAGGAGAGTGACATCATCAGGTTTATAATTTAGAAAGATTACTCTGGCAGCAATTCAGAGAATGGGATGGAAGAAGCAAAGCTATAGGCAAAAGGAAAGTCACAAAATTTTACAGCAATCCAGGCAAGAAACGTTAATGGCATGTACTGGTTACAGAACAGTGGAGATGGGGAAAAAAGATAATCTAGAATCGGGCGTGTCCCCCAGTGGAGTGTCATTTGGACAACTGCTTCAGCCCAAAGTATAGCCCACGTACATCCCAGGGATGCAGGTTTGTGCCATAGGCCCGGGATAGCAATCAAGATGTACAACTAAATGAAAATAAATAGGATGCTTTTTCCTCCTCTTTCTACCTGTCTGTCCACTCACCTTTATTCCTTCCTGTACCTTCCTTTCTTAAAAAAAAAAAGTTAGAATCAATGTGTCTTGATGACTGATTGAATGTTGAATGTGGGTGACCAGCCTTCCAGGTTTGCCCAGGACTGAGAGGTTTCCAAGATGTGAAACTTTCCATTTTAAAATTGGGACAGCTCCAGACAAACTATTCTAGTTTTCATGAGACTGCAGGAGTTCATCTATGTGGGAACTTTCATTATCAAACCAAGAAAACTCTGGGAAAAGTAGGATCAACTGGTCATAATTATGGGGTTTAACGTACCTAACTTCTGGTTTAGACTTGGAGGTACCCATCACAAAGATAAGGAATGCAGGAATAGGAACAGATTCACTTGGGAAGAGAATGCTAAGTTTCAGTTTTAGACATGCCAAGTTTCAGGGGCCCTACAGGACATCAAAGAGGGACTATCCAGTAGAGAGACCCTTTTAAGAAACTGATACTCAAGAGAGAAAATTAGATTAAAATATAGCTGTGCAAGTTATTGGCATATAGTTGGCACTTGAAGCTATGTGAATAAAGAAAACTGTCCAGGAATAGTTTATAGAGAGAAGGTAGTAGGGATGGAAAGGGAAGGACTGAGAGGGCAGGGCAGGGTAGAGGAAGGGGGAACAAAGGAAAGGGAGAGAATGGAAAGGGGAGGAGGTAAAGGACAGAATCCTGAAAAACATCAATGTTAGCAAGATATATAAAGGTGACTAAGATAGAACAGCTATATTATCAAGATAAAACCAAGACTGCATTATCTAGAATTCAGGGAAAGACAATGTTGGAAGGAGGTAAGGTCAGTGTCAAGAGCTGCAGACAGATCAAGTAAGATAAAGGCTGAAAATTATCCTCTGGATTTAACAACAGCAAAGTCATTATTGATCTTGCTGAAAGCAGTTTGAGAGAGATGGTGGAGAGAAGCTAGACTGAGGAATGAATGGCAGATCAGAAAGCAGAGATAAAGAGTAAAAAAAAAAAAAAAAATCTTAAAAAGTTTCAGAGGGAGAGAGTTATAAACGGAATTGGTAGAGAGAGATGTGGGGTTGAGGAAAAAAAAGTCTTTTAGTCAATTATTCCAATGAATTAATTTTTATTTTTTATTTTATTAAAGGAACATTGCATAATATTATAAAGTTTGAAGTACACATCATTATAATCTATATATAATATAATATAATATATAATACATTAAATTTACCCCTAACAGTTTAATCCTATCTTTCCCCATATAAAGTAAGGTGGAGTTACGCCCATGTGACTCAGGTGGCTAAGGCCATGTAAAGCATATGGACCTGATTTTGAGATCCAGGCTAATGATTTTTAAAAAACAAGAAGAAGAAGAAGAAGAAGAAGAAGAAGGAAGAAAGAAAATGCAAAAAAGGA
The DNA here is from genome assembly GCA_004363575.1 of Solenodon paradoxus. NCBI lineage: Eukaryota > Metazoa > Chordata > Mammalia > Eulipotyphla > Solenodontidae > Solenodon > Solenodon paradoxus. The sequence goes on along the minus strand of RJWH01000195.1, from coordinate 239,147 downwards.
AAATGGAAGAGGAAAAAAACAAAGTTCATACTGCATGTCTTGGCCAAGGTCCTCCCGGAAACACAGCCTGAAGGGTCAAAACACTTTACCTGTGAGATGCAAGTTCAGGAAAGTGCAGATGAGGAAAAGGTGACACAGGTCAGGAGAGAAGCTCAGCAATGTGGTGAGAAGCCCAAAGTGCTGACTGCATCTTTATAATGACCCACAGAGAAACACAACAGGTTGTTCAGAGGTGTATCTACAGGCCTTTCTGAAAGAAGAAAGCAAGCCTAGGAGTAGTTTGCAGAGGGGTAAAAGGTCTCTTCAAGTCTTCTACCCAAAGAGCAGTTTTTAATCAAATCTGAACAAAGCATTAAGGGCAGCCTGGAACAGAGGCTCAGTGTGTGGCCATGAAGTTTATGCAGGCCTGAGGTTTCAACGCACACTGCAGCCAGTTTGGAGAATTCAACTAAGGTGCTAGCAGTCCCAGGAAAGCAGTGCCTTTGTAAAGAAAGGAATCAGTGGAATCTAAGGTACCCAAGGTTTGTGCTGAAATTAGTGAAAGACTTACATTTAAATGAAATCAATAGAGAAGAGGTTGAAGGTACAAGAGACAAGGATCTCATAGGCAGGCTGGGGGACTAAGGAAAAAAATAGGTGGAGACATAAGCATTTTCATAGGAAAGGGGAAAGATGCAAGGTTCCCACATAACTCTTAAATTCCCTCAGTCCCGGAAGATATTTATTTAGTGCTCACTTCCCTGATATTATCTGAGCTGGGCACCAAGAGAAAATCTACACTGAAGGGAACTAACATTGAATTAGTCATTCTGTGTCTTTAGAAATCACTTGTTGATGCACCTTGGTGGATGAGCAGCTAGGTCATAGACCATGTAGAGTCCAAGGACCATGGCTCGAAGTGAGATCTGGGGTGGGAAGAACCACCAAAACTAAATAAAGATAAAAGTGCTCCCTCCCTCCCTTCCTTCCTTCCTTCTGCTACTTCCAGGTGCACCCTGGTGGCTCAGGCACTAAGTCTACTGCTGGGGCATAGACCATGTAAAGCTCAGAGACCCGGGTTCATGATCTAAGTTTAGGGGGAACAACCAGAATGACCCATGGGTCTCCATTCCTATAATAAAATATAAAGTTTATGTCCAAGCACACTAAACACTCCTGAGTAGTAGACTATCTATCCTACTGTACTTAACCTTCTTTTCCCATCAGTTAAGTTGTATATTTATCAAGAGTCATTTATGATGTGTTTTCATTATTGTAATTACACTATTAAGCTAAAATTTTGTGAACTGAAGAAGTATTTTTTTACTGATTTGATAAAACTTTTCCAAAAAAGTGACAGAACGCTTAATATTTATGCTAGGAAAGGCCTTGAGGCACATCCTGCTGGTAGTAGTTTGGTTCGCTGCCTCTGGACAAAGCACAGGTTGTAGATATCCCAAGGATTCAGGTTCGCATCCCAGGCCAGGAGAACAACCAAGTTGTACAACTACGTGCACCCTGACCCTGGTAGAACAGTGGTTTCTTCAGCTGCCTTCAGCCAAGAACACAGACCACAGATCCCAAGGACCCACATTCAAGACTCAAGGCCAGGGTGAAAACCAAGATAAAAAAATAAATGAAGTGCTTCTTCCTCCTCTCTTTTCCTGCCTGTCTCTGTTTGCCTTCATTCCTGCTTGTACCTTTCCTTAAAAATAAATAAGAAAATAAAAAGATGTACAACTAAATAAAAATAAAGTGTTTTTTCCTCCTCTCTCCCCTGCATCTTTCCTTTAAAAAAAAAAAAAAAAGAATACAGACCTTGAGTGACTATCTTCCACTTCCCTCCATTAATACAGTATTACAATAGTGCTATCCCAGGCAGATGAAGAGCTATGTTATTTTTTAAACCTCTGGAGAGGATCTGCAATCTCCCAACATTAACAACTTTCACTGTCAGGAAATTCTTCCATATATAATCTAAGTCTCTCATGCTGCTGTTCAAATCAGCTTCTACTCAACAGAGCTGAGTCAATATTGAGAACAGCTGGCCTTCAGTCAGCATGTATAAATTCTTCATTTGCTGCCACTGTAATATAATAAAATTGAATTTTCTGTATAGTTTTGATTTAGTCTTTAGCTTATAACCTTCTGCAAGCTGATTAGCCCCATTTCCCCAATATACCCTGCGTCCTTCATACTTTTATCTGTACTCTCACATTTCTTTTTTAAGTATCTCTACTAAAATATTATCAAAACTTAGTAATCATGTTTGCATGTCTGTGTTCCCATACCTCCTCCTATCTTATTTGTGTGCCCATCTCTGTGACTGATACACACTAGATCCTCAGTAAATGACTATTGGATGGATGGAAGGATGGATGGACGGGTGGGTAGATGAATGAATGCATCCAGATAGAACATTTCCTTCTAACCATTTAAGCCATTGTTGTGACTGTTCTCTGTTAGTTTCTTTGATAACAAGTAACAAAAACCAACTCTGGTAGGTTGAGCAGAAATGGAATTTATTGAAAAAAATACTGGATTATCTTAAAAATTTAAAAAAGAATTCAACCAAATTCCAGAAAGTGTGAGAACTATGGGAAATCCATATATTCTTTTAGTAGGCTTTTGTGAGCTTTCTTTACAGAGCAATGCAATGTGTCTGGGCTACCAACAACTTCCAATAACAGTATTGCTCTCCGGCAACTGCTCCAGTTCATGACAGAGAAACCGATTGGTCCACCTTAGGTCAGATGGCAGACCTGATCCAATAAGCCAGGTAGCCACAATCCAGCGGATTGTTTCCTAATATCGAATGGCTGTCAGAACCCAGGGCAAGGAGAGGACATACTTGTACATGTTGGCAGCTCCTCAGAAAAGGGGAGCCCTGCATTGTGGAGCCCAACAAGGGGAGTACAATCCAAACAGCTGCTGATTCCTCAGGCCCATTTTCACTGTGAAGTTCTTGTGAGGATGTCACAAAAATGAACAAATAAGGTAATTCAAGCTTTGCTTTTTTTTATTTTCTTTTGCTTGACTATTTTTCTTTAGGCCTTCTGCATCAAGATTTAAAAAGATAAAAATCTGTCTTACCGAACTGAAGTGTAAATTTCTTTTGAACTATGGATCAGCGCTTGAGCTAATGGCAAATATTATCACAAGATTTACAGCACATGGAAAAATCTTGCTTTCAGAAATTTAGTGCACTTTATGTCATTGAATTGATAGCAGACTCATACACAAGATACTGACTTGCAAGTTGCAAATAGGTAGTGGCCAAGGCCCTAGATTCCTTTCCTCTAGGCTTAGCATGCCTGGAGGATACTGTCTTGAAGTTCCTCTTGAGGAAACCTGCCAAAAAGACCCTGAAGAAAGAAAGAAGGATAGTATAGTCAGTAACACTTTGCAGTTCAGCAGTTTTCAATTTAAGTCAAATTCTTTCATATCTAGGCTGACCATATGTACCACTTTAAATGAGACAGTACCATTTCTTTCATATTTCCCAAACACCTTGTCATTTTTAAATAAATGTTAATATTTTTTGCCCCAATTCGAATAAACCAGAGGTATATTTAACATGGGGCAAAACAGGCAGTTGGATAGACCTGGGCCTAGGGTGTTGGGGGGCCCAAAATCAGTTGCCTCTTTTGCCCTTCCTTAAAGGCAGACCTTGCTGGTGCTGACTGTGGTGGGCATGGCACTACTGCTTTTCCCGCTGTACCTGTGAGGAAACAGGAGCCAGGAGGGAAGAGGACTTCCACCCACCCCCAAGCACTTGTTTCTTCAAAGGGACCAGAACACCACAGCGTGGCTGAACCACAGGTAAGTACTATGGGGTCTATTTCTGGCACTGTGGGGTTATCAATGAGATCTTCTTTATTCTTTGGGGATTATTGGGCATTTCTGGCACTGGAATGGTTAAAGTGGCATGTGTTTTAGGCAGGACCTTTAGAGCAGGGCTTATAGGGTTGCCAAATTTGGTTTTCACCTAAGGTGTCAAAATTCCCTGCATTATCCCTGGCCATTTGTATGAAGTTCCATCAGACCACACGTTGTTATTATGTGATCACTAGTCAGCATTGAACAGTACTTACTTGTTGCTGGTCTGGCTGCTCTTCTGCTCAGATGGCTCTGCCTCCTCCCTTCTCCTTAGTCACTAATACATACTCACGTCCCGTTTTTGCCATCCCAATGCCCTGTTTTTCTCTCAAGAAAATATGGTCAGCCTATTTATATCTCTTATTCCATTTTGTAATTGAGAAACATCTATGATAGAATTTTTTTAAATAGCCACAAATTCTTTCTAGTTCCTCCCATGAAGAGAAGGAAGCAACAACCCCAGCCCTTGAGTAGGAGCTGGCTTTGAGACTTTAACTAAATGAGGAGGAAGTGACAGTATGCAAATTCCAAGCCTAGACCTCCAGAGACCTTGTGAACAGGTCAAATAAAAAGATTTTTAAAATGTGGAAACTCCTAAATTTTCAGGTGTTTGATGTGTAGAAACAGATAACCTGTACATCACCAAAACACACAGCAGATTTCAGACTCTAACAAGAGGGACCCAATAAGACATTTATATTAAATATATATATATGAACATATATATGTATATATACATACACACATATACATTTTTTAAAGTCTCTTACCATCTAATTTATAATTAAGTTAAATTTGCCTTCCTAATATTTTGGAATAATATTCACACTTTGAATTTGGTTAATCCAAGATCATTCTTCTCAAGGTCAAAATATTCAGGAATGTGCCCTTGTGACCCAAGTGGCTGAGATGCTGACATTCAGACCATGGAAAACCCAATGACTCAAGTTCTGAAGGACCCAGTGGGTTGGGGTGAAAAACATAAATAAATAAACAAACTTAAAAAAAGACATTCAGACGGACAATAAAATCTTCAGAATGTAAGGCCATTTTCAAAATTCTTGCTGTTCTTTTTGCACCATTTACTGGGAGAATTAAATGTATGCTCTATGTTTCCAGTTCTGTTTTCCTGAGTGAGTTATCTGAAAGTTAACTGGGTAGTTGAAATCTATGGACCATCTCCCTGAATGTGGAGATTTGGCTTTGTTCCACTTCATCTTCCCTGACTTCCTGATTTGGAGATCTGTCACAGCCCCTGCTGTGAGATCTTTATACTGTTTTCTTTTTATCTTTACCCAGAGAGTTTGAGAATTTTTGCTTTGTTCCTCCCATTTCCATAGTTACTTTGGTATTTGAATATCCCTGCCTCATTCAGCTAGGGAGAGACTTTTATGGATGCTTAGTGTGAATATAGAATGAGAAGAGAGACACTTAATAATAAGCACAAAAGCCAGACCAGAAATTCCCACAGCTGGCCATATCATATACCCTCTGCACTCTTTACTGGTAATATTCTGCTTCTCAAACACTAAGTGAGTCATAGTTTCTTGCCTAAAAAAATGATATCCATTTTGTATGGTCGCACTATTTATTCATTTTTAATCTACCACCTTTTTTTCCCCTTGTATCAGTTTCCAGTTTCAGATTTTCTTTTTTCCTATGAGGATTATTTGGTTTTCTATATTTCCTTTGCTCTCCTCTCCTTTCTCTAAGTCTGGCCTCTCTTTTTATCTCAGAAAAGAGAGAGTAATCACCCTGATAAACAGTAGGTAAAAAACTAAACTACAGAATAAGGACTAAGACATTATTTCAGACTTCTTCCATCCCTCCAGGCACTAGGATCCCATAGAATTGGCTGCATATATTCACATTCACCATTTGCCATTCTAAAAGAAACCATATTTTTCTGGAATTGGGGGAGGGAGGGCAGAGAGATGGAGTTGCAAGAGAAGACAGGGCCAGTACTGACTAAAAAAATCAAAAGAAATTAATTTAATTCTTCCCCCCACCCCACCTCCACCCAATGGAGTTCACACTAGAGCAGAAGAGGGAGAGAGACAGACATTTGATGTCTTCATCAAAAAGCACCTTAGTAATATACTTACATCTGCAAGCCTCAGTTTCCAGTGTGCTTCAAGCAAGTGATCTTTTATGTGAAACAGGTAGAAAGATATTAATAAATGAGTTATTGTATATAAAACACTTTCTCTTTAATACAGTATATAAATGTAAGAGAAGTTTATTTCCATTTTACACATAAACAAATGCGTTTCAAAAGGGTTGACAGGGCTGCCTAATCTGATAGACCTGAACTCCTGACCCCTATGAACATCTACATCACTCTCTCTTCTTGTGATTCTCCTCTGTGCAAGGCAAAAGAATGTATGGAAAGCTTGACTTGAAAGAGCTTACAAATCAGTTATGGAAAAATGTCATACACCTGAAAGAACAAATAATATTGTTATTGTTAACACTGATGCTTACTTTTAGCCAGGCATTGTTTTCACGCACAATGATTCACTTAAATGACTCAGCAATATTGTCAGATGGGCATTATTTTTATCCTTAATATAGAGTACAAGTAATTAGGACAAAAGAGGTTAAGTAATTTGACTGAGGTCAATAGGATAGAGAGTGCTAAGAGCATTCGAGTCTTTATGTTGGACTACTATACTCTACAACCTTTCTATAAAGGAGTATATGGGATACACCCCATATTCATGATATAATAAGGGTGTCAGAGTGTCAGAAAAATTCATAACAGAGGGGAGAAAAAGAAAGAAAAGCATTCACCTAATCAAAAAGGCAGCATAGAACAGAAATTTGGGATAAGATTGATTTCATTGGAAGAAGCTAAGAAAATATCATAGGTATAAAAGAAAAAGGTCTATGCTTAGCATTTCAGGAACAACTAATGATACTGTTCTGACTAAAATAGAGGATTTGAGTAAGGGTCTATGGAAATTAAGAGAATGCTAGGTGGGAATAAACGGTGACTGGTCTACAACGCGACGCTAAATTTGGGCTCAGTATTAAACAATGGGAACACAAAGGCTTTTCAGTAAGAGATTAAAGTCCTCAAAAATATGTTTTTCTGTGATGAACAAAATAGATTAGGGAGGGGAAGACACAGATTTGGAGAAGAGTTAAGCAACTCTTGCAATAGTCCTGGAGGCATGGGGTAACAGGGCTTGAACTAGAATAATGTGGAGGGGGAAGGGAAGACAGAGACGCCTTAACTGATATTAACTGAGAAGTCACAGGTACTGCTGGCTGACAGGATAAGGAAAATGGGTGATTTCCAAAGTTGCCTTGAAGCTTCCAAGCCTGTATGAATGAGAAATAATAACGCCATCCATAAAAACAGAGATGTTCAAAGAGACATAATTTGGAGAGACAATAGATTTGGACATACTATTTGGAATGACAGGATAAAAATAAAAGTGAAACATTCAGGAGTCAGCTAACAAATATTTATTGAAGCCCTACTTCATGTGAAGGTAATGTTCCAGAACATGGGGCTAGTACTATGACTAGACAGAAAAGGCTGTCTAGCCTGGATAGTTAGATTAGGCAGATTCAAAGAAAGGTCAGGGACAGTGATGAGGATTTGGAAGTCAACCAATTCAAGGTGGTGACTAAAACAGGAAGTTCTTGTTCTCTCCCCCTCTCTCTCTATCCACTCTCCCAGCTCTTCTTTTAAAAGCCCCAGGGGAAAAAAAACAAAAACAAATCACACTACTCAAGAGATTTGATTATTCCTATTTAGTCTCACACTGTCAAATGAATTACTACAAATGGTTACTTTTCTTCAGAGAATTAAAATTTTCAATGCTTACTTAGGAACCCCAAAGACACTGAGAGGAACTCCAACTAAAGAACATGCTTGAGTTTGCTACAGAGGGAAATTATCAGGTCCATAGTCATCATCAGCACCAGAAAGAAAGGAAAAACAGTAAAAAAAAAAAAAAGAAAAAAAAGAAAAAGAAAAGAAAAAAAGACTATATTTTCAAAATTCTACAGAGCAATCTGTTTGTTGATAGATACACAGCCAGTGACAACTATTTACATCTCCTACCTGTGCATGTCTTTGGGCCTGGAGCTCAGTTATAGAGCAAATAAACCAGGATCACGCCTGTTTTTAGTGTGTAGGTCAGAAGTTGCAAACTGGTGCGAGAGATGTGATCTATAGGCCTATTTTGTTTGGTCTGCAGAGTTTTCTTTTAAACTTTGAGCCAACATTTAAAAGACAGAATATATATAAAAATCAAGAATTCCAGATGTACTTGAAAAATTAGAATATCTACTGCTAGTTAAGACTTAAGCACAATTTTGAGAATTTGAAAACAGGACCAACTGGATTATTACCAGGTGTGGCAGTACAGAGTGGGGAGGGCAGTGGAAGGGGGGGTTCACACTAAGGATGGAGTTATGCATGAGTTACACCGCTGTCAGGAAATTTGGGGCTAGATTTTTGAGTGTGGTTTGCCTGAGTTAACTTTTAGGAGACTGATTGAAAGATTGAAACAGGGGCAGAATTTCACACCAGTTGGGATGCCAGGACAACACTGTCAAGCAGGAACAACTCCAGTCAAACCAGGACACACAGTAATTCTACTGACATTACTGGGCTGGAGTTAAGTCGGAAATGCAATCTTTCAGAAGTACATCTTTTAGATACAGTCAGTACCCTCATACCAAACAAACAAACAAACATCAAACAAGCCCACAAAAGTTCTCTATGCGATTTCTGTAATATTTGGATCTTTTTGGTTTGTTTTTCTTTCCCTTGGTCCTAGGGCTTTATATGGCCCGTACCTTAGCAGATGAGTCACAAGCTTCAGGTTTAAATGCAAGCTAAACTTTACTGTGCCTATTATTCACATTTGTTTTTAAGCACCTAGTATGGATTTAGCTCTGTACAAAGCATCAGAAACATATAAAGAATAAGCATTATGCCCTTGATGAAAATTCTCTGGTAAGCAGTAAAAGGGTTAGCAAAAAATTGTATCAACAGGAGAAAAGAGTTTCTAAGAAGAAAAAGTAGAAATAAAAGCCTAAGAAGAAGCAAAGAAACTTCAAGACGAGGGTGGCCCCACAGCAGCTGAGACACTAGTACGCAGATCATATAAAGCCCAAGGACCTGGTTCAAGACTGAAGTTTGATGTAAAAAAAATAAATATAAATATAAATAAATAAATAAAGATGTTTTTTCCTACGCTTCTTTCCTTAAGTACTTCTCCTCCTCTCCCTTTCTTCTGGTTAAAAAAAAAAAAAAAAATTCAAGACCCGAGTCAACCCTGCCTATAGCCAACTCACTACATGCTTAATCACTATTCTAAGTCATATATATTTTTTCCATTCAACTTTCAAAACAACTTTTGAGATAAGATCTATTATTTCTTTTATACAAATGAACAGGGGCCTATAAATGTCAATGACTTATCCAAATTAATTTTATTATAAAATAGTGGAACCAAGATTTAAAATGAGGTGCCTCCAGCTCCACAGTCCATGCTCTTAAAGGAATCTGTGATCAAATCCTGGAAGAAAGGCTTTATTTTTATGGTAGACAACTTTCTGAGTGTGAAAGGAAATGTAATCTAATGTGGTTAACTCAGTGTGGAGTATGTACAGTTGTGCATGGAATCTGTCCTTCCTTTTCTGATCAAACCGCTATCAGGAAAGTTGAAAGTCAAACATTAAATTTGAAGTTCTAAGGAGGAAATTAGCCATCTCAGGAGCAAGCTTGCCTTCTCTGCTTTTCAGACAAGTGCTGAAATTTGGGAGAGAAAGCTGAATCTAGAAAGTGAATGACTGACTACATAAATCAAATGGCGGGATGGGATTTGGGGATGCTGTTACACTTAAGCTATTTCAAGAAAGAGTTCCTTCCAAAACAGGGACTTCACTAAATTAGGGAAGCAAGATATTCCCAGTGGTTTGCCAGATACCTGACTACTTGGCACAACTCAATTATATATGCCAAATCAAAACCAAGAATCCACAGATATGCAAAACAAAGTCCATAATGATACCAGGACATTGTTTTCAGTACTTATTCAGTGTCAGATACAATTTCAAGTGCTTTCCCTGCAGGATCTAATTTAACTTCACAATTTCGTGAGGCTACAGTATTTTTTTATTTATTTTATTTTTTTGATGAAACTGAGACATGAAGTTCACAGAGCTAGAAAGTGCTAGTGTAAGAATTTGAACCCAGGAGCCTGATAGCTTGGGCCCATGTCAAGTACAAGAATTTATTACATTCAACTACACATGTATTCTTCATTAATAAATATCTTTTGACTAGATTGACATTTTTTCATAAAGTTGTTGCACTTTGGGGACCCGAGCAAATGAAGTCTGAGCCCAAAATTCATGCTCTTAACTGCAGAAAGACAGATTTCTCTATCAGCGCTTCTCTCCAACTAATTAAGGGTGGATCTGTATTTTCTTATATTTTAGGATAGTTTATGGATAAAAATATAGGTATAGATATCAATATTGATGCTAGTTCCTAGAATGATTTGAGGAAGAAATAATTTCTTGAAATTTGAGTTGGTTTGTAAATGTCTTGATTTTATTCATTAAGTAGCTATGTTTTTGTTTTTATGTGGACTAATTTTCTGTAAATTTAAATAACACAATAAGATAATGAATCGTTACATTTTTTTCTACTTCCCAAAACAAAATTTGGGTAAAATCTTCAACATGAAAAATGAAAATCTCTTTACTAAAATCATAAAACGGTTCACCACTAGATGGAGCAACTAAATTTAAATTATTCACTCATGGCCAACCTGTAAGCCTGTTTCAAATTTATCCTGATTTTAGTTCACTTGTTTCTTATTTCCTTCCTTCACTTTTTCTTTTATCATGTTTGGACATTTATTGTAATCTTCACAAAAGAAAATTTTAAAAAGACTATCACACTGTTATTGTATTTGATATTGGTAATCTTAGGCTTTGTTAGAAAAGATTGACTAAGACAAACAAGAGTTAAGAATTCATGCAAAATAAATAAATCCAACTTACATAGATTTTTATGTGCTTAATCACTACATTAGTTGTTCTCCTATCTACAGTCTGTATGGAACAATGTAACTCATGCAATCAAGCCAAGTAAAAAGCACTTCTGACCCACCAGAAGTGTCCTAGAGTTTATGTATATGTAATTTTGTGTGTTGATGTTTTTGTCTATGCACAAGCATTGCAAGTCAGACTGAAGAGCCAGAATGAATTTTGCTAGTGTGCAACAGAAGCACAACATTTTAGGATCACTGATTTCTGTACAATTGGGAAAGTTTTCCCCTAAACCGTGTGCATTATTCTCTCCCCATTGAAAACCAGAACAATCATTCTTTCATTCAATAAGTATTAATTAGAGATTTCTATGTGCTGGGCATCATAATTTCCACTCATTTTTATCTTAGAATCAGAAACCTTCTCTTAAAATTAAGCTGAGGCCAACTGTTCATTAGACACTTCAGCATTAAATGAGTCTGCTCTCAAAAAAAACAAGGATAACTCAAATAAATAAAACAGAATTGCTGCAACTTGAAAATGAAGATGATGGAAAAAGATCCCAAGTGAGTGGAGACAGAGACACTTCCTTTATGTACTAGTAACACATGTATCACTAGTGCCTGGGTATAGAATATAAGGGGTTAAATCAGAACCACACAAAACCTTAAAGGTTCATCTGAGTATCATTATGTTTAATTTAGCTACTTGTAAGCTATATGCTCATATTTTAGGTTGAATCATTTTTATCTAATTTTTATTGGCATTATAAAAACTTAAAGAATATTTCTGTATAACATTAAAATTCTCTGTCTAGACTAATAATCAGAGCCAGGATTCTGTTGATCATAAAAAAGAGGACAGGTAAGCAGTCCCTCTTAACAAGATAATGTCTCATTAAAATTTTTTCTGCCTAATTGGGACAGCTGCACTAATGCTCAAACATGTTCCTCATGGGTAAGTTGGTTAGACATTCATTCAAAGGCCATCGATTATTTCTTACTTTGAGCTCAAATAAACCTGATTCTCTGGTTTCTAAATCTTTAGCAGATTTGAAATGACAAATGAGAAAGAAAATGACAATAACAAATATTGAGCATCCAGCATTTTTCCAGTCATTGTTCTAAGCACTTTTATTTCACTCAGTCCTCATGATAACCTCATGAGGTAGATACTACCATTATCTGTAGCTGCATACATGAGGTGACTGAGGAGCAGAAAGTAACTTGCCCAGGGTTATACACTCTTATGTAACAGATCTGAGATTCCCACCCAAACAGCCTGGCGCCAGACTCACTCTCAAGACCACAATCTCTACTGCAAAACAGACTGTTAACTGTTCAACCTGTAGACAACAGCAAGAAACGACCACTGCTAATCTGATAGCAAGGAAAGAGAAGTGAACGGCAGCTATATGAATTAAACACACACAGCAATCTGGGGTCATTTAAAACACTAGCAAACTGCTCTTTCATGCCATGTTTTCTGGACTTTTCAGGACACTTCAGATGTGTGATATTATTCCCATAACCTCCATATTCAAAATTTTCCCACTGTTTCCCCTAATTTTCAATGCAGAAAATAATTGCTATGCCCAAAATTTGCATAGCACAAAATACAGTCTAGCAGTGATTTAACATGGCTAGGAGATTGAAGGCTCAATATCTGAATATGCCTGTGTCCTGGGAGAAAACATCATGGGACCAAGATCTCTGGCTCATTTGAAACTTTCATCTGTGACATAGTGGCCAGGATTTCTAGAAATGGGAGGCTGCAGTATGAAGAGTATACACAGATGGCTCAGCTAAGCAGAAGGCTCAGAAAGAGCCATCATCAATCTCAAGAAGCCAGCAGTGTATGTGGCCCACCCCACCAGGAGAGCTAGAGTGACTGGATGTGTAGGAGTTCATGCTCAGGAAACAGTTCTCACAGCCATTCCTGTGGCTCAGCCCAGACCACCTCACAGACGAGAGAGATGAGGGCTGTGATAACAGAGCCCTCATCCCAGGCCGAGAGACAAATGGACACAAGACAATACTTCAGCTGGTGGATTGTGCCTGGCTCCCCTGGCTCAACATCCTGAGCTAACTTTTCAAGATAAGTCTGTCTTTCTTTGAAGAAAGGAAGAACTAGAAAGTGTTTAGGGGAGCTCTTTGAACTTCCTACAGGAAGGCAAAAACCTTTCAGTATACAAACGCTGCTGAGAGACAGTGGGGTGGGCACAAGGATGGGTGTGGGTTTACAATGCCTGATGTTAATAGACTTTGAGAGTACTTTTTACGAAAAGGAATACAAAACAGGTTCAAAAGTAAATATTCATATCTGTATATTTTGAGAAAAGAAATGACAGCAAAAGACAAAAAGTTTTGAAAAGCTGACAAACACCACAAACATCCCCAAATCCAGAAAAACATCCTATTTAGTACTAATCAACAATGTGACATAATCTTTAATATTCCTTTTTATATTTCTTTTTGCTTGTATAGACTCTAATGTCTTACAATATTCTCTATAGTGGGAACTGAAAATAATTCATCTTTCCTCTGGAATGATTGATCAAAAGTTCATTACTGACAGATTTGAAAGTTTCTTTCAGTACACTATTCCCAATGTCATGTTTAGTACTTACAAAATTTGGGAAATATCAACCTTTCTATCATAAATCAGCTATAAGATTTCAAGGGAATTCAAGGATTTTTTGGCAGGAACTAGACCAAGGTACTCTTTGGATTCACAACACTCATTAACCACATTTCTGCGGTCTTGGAAGCAGGTCACACAGGTGGTGGGCCCCGAAGCTTAAGCTTCAGTAAGTTCATGATAAAACCACTTCTGAGTGAGCAGTTTCCAATTCAGATTTGAAAACCAACAGAAAGCTCAAATAGAATGCATTTCTCTTTAACTTTTTAGTTAAAAATGTTTATTGGCTTTAACTAAATACTCGCATTTAAAATTTATCAATGAGAAGTCACAATGATTTTCAATTTCTGAACAAAATTGCCTTTCCTTTCTCATAAAGTGAAATTAAAAGCTATTCCCTACAAGAAACACTACAACTTGATCAAATGCATATTATGTTCAGGGTTTCTGTTGCAACTTGGGTTGTAGGTGGCATGATACCCTCCAAATACCCTTGGACATTTAGAGAGCAGCAAGTCACCAGCTGGTTGTGGTTTCCCAACAGCAATTCCTCCACGGGGAACACAGGCTCTCAGACTTCGGCATTCATTTGCCTAACTCCCTCACCATTATGCCTTCCCAGTGAACGTTAAATCCTTCTCAACTACAAAACCTGTGAAAAAATTATATGATAGTGCAGTAGTTCTGCATTTTTTTTAATGAGTCCTGCATGTTTTTTAAGATTGTTTTAGGCATTCCATGTCATTTGTTGCTATTGTGAAATTCCCACGTTAGATTCCTTCACTGATATTTGCTGCCATGTAATAGTTGTGAGTCTGGTATGGACCTGGTAAGAGGACAGAAATGGTGTTCCTGAACATCTCACAACGAATAGCCATTAACTGTTGAGGCGGTGTCAGAATTTAAAAGGACCTTGGACAATTTGAGAACTATTAGAAGCAAACACTATAGTACTGAATTGGGGCAGTACAACACAAAATAATGATGAAAAACCAGATTATCAAAAAGAAAAGTCAGAAAGTGGGCACATCCCTGTGATTTAACAACTAAGGTACAGCCCACCTAAAGCCCAAGGACACAGGTTCAAGACCTGTGAGAGGAAAAATGTATGTCAGAAAGAGACTATGGCTGTATACATAAGCATGTCAGCAAGAAGGTAGAGTTAAAGTGAATAAGTAGCTGACCATGAATGAACGATGAAATGCTGCAGTGTCTCTGACCTGGAAACCGACACATTAGGATCATCAGGCCAGCTTTCTTGTGTTTGGTACTAGTGGATCCTCTGTCATAACACACACTGTTTCTGGTAGTCACCACGTGGAGATCTTAGAACATAAGCTGATAACATGAGAACTATAGAGGTATATAAAGAAATTTTTTTTTTTTTTTTAGGAAAGTTGTGGGCAGGAAGGAAGGCAAGCAGACAGGGAGAGGAGAAAGAAGCATTATCATTTTTTTAATTTCCACTTACTTGTTTACATGGTTGATTGCCCCCAGACCCGGGGCTCGAACCCAGGAGTATGTGGCTAGCGTCCTTCAGAGACGATCGACTTAACTGCTGCTCCACTAGGGCACAACACAGATTAAAAAAAAAATTAAAAGATGAAATTACAGGAAAGATAAAAGTTCTTTGAGCAACAGGACAGTGACCAACAGCAGTCATGCACAGTGATGGCAAAACAAGATAAAAATAGGTTTAACCTGCAATTTGAAGTCATGTCGTAATGGCAATGGTTTGGGGCAGCAGCTTGATTAATCATTAAAGTAGATTAACACATGAAGTTGTAAAATGTCCTGCTCTGAAAGTGTAATTTATTAATTTTTCTACTGCGCTTCTCAGTTCTCAGAATACTGACAACTTGTTATCCTAATCTGTTTTTGAAGATGCTGGTGGCTGGCCTATCCACAGCTAGGAAAGTAAATAATTTACCTTACTTCTGAATACAAACAGAAGAGCTTCATAGTCCCAGGAGCGGCTGGGAAAGATTACAATGTTTATCTTACAGTGCTTAGTGGAAGAGGGATACAGGCTGTTTATTATAGCCAGCAACCATGCAGGCTTAGTCTGTGGTGTCTGCTGTGTTTCACAAGGAATGACAAGGAGAAGCAACTTGGAAGTATTGTAGGATCTTGTTGGATCAAAAACAAACCTGTCCACTGACTAGTTCTAAGGACAGACAAGGAAGAGACTTCCAGCAGCTGAGAAATGAGCCTCTAGGGTTTTCAAACTGATGCTCATAGAGAGGCACAAATTTACTTAAAAAGGTTTGGGACCGAGGCACATGATTTTAAAGTTAGTATCATCGTTTAGAGAAAATGTTAGAACTGGTGGAGAATGATGGCAGCAAGGTCAAAGATTATGGTAGAGACTAAAGAATTATTCCATGTTCCAATTAAAAAGAAAAAGTATAACTTTTCTTTCATAGTATATTTAAGATTATTTGAGATGTGACCTCTTGAACTGCTCTAGGTCAGTACTGATATTTTTTTGTCTCCTTGTAGACTCCCAGGATGTCCATTACCCTTTTTTTCTTTCTTTTTTTTTTTTACTTATAGGTATCTTTTTTCTCTTCTTATGTTCTTTATTTTGCAATGTGCTTTCTTTCCTTATGCAAGACTTAAGTTTACAATGTGCTCTGGTAGAGGAGCAGTTGTTTTCATTGCCTCTGACAGGGCCATAATCCACAAACATCCCAAAGAACTGGGTTTGTGTGGGGGTTGAGTAACCAAGAAGAACAATTAAATAAAAATAAGTAAAATGCTTCTTCCTCCTCTCCCTGCCTGCCTGCCTACCCACCTTCATCACTACCTGCACTTTTCCTTTAAAAAAAAACTTAGTCTACAATTCATTTACATTTATGCTGATGACTGCTTCCTATGGTCTTCAAGTGAGCTTAATTTAATGAAAATGTGCAGACAGCTCTGTAAGGTAAACTGACTCTTCCTCAGTTGGCTGTCTTGATCTTTTCCCACTTTATGCATATCATTTCTTGACCTGTAAAATCACTACATTAGCAATGCAGATCAATGACACTAGGTAAGGCTAAATGAGAAACTGGAAATGCATGTGGAAGAGTTAGTCTAATACTGCTAGTATGAGAAATAAGTTGTGCCTAGAATACCTATATATAGGAGCTTGAGTTGATGTGGGTTAGAACAGAATTCATGCTCTCATCTTGAAGACAGGGAAGTAATGTGTTTTTTTTTTCCTTTGATTTTCTTTTCCAGAAGATGTGCTGCTGAAAACAAAATTTTACACATGGATAAATTATAGGATGTCAGTAAATCTTTTCTGCAATGAAAACAGTGGTACAATTTAGCACATGTTCATAGGGAAGACTTGGTTTGGTCTGAATTCAGCTTTAATCGTTTTTAAAGCATTTTATGAATGTTTCAAATTTTACTGCAAATAAATATTAAGATTTTAGAACCTATTTTAAAGGAAATGTGGAGGTAGGAATGAAGTTGAGTAGGCAGGCAGGCAGAAACAGAGAGGAGGAAGAAGTACTTTATTTTTTATTTAGTTATTCACATTGGTTGTTCCCCCCAGCCCCAGATCTTGAACCCAGGACCCTGGGCTATATGTGGGCCTGCTCTCAACGTGTACTAGACTGTTAGGTCACCAGGGCACACCCTAGAGTCATTTTTAAATAATGAAAATCGTGCAATTATCAATGAAAACAAACTATTAGACTTTAATCATGAGATTTGATTTATAATTTTCATACTTTTGAAAAGGAAGACAAGTGGGATTAGAAAATACTAGCACTTAGACAAAAACGCAAACATAAAAATGCTCTTTGAGAATACACTGAACACATTTTCTAAGGGAAGATAAAAAGCAAAGTGTTGGGCGTGCCCTGATGGCCTAGCTGTCAAGAACACTTTGGGAGCAGTCCTACATACAGCTCAAGCCTAGGGATGGGGCCAGAGGAAACAACCAATGTGAACGACTAAATAAAAATAAAGTGCTTTTCCAACTTTCTTTTCCTACCTGTCTGCCTAATCACCTTCATTTCTGCCTGCATCATTCCTTAAAAAAAAATTAAAATTAAAAAAGCAAAGTGTTTTGCACATGTAAGCCCTCAAGTCAATGATATATTTGTTCATTGATCTACTGTGTGTCAGGAAATGCTATTTACAACTGATACAAAGATGAATCCTATTAATTACTAAAACTCTAAGAGCTAAGACGACTCATCAGCTGTGCCCACACAGGGGTGCTTTCACAAAGGTTTAACAGATGAATAGTGACTGTAGGGTGTAGTGTCCAGTGGGGTTGACATCAACGGCAAGAATTGCAAGAGATTATTACTCTGAAAATTTAAATCAGATTCACAAAGAGCCTTGTATTTCATGTAAATGGATTGGATTTTATCTAGGAGGCAACGAATGGGGAGTCACATTAGAAGGAGTGGCCAAAACTGTTTGGCATCTTAGAAATGTACCCTCAGTGGCTATATGAAAGACGGTTACAGAAAAAGTGAACTAGAGACAGGCCAACCTTTTAGAAGGACATTTCAAAAGCCCAGAAGAGAAGACAAGCATCTAAGGCAATGGGAATGAGGGTTATGAGAAGGAAAGTAAGCTGAGCAATATTGGAAAAGTAGGTTCAGCAGGACTAGATGACTAATTAAATAAAGGTAAAACATGGAACTGAGGACATTTCCGATTTTTCTGGCTTGAGTGCCATTAACTGAAGCAGATAACATAGATGGAAAAGCAGATTTGGGGAAAACAGTAATAATGTGCTTCATTGGAGATAGGTGGGCTTGAGCAATACTTGGCCGTTCATTAGAAATAGTGTGTTAATTAGGACAAAAATTTAAACAGGATATGTATATACATGCACAGGTGATAGTCTAATTAATGGAGCTGATAAGCTGAGCCACACGTGAACACTGGTTCCTAGCCATTTCCCTGTCCAGCACGCCTGTATGATGCATCACAACCCCTTTGTGAGCAGTGGCAACTGAATGATTTCAATGGGGGTGTGCTCATAGCCGGCATGCTCCCGTCTGAATGCTGATAAGTAGACAAAGTGACAACTGCTGAGCGATAATGCTTAACAGAGTACTGTTGAAATCTGCCTTTAAAATGACCATGTACTTAAATTCATTTATGTTATTAGTTGGTTTTAAAGTTCATAGCTTTGTCAAAACCCAGAGATAACTTTTCTGGAAAAGTTTATAACAAATAAATCTATCTGGGCATGCCTTGGCGGCTCAGAACTAAGTCAGAAAGCTGGGGTATGGGCCATGTAAAGTCATAGAATATGGATTCTAACTGACCAGGGTCTCCACCTCTGCTGGGGTGAAAAACCAAAATAAATAAATAAAGATCCTTCATTCTCCTCCCTCCCTCCCTCTTTTCCCCTCTCCCCTCTCTTTCCCTTCTTCCCCTGCTTCCTTCCTTCCCTCTTCTTTCCCCCTCCCCTCCTTCCTTCATTCCTTAAAATGCTTCTACCTCCTCTTCCTTCCTTCCTCTCTTTAAATCAATCTGTCAATCGATTGCATATTTCTCTAGGCTTAATAAGGAAAGGATCTAAAGTTAAAAACAAAATAAGCAGTGAAAACAACTGCTTACAAAATTTGAAACTGACTATTTTAAAAATTTAAACTTAATGAAAAGGGTCCTGGACTGAAACTCAAAGGCCCTATTCCTTGGCATTTGTACTAACCCTGAGCCAATCTTTTGAACTTTCTAGACCTTCATTTTCCCGTGATCACATTCTAGAGTTGGAAATATCTTGTGAGATTCTAGATGAGATTGACATGTAGTCTTTTAACTTGTACATTAGGTTGAGGCAAATGAAAACAATGACACATAATCATTTGAGCTACCAAAAATTGGCAATTTCATATGGTTCAACATCTCTGTGATAGAGCTGACCCATTAGGCTTGATCAGTTCAGGGGATTTCTATCACTCTATCTCACGGTTGGCTTGCTTCATTTTCTCCAATTACAACGTCTTTCTCCATGGCCACAAGCACATTCACCTTTACATGCTTCGAGCTCTGTAATTACAAAGGTCTACCACCCTTTTTACCACTAAACTGAAAAGCCCTGGAGAAGGACTCAGACTGATTCGGCTTGGATCATAACCTCAACTCAGTCAAATAGTGCAATAAGAGAACTATTACTTGCTGAAAATGGATCACTTTTATACCTCAGTGACCAGAATAGTAGAGGAGTATAAATGGAAGTGTTAAGTCCCTAAAGAAGGCATGGTACTGAACAAAGATCAGATATTTAGTGTGCCCTGGTGGAGTAGCAGTTAGGTCAGTCACCTCTGAAGTAGCACAGGCCACATACCCCTGGGTTAGAGTCCTGGTTCAGGGAAAACAATCAGTGTGAACAACTAAGTAAAAATAAAATAAAATGCTTCTTCCTCCTCTCTCTTCCAGTCTGTCTGCCTACTCGATTTCATTCCTGTCGGTACTTTTCCCTGGGGAAAAAATTAAAAAAAGATTAGATATCCTTTACATATCTTTTCCTGAGTACATTACGATTTAAAGTATACTTTATTAAAAGGAGACATTGTGACTAAACTAAGCCAGGAAGAAGATTTGGATTTAAAAACCTCCGTTGACTTGGTAAGTTATTTTTCTCTTTTCAATCTATTCTCTCACCTGAAAAATGTATTATAAATACCTCAGGATTAGAGTATGGGATTATATGAGATAATGTGTGTAGAACATCTTTGAAAATCATAAGATATTACAGAAGTTAAGAAATCTTTAATTATCTTTTAATTATCTACTGAATGTCTATTGTGAGTTATGACCCTTAATGAGTGGTGGGAATAGAAAGATGAGTAACAGTATGATATTTTTGTCCCCTATATCAGAACAATATGCAAATATGCAATAATATAAATAAGCTCAGGGCAGCATAATGTTTTGAATATTTTAAATAAACCAAATACTTGACAATTGAGTCAGAGAGTACGGCAGTTTAACAAATACAGGGATAGTCTACATATTCTAGAACAGAGTTACTCAAAATTTAAACGTAAAATGACTTTTTTAAAGAAAATCTTTTACTTGTTTGACCTCTATCCTTTTCACAATACTCTATTTCTCCCTTCTTCAACAAATGATTAGCATTGCCTCCAACCGACTTTCCTCAAAACGGATCCTGTGGCTAAGTACTCTACTGAATATTTCTTGTCTCTTTAGACACGCTTACGCATGGATACAGCAATTTTTACTACACTGTCTCCCTCACACTCTATCTCAAACTAATTCCCCCAAACAAGTTAATTTTGAACTTCATTTGAGTTATTTATTTCCATCTTTTCTTGCTATAATTCTCTTACTATGTTGACCCACCCAAACTCATGACTTGGGAAAGGAGTGACCAATTTGAGACTTGCCTATAAAATAATTTTAGCTTCTCCAGCTATTTTGAATCTAAAATCACTCATTATCATTTAGGCAAATTGATTTTTCTTAATAGTTTACATTTCTATCATCCTGAAACACATTTCTAAAAATGACCTAAAATTTTTAACAAGTTAAACAACAGAACTTCTTGCTAAAACTTACTCACCAATGCACACAAATGTATATGCCAATCACGTATTTATTTAGTGGGCAATGGCCACATCACTATAAGTTCCTCCCTCTACCAGAACTGTCTAAAATTCGCAAGCCTGAGGCTGGCTTCGTATTCATAATACTACCACATATTATTGGTAGTTTACAACTATTGTTCATGATTTTGTCGTGGGTACCTAGTCCATCCTTGTTAAACCAATATTTTTCCCAGAT
This sequence comes from Solenodon paradoxus, assembly GCA_004363575.1. Lineage (NCBI taxonomy): Eukaryota > Metazoa > Chordata > Mammalia > Eulipotyphla > Solenodontidae > Solenodon > Solenodon paradoxus. The sequence goes on along the minus strand of RJWH01000195.1, from coordinate 217,847 downwards.
TTTGTTTATTCATTTATTTCTTCAGCAAACACTATATGCCAGGTACCGCTCTTGATTGGGTGAGTACAAAATGCATAAGGTATTGCCTTAGCTTTCAAGGTCCTTACAAAGCAGTTGAGGTGATAGAAAACTAAAAAGACAAATACAGGAGATGCAATGGACTATAGTTTGTCTCTTCTCCTAGTTCCTTCAGACAATTTCTCCCCCATTCTATTAGTCTGAAAGGTTCTAACCATATGGGTTTAAGGGATGGGCATGTAACTGTCCCAGAGCACTCAAAGCCCTACTGAGAACTTTTCCACTAGTTAGAAGGGAAGGAGTACCCACTCTGTTGCTTCTGGATCATAAGCATCTAGTATGAAATCTGAAGCATGCAGGTGATTTCACTATTCATAAGTGCCAAATGAAAAGCTACTGGTGGCACTTTTCCCACCATGTGGTATTGATCTAAGAGAGGCCAAAACTAACATGCCAGGAGAAGTAGACAAGTCAGACCTGACAGATGGAAAAAGCCTTGCTGATCTCTGAGTCTGGCAGGACTGAAGCTATCAATCCCCTGAACTTACCAGTGATTTGCAGAGTAGATACTACTAGGCTGTTAGGGTGGCTCCATTATCATCAAATATGCAGCTTTTTCTGTCTTTCTATTCCACCATCTTTAACATATGACTTCCATTCTCATGTAGCAGCTGCATTTTCTTTAGCTAGGAAAAAGACTACCATTTTCTGCAATCCCAGTCGTTCCTTAATATTTCCCAGATACTGTGTTCTATGCCAGGTGTCATTTATCCTCAAGCTCACAATGCTCTTTTCCTTATGCTCGGCCTATTTCACTCATATACATAACCCACCTAACTCCTGTAGATTTTGAGAGTATGGTCCCTGATCAAGAGAGAAGGGGACATCTACCTAAAATCATCTCTACAGAGCTTCTAAACACCTTCATGTAAAGCTTTTGAAGAAATAAAAGTATCATGGGACAACAATGTGTATGCTTATTTTGAAGGTATATCCCAAGTAATTTTTATTAGATGCACATTAATTAATTTATTCTGGGCAAAATGGATGAAGGGATTCAAAAGCACAAATTTCCAGTTATAAAATAAATAAGTCACAGGGATGTAATGCAGAGAATGGCAATTATAGTTAGTAATATTGTATTGTATATGTAAGCATTGAGAAAAGAGTAGCTCTTAAAAGTTCTTAAGAAAAAAATGTGTGGCACAATCCTGTGACTCAGGGACTAAGGTACAGGCTGTGTAAAGCCTCTGGACCTGGGTTTTTACTAAGGATGAAAAAAAAAGAAGAAAAAAGTTGTCACTATATATGGTGATAGCTATTTACTAGAATTTCATGGTAATAATTTAACAACATATACAAGTATCAAATCCTTATGTTGTATACTTGAACTAATATATCTCAATTTTTTAAAAAATGTATAAAATGTTACTCTGATACAGACCTCTATGATAAACAGGTTAATAAGTATTTTCAATTTAAATACTGCTTAGAATTAGTCATTACCAAAATGAACTTGAAATACATTAATATATCTTTATAGAATGTTCCCAAATTTGATAATTCTAAGAATACATGCTATTACCACTAAAAGTTTTAAGAACTTGCCCAAACTACCAATGATAAAAAATAAATTTTTATAGATGTATTTTTTAAGTTTTGGCGACAGTGTTCTTTTTTTAGAGAAGGCTTAAGGTCATTCTAGCTCTCTTGCATTCTCGTATGTTTTAAAGAATGGGAATAAAAGGGGTCAGAATTACTGGTTTATTCACATAATTTGAAGTCTGTCTAAATCTATTCATAAGCGTGTCACCCATTTGAACTTCATCCTTTGTAAGTAGCAAGCAGTAGAGTGTTGAAAGTGTAACCCAATGCAGATAGACATTGTGGTAAAGCTTCTGTTGGGGTAGGGAATAACAACCAATTTCATCACTAAACATGCAAGTGATTTCACTATTCCTGTTAAGTCTCAAAAGAGATTAATTTTTTTATCTAGCTGGGGCCCTGTGTGAAATTCAGTATATGGCAGAAGTATCTTGGGACAGAAAGCCCCACTTTAAGATTAGGAAAATTGAAGTTAAGTTTGAGACTGGAGGGTTGTGGGTGAGGAAAATGATCTACTGTGGCTCATTCCTCTAATAATTCCAAAGGAGCAAGATGCAAACACAGAGAACCTAAAACTGTGAAAATTTCAAATTAAAGACAGTATTGCCAGAGATGTGGACTCCACTAACAGATATGCAATGAATAGAAAAACAAAAGGAATCCAGGTATTCAAGTATAGCTGCTAGCCCAAAATGATGGGAAAACAAAGAAAACCCACTAAGGAAAAAGTGCCAAAGGAAACTCAGAGAAGACTCTGATGCTAATTTTGATAGCAGTAAGCAGATCGCTGCAGCAGAAAATGATGTAACCTATTCCATAAAAATAGTTCATTCAATCATCCTACAATTTTGGACAATGCTAGTTTGAGATAGTACAAGTCAATGAACTATTTTAGGGATTTGACTAGGGAAGCGGCAGCAGAAAAAATAAGGGTAGATATAAGAAACACTAATGAAGTAATAAACAAAATTTGACAATTGAAAATGAGGTGGAAAGGAAGAGGTCAGAGGGAAAATTCACTTAATTATGGTTAACTAGAAGAATTAAGATTCTCTTAGAAATAAAGAAAGCTGAAGGAGGGAAGGGTTTACATAAAAAGGTGGTGGGATTCAGCTTTGGATGAAGTGAATGCGAAATATTAAAATGAAAATATCTAGACTATTTAGTAGATAGTAGAAAACATGAGACTGAAATTCATAAGAGAAGTTATGACAGAATTCTTGATTAGGAGTTCTCTCTCAATGATATCAGTGAAAGCTGGAAGAGTTAATGAGATCAGCGAGGGAGGTGCTGAAAGCCGAAGATTAATGTGAGGCTGTCTTTACCCTTGTTCCTACATATTAATTTTAAATATGTAAACTGAAGAGATTTGATTATTGCCTTGAACTGGTTGTCACGTGTTACCTACAATCTGAGACAGGTAATCACAACACACTAAGGATGTTTGGTTTGAATTTGAATTTGAACACTAAACTAGTTCTATCAAGAAATTTAAATATACAGAATAAGGATATATGAATGCCGAAAAGTTATTCCTAACTAGCATTATAAACTAAATCTAGTGTCAGTTATATTAAATTTTAAGATTATTATACAATACTGAGTGAATCAGTGGTCTTCATATAATTTTTACCCTTAAATTCATTTGCAGCATGTTTTTCAAAAAATTTTAAGATAATTTCTGAATTAAAAAAATTTTATAGCATTAAGCTAGAAAAGTGAACTATGCCTTTTCAAAGTGTTAAAAGCATTTAGTACACTATGTAATTCAAAAGACCTGTGTGAATGTTTGTGTTAAGAGCATTATGCAAATGTTTAACTGAATAAGGAAGTAGATGTCATTATTAGTAATGACTTGTGAATATAATTAGAAATGAATAATTAGGAAAACACCACAGTAGTAAAGAGTATTTTTCAAAAGAAATACACTGGGGATAGGGAAGTAAGTCCTTTATATGTCCTTTAAATACCAGTAGAACATTCATTCCATGTTCCTGCCTACTAAAATGATTTGTAATGAAAAGGAATAGAGGGTCACAATGGTCTTCTAATTCCTTGAATTACTTTAATATAAAATACAATATATTATATTTGAATAGACTAGGGATCAAATAAAATAGAATATTACCAGAGGAAGCCTTATCTTACATAGATCAAACTGTAATCTTATCCTCCCACACCACATATAAACAGGAGTTTTGCTTCACTTTATCAAAGAATTTATTACTTTGAACGCATATGTAATCAATCAATATTAGATGAGTATTGAAAATGTGGCCTCATCTATAGGAAACAGCTCTGATTGGGCCAGGGGTCAGAAAATAAGTTTCCTTTACTATTCTTTTCTTCCATCCACCTCAGGTCTCAAATCTGAATCCTTGTGCTTTACGTGGACTGGACCTTAGCCTTCTGAGCCACAGAGATGTATCCCTATTCTTTATTTACGGTTTTCTAGTTCTAAGGATTCAAGACCTCCAATGAATCAACAAAAAATTGTGAATGACTACTATAAGTGGGTAAAAGTAAAAAGAGAATAATCTAGAAGAAATTTTGAATATGGCATCCACTCTTAGTTGAGAATATAATATACAGTTTGTAATTAATATAAGGGTGTCTCCAATCCTATTTTTCCAGCATTGCCTCATTATTATTATTGGTTTCTGTACATGTATTCCAGCTCAACCCATTAATAAATGGATTTTGATGTTCATTGTTACACGAGTGTTTGTTAGTATTAAAAGAGTATAGGTTCTGGAGCCAGATGACTTTGAATTTTGGTTCTATCTCTTACAGTTTTGAAGCCTCAGGCAATTCATTTAACCCTCTGAGTCTCAAGTTTCCTCACCTATAAAACATTAAATATTAGTAGAACTTATTTTATAGGGATATTGGGAGGATAAAATATAAATCATTGAGTGGAATTTGGCATACATGTTTATTATATATTATCAATGGCATAAGAAATATGTTTGATCATGCAAATTAGACACATATATTACATATAACTTGTGGTTTATCACATGTGATGTTTGAGTCCCACAAGCATAATGGCTCAGGTAAACAAGTAGATAGAAAGAATGTCTTTACTTTAGTCTCATAGAGTGGAACTAGGTCCTCTGGAGAGAGGTAAAATTGAATGTGTGTTTTATTTAACTTCTAAGTTTTACTGCTGTTTCATCCTCTTTGCCTCTTTGTTCATTACTGTTTCATCACTGTTGTACTCTTTGTGGTTCAATAAAACAGCTGTCACTACAGTCAGACAGAGAAATACAAAATAATGTAGCACAGTCAGGTAAAAGCATTAACAGTGAATTTTAGGGGCAATTTGAACTAAAACTAGGCCTCAAATATTAGACTCCCCCTGCCTAAAATGGAAATGAAGAACATTCTTTTCTGTATCTTGATTGATCGTGTTGATTAGATCCACAAAACAATTCAAATTAAGAAGCAAACAGAACATACTCCTTTGATATTTGAAAAAAATGAATTTGAATTACATCTAAACAAATTGATAATTGCTGGACAGTTTTTTGCTGTCAATTGTTGTCATCCAATTAATATAAATTCTAATATAGACATATATCTGAAAATTATTTGTCTTACTCTCAATTGTTAAATGTAGAAACTAGAGAGCTATTCAATTTTTAAAATTGACTTAAATATGACTGAAAATGTATATATTTGATAAAAGGAAGAATTTAAGGACTAATTTACAGGCTAAGATTGTTCTCTTGGGATGGGTTAGGCACAAATCACCTTAGAATTATAGATTGTTTTTAAAGCACATATATATATATATATATATATATGTATATACATATTCAAATTCCAACTCCTGAACTGAATTGATGCTGTAGCTGTGGGATATTACCTTTTTTTCTACATGTCTTATTTCACCAATCCATTTCAAGTAATGTCTAACCAAGTGGGGTAAAGAAGGAGGTGAGCAGGGAAGGGCAGGAGGCCTATGTCAGGGAAAAATGATGTTATCTGAAAAACATATCACTTACAGATATAACTGCCTTTTGTCTACAAACTATCTCCATCAGAGAGACCACATCAATATCACAGCAAGTGTAGAGGGAATGAATATGTAGAAAATCCTGACTATCACACTTCAAATCTTTCCTAGGATTGTCCTGCCTTTCATCCATTAATACTGCCTTAGGCAAAAGATGTCTTACATATAACAAATCAAATCTTTAACACTTTGAGCTAGCTTTGTTTTTCACAAAAGTCTTTATAGCTTCTGGCCTCATTTACCTTTCAAATAAAAACAAATTGAGTTTAGTGTATCATTATAGCTAAGGAATTGAAATTCTTCCAGCATTTAAGTGATGATAGAAGACTCAAATTGAGATCAACTTTCACTTGGTTCCTAGGGCAAGTTAAACAGGTGCTAATGAAAAATGGTTCATTCAGAGCTGCCATTATTGAGATTGTTAGTCCATGAATCAGTGGGAAGAGAAAAATGTTTTAGAAGTTTAATGGTTTTTGAAGGACAGTTCAAATGTGAACATCTGAGGTAATGTAAAATCTGTTAAATAATTAACAGGCTGTAAGAAAGTATTTGTTTTGTTATTCTGTTAACTATAGTCATAGTGTCAAACCATGAGGTTGAAAATGAGAAAATCCCCTTTATCTACTGGGTATTTTAAACAAATATAAATGAATTTTAACATTGTATGGTGACACTTGAATAATGTCTAGAGTGAGTTTTGACATGTTATAGTCATGATCTAAATAGCATATTTAAAAATGACAGAAAAAATTGATGAGCATTTATTTTCCCTTATTTTGATAAATTCAGTGTCTATAATCCTTTGTCCTTTTTCACATTGATGAATATATTATAGTGAATTTTGAATTTTAATATGGTTTGATTATTATCAGATTATATTGTAACTGACTAACTTAACTTTTATCAACTGTCTCAGTACAAAGAATTGTTTTTGAAATGTGCTTCAAGTCAGGAAGGCATGCCTTTCTTAGGTGAATAATTATTTACTCAAACATAGATTTTTATCAGCATAATAGTGAAAAAGGATGTTCAAAATGTAAATAAGCTATTTACAGATATTTGCAAATAATTTATAGTAAGACAAATCAAGAAGAAAATTAAAAGCATCTTATTCTTTTAAGTCCTTAAAATGTTTATATCTATTACAGGTGGTCTAAATATCACTAAATCATCAATAGGCTTTAATAAAATTCCAATTTCTGAGGCCTGCCATCTCCATCCTTTGTTTTAATGTAGTTCCTAGCTTTCCATTCTTAGCACGTAAAAAATAGGAAGCATTTTTCTATGTAGCAAATGAACCCATGGGAAAACTCTCGAATATCTTCTCTACAGCCCCAATTTCAAGTCAATAGATTAAGTGTCCACATTGTTTGCAAGTAAGTCACAGCTGTCTAAATTGCTTCCGAAATGTTTAGCAGATTGCTTTATGGCAGGATAACACAGTATGAACCATAGTTTTTTGAATACATCTTGCTGAGAGCTTATCTCATTCAAATGATGATGGCAGATGAAGCATGGTATTTGAATCAGCCACGTTTTGCTCTAGTAAAGAACTTTAGGAAGCTCTAGTTGTGATAGGCAATACAGTAAAGAAACTGAAATGTGGATCTTATAGTTTACACCATTCAGACTGCTTGTGTGCGTATGTGTGTGTGTGGGTATAAGATACTTTAAAAATAAAATTTCATTTGGCAAGAGGCTTACAGATAAACTGTAAAAGCAATACACAGATCATGTGAATTACCAGCATATAAAAATAAACATGCAAATGACTGCAATACTCTTTTCTAAAATAGCATCTTTAATAGGAAACTCTGCATAAGACATTATAAAGTAACATTTTCAAGTCATTTTTATACTTTATAAGTACTTGTAACTAGCAGTTCTCACTTTTAATTAGAAAATACACATCTTTTAAGCCATACCTGAATAAGCTATATGTATGAATAGGCAGATTATACACTTCTGTTATAAATTTAAAAAAATTATAAAACAAGTTATCAAGCACTTCCTACACATAATGAGTTTGACATACACTGGATGTATGGCGATTATAAAAGTGTGGTTTTATTTTTCCACTCAAGAAGTTTACAATCACTCAGGTAACTTAAAATCTACTTGGGAATCATAAGTGTGAATATAACCAGGTCCTAAGACACACAGTTTTACACATATGACTCCAATACATTAGAGGTATTCCATAAATATTGTCAAGTGAGTCAATGAATTATAAAAGCTAAACTGTAACTGACCAGTTCAGAGAATTTAAATATTTCAGGAAAAATCTTAAGGGCATATGTAAATATCTAGCTTCGAATGTTCAGTTACCTATCATCATGTATAGCTATGGTTTCCCCACCTCCCAAACAAAACAAAACAAGAAAATATTATGCCCACAAATTCTACTGTTAAGGAATTTCAACAGAACATAACATTGTCTGTCTCTTTCTGTGATGTCAATGGCATCCTATAGAATAATTCTACGTGGTAACTTGAAAAGATGGAGGTTGAAATAGCTGTGACTGAAAGATATGTTAGCAAAATTGCTTCTTCACTCACCTGTCTGGTGCCTGTATATGAAGGCTGGGCTCAGATACTGACCTGAACCTACATATTGCCTTATTGCCTCTCCATGAGGCTTTGATTTCTCACATAATGGCTCTAAGAAAACTCAAGCTTAGAAGGAGTATTATAATAGAGCAATCATTTAACATAGGAACACTTGCTATGTATGGGTGGCAAAGAATTTATGGACTTTTTTTAAATGGACACAATGGAAATATTTACTCTAGGCCCTGGAGACTCTCATAGTTAGCTTTGCAGGTTGCATTTTTAAGGTCTAAGAAGTAGAACACTTGACTGATTGCAAAAATTGACTAAAAAGTTTATGGAATGAATACTATGAATTGTCCATCAAAATCCATCCTGTCCCTCTTCTTTGGCAAAAGTGTTGTGGCTGGACCCATAACTAGTTAGACAGCACATTTTGCAGCCTCACTGGAAGCTTGGCTATATTCTTACAATGGGATAAAAGCAGAAATGATGTGTGCTGATCTTAAGTCTCGGATTTAAGACATAGAATAAATGATCCCTCATGCTCTTTTTTCTTATCCACAAGGTAGATGACCAAGCTTCAACCACGCAATTGAGCATAATGCCATATGGATGGGAAAACGATGAGAGGTGGAGCCTGGATCCTTGGATAGGCTCATGTGGTACAGACAGTCTGAAAACTTGGATTAGTTTCTGCAATCCTTATGTGTGAGAGAATAACAAATTTCAGTGTTTTTACACTGTAGCATTTGATGTCTCTTTGTTTAAAAAAGTTTAGCTTTACCCTAAGTCAGAGAATAGACACATATTACTGAATAAAAGCTGAGTGCTGAAGAAATGGCAGGAAAAGCTGCCTCACTGCTTATTACCTTTCCTCAAACTCTTTGAAATGTTTGGTATCATCAATTTTAAGTTCTGTGTACCTATGGATTTTTACTGCCATTTTACAGTTGCCAAAGAGCTTTTCTCTACAGGAAGCACTAGTAGGAGAACAGGAATCTTTTACATAAACTTTTTTTTATATACCTATATTCCTTTTTCATTTTAACAAGGACTGTCAAAATTTCTCATGTATCACATCAGTGGTTCACATGAAAATTCCAGGAACTTGTAACTGTTTTGGCAATGCAGTAGATCTTAAAACTCTGGAAGCACAGAGATCATATTTCCTTATTCATATGTAGAGAAACTTTAGTAATCCAGAATCATCAGAAGTAGTCGTATCGTTTAGAAAAGCAGTTCTCAAAGTGTAGCTCAGTGTGTCTGCAAGGTCAAATCTATTTTTAGAGTAATATTAAAATGCTACTTGCTTTTTTTACTCCTATTCTTCCATAAGTGTAAGATAAGTTTTTTTTAGAGGTGGTGTGATATGGGATGAGATCATCACTCTTTGAGAGCTAAAGAAATGTAAATTTGTATATTTTTGGTTTTAACTTCTAAGACACTTAACATCAGAAGACATTCCCCAAAAACTCTTTGGAGTCTTCAATAATTTTGAAGTTACAAAGGGATTCAGAAGGTTAGCATAAAAAAGTTTAACTACTTGATGGTGGTTAAACCATATTTTTTTTTAATTACTTTAAATACCTACAACTTAAAATGTTGCCATTCATTTGATAATGATGCCCTGAGCTAGGAAAATGGTATTTTCTGGTATCCCTTTTATAACATTGTCTTTGGAGGGAAGAAATTTCTAAATAATCTTATTTGGGACAGCAGTTGAGAATCAGAAGTACTGGATGTGGTCATACTATAAGAGCCCGGGAAATGAGCAGGATTTGCTTGTTAATCTATTGAGAGTGAAAAGAGACTTACTAGCATCAGGATGTAAGATAAATCTTTTCACCAAGTTAATGAATTCATAAATGCTTGAAAATAATTGGTGCCAGGGATAACTAGTCAAAGGTTGAGCTCCAGGTCCCTATCAATATAGACAGAACCAAGGGGCAAAGTAGTGGGGGACTGTTGTGGAGTATTTGTGGAGTGAGAGAAGCAAGGAGGTACATACAAATTACTTGCCAAGAAGTCCCAAAAATTAGACTGGGGGAAAATAAAGGCTCTTAACTTCAAAGGCTATAAAAGTGGGCATTCAAGGCAAGCTTACCTAACTTTCTGAGGTATCCCTAGCTGACAGTTATCTAAAATATTTCAATAATACACACAGAAACACACAGTATCTCTTCAGAAGAGATGCTAATATACTAGACCATATTAAGACACATGAACCCTTCTCTAGTGATTTAAAAGTCTAGTGAAGAACAAAGATTCCACAGAGAAATTTAAGTGCCCAAATAGGTATGTCAACAAAGTTCTGTGCAAAGGTTCCTTTACAGTTTAATATACTTATACAATATCCTTACTGTTTATAATTAGCTGATGTCAGGATCTCTGAGGAATAAAGGTAGACTGGGCAGAGAAGGAGTCATTGGAAGAGGGGATAGCAATAAACTATGCTGCTGGGTCCAACCTACCTCTACCCTATAGCCAGAATGGTGGTGTCAATTTCTTTGATCATATCATCTTTGCTTAATGGATAAATGCTTAGTTAGGGCTGTTTGCTTGAGAAAACGCACACACGCACACACACACACACACACACACACACTCACATTCAGACCAGCTTACTGAGACAACACAGAGAACCCAAGAATAAACAGGTAACAGTGTAACAGCAGCTGGGCTTCCCAGAATCCTGGAGTTAGCAAATGACAAGCAGATGACATTGGAAACCAATAGGTTATATTTCTTCTACTATTCTGGAGTCACATAGTATATCTCTGCTTCTACACTGCATATCACTACATCCTCCAGTCTTTTAAATCTATTGTTGTCTCTTCCTTTCCACAATATGAACAATCACTTTTTTTGTCCGGAAAACTACAATGGCCTATTTTTCCTCCCCTACTCTTGCCCTTTCCTAATCTGTTACCACTTCACATCAGTCAGAGTGATTTATAAAAATGGAAAATGTTTTCAACTGTTCCTAGGATAAACATTAAAAGCTGGAACATGGTATGGAACTAGATTACTATCCATCTACATTCAGTAGGCTTCATTATATGCCTCTCTGTTGGAGATTTATACATCTCTCCCCTTTGTTGCTCTCAGGCATGACAAAAGTTTGGCTGATGAAAAATGAAGGAAATGTAAGCATACGCTTTAAGAACTACTGGATGATTTACCACTTTTCCTTCTGCCATGGTAATGACAAAGTTCCAGAGACTGTTCTGTCAGCCCGAGTCCATAGTGAAGATGACATGGAGCACAGCAAGAATGGGCATGTGGCTTGAGAGATAAATTAGCCTTGTAGGGTCAGAGATTTTTGGAATCATTTCTGACTCAGCATAACTGAGCCTATCCTAATAGATACACATGTCCTGTGAGTTCTTATTGCTTTATCTCTTTGCTAAAGCTCCACTGGTCTTTCAGTACTTAAATAAGTTGCTCTCTCCACTTCAGAATAATTTAGGTTATACTCCCTCCTTGGAAAGTTCTTTACATCCTTTTTTGACCCATTAACACTGATTAGACAAGATCTCAGCTTAACTGTACTCTGGAAAAACTGCCTGGTCTGTGTTCAAAGCACCTTGAATTCACTTTCTTCAATATTATCTTTCTTTAAACAATAAATTCCATGAAGACAGAGACCAGGTATGATTTGGTGACCATTATATTCCCAGTGACAGGAAAGAAGGACTTCTTTTCTCTTTCCAGAGCAGCTTTTTCTGCACTTTTGTGCACATGGCAGAAAATGGCCATTCTAGCCCTATGACCATAATCCTCGCTAACTCTAGGACCACCAATTGATCAGAATTCAAGGTCATAGCTCCAGATTCTTGGAGAATATGGTTGACTAAACTTGGACATGCAATATCATGGTCCACCCATAATGTACTAAGAGACCTAGTCAAGCAGAACCAACAGGACTATAGAGAGTTTGGTAGGGGTAGGAAGAATTCTCAAAGGAAATGTGGGCTCAGCAGACAACCCCAAAAGTATCTACCTTTAGTAACTAAAGCTTCTTTGTGTTCTTAAATTTGGCAACCTTGTTCTCAGAATTATACTCATAGAGCATACAAGGAACAATCCCTATGAGGAAGAATGGCGTGTTGACTAAGCAGTTTTGATTGTTTCACTGTTTTGCCTCTTTGAGAGTCTCACTTTAATTACTACTGCTTTATGTTGATCCATCATGAGTAGAAAATCAGTCTTCTTATAACACTAAAATTGAAAAAACGAATATAAAACCAAAACCAAACAGCAAGAAAAACTCCTTAATTCTCCATGATGCTATTGGGATAAGGCAGAATTTTCAAAAATACTTTATTGAGGAAGGTCAAAAGAGAAATAATTCAAGGCAATAAAAACAGTGTAATTCACAAAGTAAAGGATTCTGACCCTTTCCCTGGGTAGATAGTTCTTGTCTCATTTCATTTAGGATCTAAGGGAAAAGAGGAGCCTTATCATCTGAATATGTTTCTCATCGATAGCACGGAAAGCAAATTAAGTACAGCTCTGTTAGTAATTTTTCTGTAACATTTGTTCTACTTTAAAAAGGAAAATAGAAGATAAAACTTTCTATATAATTGGTAACAGAAATTATTTCTATAGGTGGCCATTTTGAATTTAGAGATCTTTAAAATATACATGAAAAAAATTAAAGGCATTTGCATCACTAGTGATACAATCCAAATTTTTTCAGATTGTTCACTTTCTCAAATAGATGCTTATAAAAATAACTTACCTCTATAGAGTTAATATAAATTAGAACATAATTGAAGTGAACTATATTTAGTAGTCCTGAAAACATTTGTAAATAGGACTGAATAAAACTCATCTGAACGAACATGATAAAGGTTTCCATTAAAATTTTTTCAAGCATGCTTAAGTCTGATAAGTGTCAATGTTCTATTTTTTTTTTTCCTGAACGAGACTGAGCTGGGTATTAAGACTTTAATTTTCCAGATCAACAGGCAGTTTTTATATTTTTACAGGCCTTCTTTTTATACTACTTTCCACAGTATAATCTCAGAATTAATTCCTGCAGCTTTTTATATTTGTTAAAGGGAATACATAAAATGATCAATGCTTGTTTTAGCTCTAGAAATATGCAGTTTTTTCCTAAGGTAAAAAAACTAGGGATTATAAAGTATTGAGTTCAAATTAACTTTTATTTATTTAATTTAAATTTAAATTTTTTAAAAATACAGCAGCAAGGGGTAGGTTAAAACAAATCTGGGATTAGCCATTAGGCAATTTAGGTTCTAATTCCCATTTCTGCCACTATGTAATAATGTTGGCATGCTTTTAATTTGTCTAGTGAATTATGACTTTATTTCTTCTGTCTATAATAAAGGGCTAGACATTTGAAGTCTCTTCCAGTTCTAAAATTCCATGATGCTGAGAGTCCTGGTGGCATAGGGGTTGGGCACAGTCCACAGACATCCCAAGACCCCGGTTTCTGTGGAGGGCTGGTGTTACCAACCAAGATGAACAACTAAATGAAACGAATAAAGTGCTTCTTTCTCCCTCTTCCTGCCTGCGCCTCTAAAAATAAAATAAAATCCCATGGTGCTAAAATGTAAACATGTTTCTCTCATATCTAAATGTATTTTTAAAAAGAATTCTCATTGACTGTATTTCTTAAGTCGCCGCATAGGTAGTTTTTTAAGCACCTACTTGTAGGCACGTCAGCCACCCCAAATCCACTCTGGAGTAAGACAGAGCAAAAACAAGATTAAAAAAAAAAAAAAAAGCATACATTTAAGGTCAATGAATTGTACACTTAAGATTGTTAAAACGGTGAATTTCATTATGTTCATTTCATCATATATCAGCTTCTCTAACACTTTGTACTCACTATTTAAATTAGCATATAGTTGCTCGGACAAAAGTCTGTTTCTCCAAAGAATTCAGTCACTCCAGGGACAAGGATTCTTTCTTAATCCTAGCTGTAATTCCTGGGCTGAGAACACTCTGGCTCTTAGCTACCAGAGAGAGCAATTATACTCTGGCTTTTCCAAGTGCTGTTATTTCATATATTTTAATTATCATTTTTAACTAAGGCAATTTATGAAACATGGTTGCAAGTCTTTGAAATACACACAAAAACAATTCTTGATTATCATCAGGTGTTGGAGTTGAAAAATGTGATTACATAATTTCAGACCTTCAGTAAATGTCAAATTAATGCATGAGATCTAAGAAGACAAAAAGATAAACAAGTACTAGAGTCGGCTTAACAGATCTTGCAGGGAGTGTAAAAGAAATACCTAACATTATATTCCTGCCTTAAAGAGGGATGCCAACTAAGCCCTAGCAGTTTTCTAACTAGATAATCCCCTACCTCTTCCTTCAAGTAACTTTTAACAAAGTCACTGTATTTCATTCTCCAACAAAAGTTAGGTAAAGGCCTAAAATATCCACTCACTGCTCAAATAACACAAAGCAACTTGTTTGAGATTTTGACACTGCGTACTACAGTATCATTTTTGAAGTTCAACGTACGGTAAGTAATTCGCTAAATGTTACTAATTGACAGGTTGATTGGATAGTTACTACACCAAGGAAAGTTGGCTTTTTTTCTTTTCAGGGTCTGATACTGTCTCACCCTCTTCAATTAAACTGGTTAAAACAATTCAAAAAACCAGTTACTTAAAAGTCTAAACTCTATTAATAGAATTCAGCACCGGGCAAAAGACGTCTTAAAAGTTGTGCATTAAAGGTTTTCAGGGAGTGAGGACCTCTTGTGTCTCTTAAAACCTGCACAACACACCCCAAGTTTAGCCAGTTGTGTGCCTTACAGGTCAGGAAGGCGCGCTAGGGGTGGGGCAAGTAAAAGACAAGATTAATAACTTGCAGTGAAGGGGACAAGGGAATAATAAGGTTAGAAAGAGGCCTGTTTACGTTAGGCCTACACTTCGACAAGAAGAGGTCGTACTGGAGAAGCAACTAGCCACACGCCGCGAGAAGGCTCCCAAGGTTCAGCGTTCGCGGTGGGGCAGCTCAACGCAACAGGAAAGCGGGCGTGTGTTTTCTTCTTCCGCTTCCCGCCTCCCAGGAGACGCGAGTCCAGTCCTTTCCCCTCATTTTCACCCCGGCCGGGTCCAACGGCCGCCTGCCGCCCCTCCGCGTCGGGAAGCGCCCCGCCCCACGCCGCTCCCGCCCTCGGGGCCCGCTCGGCTCCACCTTCCCTGCCTGGCGGGAGGCGGTGGCTGCGGCCGTCACGTGTCCTGGCAGCCGCCAAGCGAGGCCGCTTTTGCGACGCAGTGACAGCCAAATGGTGCGACAGGAGGAGCTGCCGCCGCGGCCGCAGCGCCCCGCACCGAAAAGCTCGGGGCGGCTCCTGGCGTCGCCCAGAGGGAGCGACTGAGCGAAGAGTCCGGCGCGGGCGGGCGGGCGGCGGCGGGGAACCCGCTAGGACTGCCCTCGCTCCCCGCCGCTCTCCATGAACCGGGTGAAATAAGCCGCGCCTCCAGCAGGGGCTGCGCCTCCATGAATCCCTAGTTTTCTTTCTTTTTTTTTTTCTTTCTCTCCCCGATTCTCACCCCCCACCCCGGGTCCCGTCCCGCCTTCTCCCTTCGCCGGCGGCGGCCGCGTCCAGGTGCGGAGCTCAGAGCGGAGCGCAATGGCGGCCAACCCTGAACGAGGGGAGATTCTGCTCACTGAGCTCCAGGTAAGGGCCGCCACCGCGGCCAGAGGCACCGGCCGAGGACAGTGGGAAAAAGTTTGGCGCCGGGTCGAGAGCGGAGGGAAGCGGTGGAGCCGCCGCGCCCCTAGCCAGCTGAGCGCGGAAACTCTGGACTGTCACTCGGGACTCGCTTCCCTCGGGAACCGGACCCTCTCGTCCCGCCAGAGCCCCGAGCTGCCACCGCTTTTAATTCGACACGACCAACCAGAGACGACCCTGTCTGTGTCGCCCGCCCGCAGCCCGAGTCCGCTCGCGGTGTCCGGAACGGGCGGCTCACCGCCCCCTCCCTGGGTGTCAGCGCCGCGGCCGGACGCCCCTGCTGCCCCCTCCCTCCGCAGAACCGGGCCCGCCCCGCCTTTCCCTAGTTCTCCGCTCCTTAAACTACTTTGAATGACTCGCTAGCTGTTGGCTGGTCCCTCCCCTTCCCTTTCTGAGTCTGCACAAAGAGCGCCCCCATAACTTCCAGCCCCCAGACAAGTTTTTTTTTTTCCTCTCTCAAAGTGTCTCACCCAATGCTTGTTTCACTTCAACAGCTCTTCTGGTGACTCATTTCTTTCCTCTAAAACGGCTTACACATTATTGTGTGTATGTATGTATATATATATATATATATACATACACACACACTATATATATATATATATATACACACACACATGAAAGCATATCTGTGTTTTGTTTTTATTTTTAAACTGAGTAATAATATGGTCCCCTTCTCAGTAGCTCCCTGTTCAGATCCGGAAGCTCTGATGCTGATGCTTCTCAGACTTTCATTTTCCCTCCCGTAGGAACACTAGAGAAAGAGTTACAGAAGTTGTTTACAAATGAGAAAGCAGTTGACTAAGGGAAAATGTTGGGCACCACATGTCCGCAGGAGATGAGAAAAAAATAGGCCCCTTAATTAATTAGTTAAGTCCTCGTCGAGTAGCAATATTATTCTTTCCCGTTTCCAGCTAAATATTTGATGATGTAGGCAAGAGTTTTGTTTTTAGGTCTTTAATGTTCAAGGGGACCTTCGCCACCCTGTTGAGTTTATTTTTCTTTCTTTGTAGTGTCCCAGAGATATTTACATCTGGATTAAAAGTTCATGCTTAAAAAAAAACACTTATTTTGGTTTGCTGTAATACAGTTATTTCTACTCGAAGATTTAAATGAGAATTAAAAGAAAGGCAATTTTTTAAAAAGACAAGCTAGAAACTGAATCTTGATGTCAAAAGTATTGTAGCTGCTTCTAAGTTTCTTGCTGTTTAAATGTATTTTTCGGTAAATCTCTACATAAGCTTGGTTTATTGTGTATTTAGGTGTAAGCTTGAAGACAATTGTTTTAATACTTGATATTTGCTCCATAAAACTAGAGATTTCAGCAATGCACTTGCAAAATCGGAATCTTTTGGAAATGCAAAATGAATTTCATTATCACTAAATAAGTTGTTATATAGTATTTAAATTACTCCTAGACTTTTATAGGGAGTTTTTACTACATACTACATTTGCTAAATGAATGAAATTTATTGTTTTATTTACATGAGCTTTTAAGATGAAATTTGTGGCACATTGGAAATTCTTTACATTGCTTAGACTTAAAATATTAAAAGCATACTTTGGTTTTGACCAAGGAAGAGCCATTAAAATGACGATTTTTTATTTCATTGAATCGTAAAACTAGTAATAGTAACCAAATATTTATCAAACTTGTTTGGAGAAAAAGCTCCTAAATTGTTTGAATTTATTTAAATTGAAAATGTTGTCTAGTACAAAGTTCATAATGCTTCTCTACCATATAGATTTTAAATATTTAAACAGTAAGTTTGCAAATATTCAAGTGTTTAGTAGTTAAAAACTGTTACTTTGCCATTTCTTGCCTTAGGAATACTTGTCTGAAAGTTACATTAGGATCTAATTTTAATGTAATTGATATTAGAAACGTACTCAACATTTTAAAATTATTTTTCAAATTATGTTGCAGAATTTGAAATGTTTTAACTACTTGACTTAGAATTGACTTATTAGTTAATACCCTTTGATTGTGGAGAGCCAAAACTAACTTTCTCCTGTTGCAGTAATATTTCTATAGAATAATGTTTTTAACGCTTGCTAGTAATTTAGGAGACATTCAATAAGGAAGTATTAAAAGGTACACACACATTTCAATGGCTAGAAGCTTCAAAATGTTAGGAAGAATATTCATTGTAAAAATTAAAATAGGCTGTTTAAAATATAAACTTAATTAGTAATTTCTAATTTTTATTCTCATATAACTAATTCTCCAACTTGTATTCTCTTTTTTTATTTGAAGTGTAGTGGGAAACCTTAGTGAAATACTTTGGTGACGCCGAAGAAGCTAAAACTTGTTTCCAAGAAACTGGATTAATGAAAACTCTTATTAGGAATCTCAAAGTGAAAATGTTGACTATAACAGTAATTTTGTAGAATACAGACCCACATATTAAGCAGCATATGATACACTTACATCGTTGATTATTGGAGATTCATCTTCATCAAAACGCCTAACAGTGTTGGGTTGAGACTCAATCATATTCATGAGAATTTAGTTAGGTAGAGGTGATTTGATTAAGTGGAGATGGAGGTACTGGTAGTTAGACTTAAATTACAGGGATTAGTTGCAAGAAACATGTATTGAGTATCTACCAGTGTAGATTGATGGATATAAAGATGACAAGATACTACTTTTACATTCTAGGAGAGAATACAAATAACTTTCATTATTTACTGCTTGCCAGATGTTATACTTGGTGCACTGTATACTTTATTTACTCTTTACAACAATCCAGTAAGGTGGGTGTTATTTCCATTTTGCGAATAAGACAACTTTGTTCAGGAATGTTAAGTAAATTTTTTATAGTCATACTCTTAAGTTAGAATTAGAATTCCTACCTAATGTTTCTCACTACCATTTTTAAGCTGCCACAGTTTTGTGAATCCATAAGTAATTTTCATTCCAGTGTTATAGATAATATAAAATTCCTAAAAATTGACCAGAAATGTAATTAAAAAGAATCTATTTTAATATGAACTTTTTATTACTACTTGCTGGGTTCCTCTTTAGTAAGGAAAAATGACTTCCATAACCTATTTGATAGTCTATAATTTGGCAGTGCTTTATTATTACAAATTAGGTATAATATTCTGCAAAGACTAAAAGTACAAATAACACTTTTTGGAGTTTTCATCATTTAGCAATTGCAGTTGCTGATGAAAGTTGTCAAATGCGTGCTCACAAAATTCCAGAAGATTTGCATTTTTCTGTAGACAATTCATAAGATGAACTGCTTTAAATTTTTAAATCCACTTGTAACCAATCTGTGTGTTTGGCATTTAGTAGATGCATATTATATTGATGAGAAGGCTTTATTTGTCATGTAGAATGAGAAATGTCTTGATCTAAGAGTTAATTATAATCATTGACTTAGAGAATTAGCTTTCTTAATTTCTAATCCCTTGTTCTAAAAATACTCCCTTGAAAAGTTCAAAATAAATTTCTGCACTGGTTATATTTATTCTTAAAAACTATTTATCTACTCCTTAGACTGGAAATTAGTAGGTGGAATCTAGTTTTGCAGTGATACTGGTAAGTGGAAGAAGTTGAAGGTGTATTGAGAGGAATAAGATTTGGAGGTGGAGAGGGTTGGTGGACTATAGTAGAGAAGGTAGTCAGGGTGGATAAGAGATTTTATAGTTTTTTTGAATTATATATACATGTGCGTACATATATGTGTGTATATGTAAGTGTATATATATATGTGTATGTGTGTATATAGTAATATGCATCTATTGTAGAAAAACTGGAAAATACGAAAAGCACAAAAGAAAATAGAAGGTGCTCATAGTTGTTCCCTCAAAGATAACTGACAAACTTTTCTAACTTACAGGTCCCATGGCATTTGAATCTGTTTCCTCTTTAGCGCATTTTACTTATTAGAATTTTAAAGAAAAATGAAGTTCAGGGAGTTTTATGATATAATAGCTGCAGATTAAAAAAGATTTGTCATTGACATTAGATAAATGGTTCTAAATAGCTTTATTGATATTTTTGTCTCAAAATATTCTGATTTTTTTTCTTAGTACTTTTAGATATAATTAAGAAAAAAAGTAAGTCGAGAGTGTAGTACGAATTTAGTAATGACAGTGACACATAGCATCAACTCTTGACTGCTGCACGTTTATTGAATAAGGCTTGTTTTTTAATATCTTGCCAAATACATACTGACTAGCAAGGTAAAAGTCTGGCCGAAGCTAGAGTTGTTATTAAAGTCTTCTGCAGGTTTTCTGCTATTCACATCTGATTTGAAATAGGAAGAGGAGATAGGGGTACTTTTAGACTTGTCATTTTACCTTAGGAATTTAAATCTGATTCCTTGGGCTTTCCTCTGCTTTTCAAACTTGGCAGTAGTAAATTTGCATACCTTTCATCAGGTTATTCCTAGGTGTCTTCTTTTAACAAATGGAAAGGATGGGGTGGTATCTTGTAGAGATGAATTTTAAAGTTAAAATAATGTTACTTCCAGAAGCATAAAGATACTTGAGTAGAATAGTTAATTCTGTATCATTTCCTAGTCAAATGCACTATGTTGAACAACTCAAATGTCTTTTTCAAAACAATTTTACTCTAGAGTATGACAAAGTCATATAACATTTTAACTTTTGCTATATAGCCATTCAAACAGGCATAATTTTAGGAAGTTGAAAACTAGTTAAAAGCTTTAAAAAGGTGTTTAAAATTTGAATAGGACACATTATTGTAAAAATAACTACTGATATCATAGAAATGTGGAACTAGAGAACATTTATCTTGATACTTGTCTAATTTTTCTTGTTTACTAAAATCTTATTTGAAGCTAGCTCTATTACATCAATGTTTTGTAGTCTCAGAAAAATTGAATTTGTGTAAAATTATATAATTTTGTATGCCTAAATATTGTCTGTTAAAAGTGAAGAACTGGAAAACTTTGGAGGAGTGTATTTATCTATTTTAGAAACATCTTGGTTACTTTTTCTAAATGACTAAAGCTTTACCACCCTGGCTCCAAACACCTTGATTTATTGGGAAGTTGTTATAGCAGAATTTGGAATTTCTTTTAGTTTATAGAAGACATATTCACCACTCAGTACATGTGCAGGGTATAATATTTTACAAATTAATATTATTTACCTTTTTTTTTTTTTTTTTTCTAAGAAAGGTGCAGGCAGAATGAAGGTGAGTAGGCAGGCAGGGAGAGGAAGAAGCAGCACTTATTTTTATTTAGTTGTTCATCTTTGTTGGTACCCCTACCCTCAGTCTGCTTCAAACTCAAGTCCTTGGGATATATGTGGACTGTGCTCTGCCAGAGGTGGCAGACCCAACCACTACTCCATCAACGGTGCCTTTACCTTTTCTCTAATTGCTATCTCAGGGATTTTCTAAGAAGGTGCCTGTTCTGCTTGTTTCAATATTCATTGAAAACTTCCATGAAATTTTTGGATTTTTTTCCTCCTTTTGTGACACTATAGGTATACTGCATTGGGTGATTAAACATCCATATATCTCTTGTAATAAGCATCCATGAGCTACTACTTACTCCCCTCAACTCCTTCAAAAAAAAGCTAGGAACTTAATCTACATAAGATTTTTCTTCACCTAACCCACACCGCTACTTCCACACTCTTGTTAACCAAGGTAATTATCAACAGTCCTGTTACTCATTCTCTTGCTTTCTTCATATATAGCTTTGTTGGATATATGATTGATATAACCTTTATTTTAGTTGTTTTTATATAATTGTGTTGAGTATAATCTTTTCCAAAGTTGACATTTCACTTAGTATTGCGTATTGCTGTAGTCACTCATTTTTAATTGCTATATGCTATTTCATTGAGCAAAATACTCAGTTCTCTTGCTTCGGATATTTACTCACTCTCCTTCATTGGGTGTTTTGTTGTTTTCTGGTGTTCCAGTGTGGTTGTGTCTATTTATGTTCATATCGGCAATATAAGATAAAAGATCCTTTGGTTATTCATCCTTTCTGACATTTGATATTTCAATTTTTATAAATCAAAAGCATAAAATACTACCTCATTGTGGTTTAAATTTGTATTTTCCTTATCACTGATGTAGAACATTTCATATTTAGTGGCCTTTTATGTTTCCTCTTTAGTAAAATTCTTGTTGATGTCTCTTGCCTAATTTCTGTTTTTTTTATTGATTTCTAAGAGTTCTTTATGTTCTTCATGCTAATCCTTTGTGTCTATTATAAATGTCATCTTTTATAACTTGCCTTTTTACTTTCTTTTAGGGAGTTTGTGGGAGGGACAATTGGAAATGTCTTGCCTTTTTGGTAAATATTCAGAACCATTTACAGTATTGTGATCAACAAGTCTGCACTTAGTATCTATTCTAGATTTGATGTAGAAAGGATGAAATGACAGTTTATTGCCTGTGCATTCACAAACCAGTCAAATATATAAAAGTTATATAAAAGTTGTATGAAATACTTTATCAAAAAATTATCACTCAACTCAGTCTAGACGTCCAAGTGTTAGTAGACTCAACGAGTAAATTTAGAGACACACCCTGGTGGAGTATTAGGATAATCACCTTGCTGGCCACATAATCCTGGGTTCAAGTTCCAGTCGGGTCCTGAGAGAAACAACCAGTGTTGAACAACTAAATAAAAATAAAATGCTTCTTCTCTGTTCCTGCCTGCCTGTACCTTTCCTTTAAAAAAAAAAAAAAAAAAAGTGGAATTACAAGCAAATAGGCCCTTTTGACAGTTATGTACATAAGTAGTTCATCCTCCCGTATTTTTTTGTTCCACATTTCTTCATTGCAAACTAGTTATTATTAGTATTTTTATTGTTTGAAAGTCATATATATTCCAAGTATCAAATTTTGTGCCCTGGTTATTTACTTATGTATATTCCTTGTTAATAAAGTGTTGGAATCAGTCAGATTATAAAACAAATATTCTTTTCTTGAAGAATTTCCTAGAATCTACAAAGCTAGAATGCTAAATGTAGCTTTTGTTATTATTGTGGTATCTTTTGTTTATAAAAAATAATTGAAATTTCAGTAAAACTTGTCTTTTTTTTTTTTTTTTTTTTTTTTTGCAGTTGCCCCTTTTTATTTTTTTGTTTTTTTAAGGAAAGGTGCAGGAATGAAGGTGAGTAGAGACAGGCATGCAGGTAAAGAGAGGAGGAAGAAGCACTGTATTTTATTTAGTTGTTCCTCTTAGTTGTCCTCGGCTGTCCTGGATTTCCAACCCAGGAACTTGGTATGTATGTGGACTGCACCCAACCGCTACTCCACCAGGGTGCGCCTGCAGCTGATTTTTGCTTAAGAAATTATTCTTTATTCTGGGTGTCAACAATAACAACCTTTTTACGTAGAGTTTTGAAATTTTACTTTTATACTTGATGCATCTGGAACTGATATTTTGAATATGGAGTAAAAGTCTTTTAGCTTTTAAAATATTTTGAAATAGCATTTTTTCTTATAATGTAAATTTAAAATAGAACATTTTACTTTTTAAATGGAAGCATTTCTGAATAACCTTATTTAATTTTTGCAAGTTAGAAAATTAAGTTTATATCATATTAAGTTACACAGTGAACTATCCTGAAGTGTACCTTACCTTAGTCATTAGTACTGCACTTTACCTTTATAGTACTGGTTTTTGCTGCTTCTGTTTATTGTTGCATCCTTTGAAGTCTTGGGTAGATGCAGTGATCCTTGACTTAACCTATTGTTAACCTCACCCCCCTCACATTCTCAAGTTGTGGATTAAACCTTTTATATTTTAAGTCACCCAACCTATTTCTTACGCTTTGTTCTCAACAAATCACTCACCTGCCTCTACTGAATGACACATCATATTCAACAGTGTGAGTTTCCTCAGTTTTTCTTCATTTTAAGATTTCTTGGAATTGTAGCCATAATTTTCTTTTTTCTTAACCAATTTTAAGGAAAAACTGCTTGAGCAGTAAAGCTATACTTTCTTGGATTTCTTACTCTTTCAAGATAGGACTTTCATTCTTATTTGACTCTGCTTAAATCTAAGTTCATATATCTCCTTTAAAAATTAAATTAGGCTTTTATCTTTTTAATACTGTTGTTCCCCAAGTTTTTTTTAGCTATTGCTCCTTTAACGGAATTTCTTAGTTGCATTTTTTCCTACCATTTCTTAACTTATTCAAATAAGACTAATGTCCTAGTCCTCTTCAAATTATTTTCTTAAAAGCACCAGTGACCTCCTGTTTCTTCTTATCCTTAGAGGCAATTGATACTGCTTGAGGTTCCTGAAACTCTTGTTTAAACTTTTTGGACCCTGCTTTGTATTGTTTTTTTTTTCTTTAATCATATCTTCTCAATTTTTATTGTTGCTTCCTTTTGATCATTTCTTTCCTGATTTAAATGTTCTACCTGTTTCTAATCTACTTCTCTAATTTATTCTTCAGATTAACCACCAGAATTAATTACCTTGTTTTATCAGGGATTGCAGGGAATAAAAGCCCTTTTAAACTGAAACAAAAATTGGGTTTATTGGAAAGCTACAAGGACAGCTCACTTAGTCTATAGCCAGGTCTCATGAGTATTAAACGGGAAACTCAAGTTTTCCACTTTAGTATGATGTGTTTTCATATCTTTTAAGTATGTATACTACTTTATATTTCCCCTATATACTCATTCTCCTTTCATGTGCTCCCTAAGTGGCACTCCTAAACTTCTGAATTTACATTAAGCCTACAAGCCCAATGCCCACAGCTGACTGACCTACTTAATTCTGTGAATCTAATTTTAAATTCTTAGATGAGAAAATCTAATTGACCCTCACAGAAACATGTACTCTTGATTCAATCAACTCTGGCAGTGGAGAGAAGGGATAGAGTTTTCAGTACCAGTATGTACTAGTATGACTACAAGAACTCTTAGTCTAGTTTCCTCGAATTCCTCTGCTCAAAGAGCATGGCCAAATTTGTCACAGTGCTATCAAACAAGAGGAATTTATATTTAAAAGTATCAGTCTTCCATAAAGAGCAGTTATTCTTATAAACATCGAAATTTATTTCTTGCTATATCATTAAAAGTATCCAATCTCCTATTTTCTTGGGAGCCTTGCCAATGAGTCTGTCAACAGAAATAAGGAGAAAGACAAACATCCAGTGGTTTTACTCATATGTGGCATACACAGAAAGCAAAATAACAAATGAACCAAATCAAACAAAAATAAACTTTCAGTCTGTAGAGTCAAATTAGTGGTTACCAAAAAGGATTGGAAGGAGTAGGCAAATCAGACAAACGTGGTCACTTATATACTGGATAGAACTAGACTTGGTGTTGAACTTACTGTATTATATACAGATGTTGATTTATGATGATGCACACCTTAAACCTGGATGTTATAATAGTGATTCCTTCAGTGCATCTTTTATTTATTTATTTACTTTTTAAAGGAAAGCTGCAGGTAAGAATGAAAGATTGCTGGCAAACAGGCATGAAGAGAGAAGAAGCAGCATTTATTTATTTTTACTTATTTGTGTCTTCTCCCGAACCTGGGACATGAACCCAGGTCCCTGGGATGTATGTGGACTGTGCTTAGCCTGGGGGCAGCTGACCAAACTGCTATTCCATCAGGGTGTACCTAATATATTTTTTGAAAAGTACCCATTATAATAGAGATAATTGATTGTATCTTTTCTTGGTATATTCAGTTTGGTTCCTAAAGAAAAGGAAGCCTCATTGAATTAAAAGTATGTGGTTTTTGAAGATACTCAAGCATGTTATAACCTATAGATCATGGATGAGTGGTGTTGATGATCATAGTTTCATACTAAGGGCAAAACTATGTGAAGACATATTCTGTATATGTTAATATAAAATTGCTAATTTATAAATAAGGGGTGAATTGTCCTTCATTGTGACATATCGCCTCTTTTTCTCTTTCTTGATGTTAAAATGAACTTGTTTTTTAAGAAATGGTAAGGATAATTGATACTTAATTTTTTTAATCAAAAAGAAAGGCGGAAGAAGCATTTTATATAGCTGTTTATCTCAGTTCTTCCCAGCCCTTGGATAGAAACCCAGTTCCTTGGGATATAAGTGGACCTTGCTCAGCCAAAGGCAACAGACCTAACCCACTGCTCTATAAGGCACACCTTGAAGTTAATATTTTAACTGACAAAAAATAACAAATCATCAGCCTTATAAATACTATTATCTGTCAAATTTCTTTTTGGAAATTTGCTGATTATTCATTTCAAAGTCTAGTTGAAATCACTAGTGTAGAGGATAATTCATATTTAGAATCATACAAGCCTTAGCTTAAATCTCATATTTGGCACATATTAGCTGTCTGAATTTCTGTGGGTTATTTTTTTCCATGAGGCAAATTTTCTTTATAAAGTTGAGCATGATTTCTGATTCAGATAGCTATTGTAAGAAAATGATGGTATATAGTAGACATTTAGTAACTGTCAGATTTACATTTTGAGGTTACTTCATTTGTTTTTAAATATTTAAGTTGTGTGGTTGATAGGCTGGCTGGAGTCGGCATAATCATACTTTATAGGTTAATTTTTCCCTTTTTTTGTCCTCTTTTGCTTCATAGAGGGGATACCGAGGATAACTATGAAAGGTGTGTGTGTTTTCATGATTGTCTTAATTTACAATTATAGTTCTTGACATTGTGTGATAATAATTAAATCATTAGTTGATACATGATGAGCTTATAGGATTGACATATTCTTTAAGAATCTGGTATGTTTGTAATACAAAAATATGTATTATAAATATTGACCCATAGAACAATTCTGTGATTTCATGTAGCAGTTTAAACATGTTTAGATTCTTTCTCTGTCCTTTCCCAGAGTCTTTTGGACTTTTAATAAATTTGAATTAAGATTATGTATTCACAAAGTCCAAAATGTCCTGCACATTTCAACACTAGAGAATCAGATTTATGGTAGTATATTTCTGAATATTAACAAATATCAGATCTGTAATAGAATATGATTAAGCTTTTATAGTATTGTGTCTAATTGTTGCTTACTCATTTAAAGTGTCTTATTGTTGCATGATTGACTGTTTTATTGCTATGGAAACCTTTGCACTCCAGCATCAAGGTAATATTCATTTTATTATTTTGTGCTCTGGTGTATGGTCATTATGTTGAAACCTCATAAGACTATAAAAATTATACTCTTAATTTTGGTTTGTCCCTTTAAGGATTGTCTTAAAAGCAGTGGAAACCTTAAACATCAGATCTAAAGCAAAATTCTTGCTTTACCAAATCCCTAAAATATACTTTATTAAACCTGTAAAAATAAAAAGGACCTTTCTTCTCATTTTCTTTGAGGTTGGCAAGATGGTGGATAATTCTTTATTTCAGTGTAGTACGGTGGTAATTATAGAGAAGGAACTGGTGCTGATTATAAATGTACCACATACAAAATAAAAAGAACCATGTTGAGAAAGTATAAGTAGTATTACTAATAGTAATATCACTATATTTGTGAAGTGTTTTTGAGTTATAAAGCACTTCCACATGTATTATTTCACTTGAATCTTAAAATAACTGAGTTGGGATGAGGATTATTTTACCCAATTTACAAGTGTTTATGTTTGTGGGCTAATAACTGCTTTAACCTGAACTCTTATTTTAATACTCTATATAATTCTAGTTTTTGTAAACTTTTGATTATAGAGTTAAACTTTTCCTTAGCATACCTAAAATGTTTAATATTTCAGAACAAAAGTGAATTGGAAAAATGTCATTTTTTTCAAGAGAACTGAGAATAACTAAAAGAAATATATCATTTGCCAGAGAGAACATATAATTTGTGAGCATTCATGATAGTATCAAGATTCTTTGTAGTATTTTTATAACAAAAATACAGAGGTATGACAATTCTAGCAGTAGTACCTAACTTATGGAAAGTATCATGCTTTAAAGTTTATATAAAATTTAAAAACCACTTAAAGAATTATCAATGAAATTGAATGTTTTCTTTATTTATAAAGAGGTCTGCTATGTTGAGAGATCTACTATGTTGCGAGGTCTACTATGTTACCTACAATAATAGACTTTGTAAAGTATTTTTTAGATAATGAGATCTTTTAGAGTACTGAAAAAATATTCATGTATATATCTTTTAGCAGAATAATATATTTCTCCGTAAAAGTTAATAGTCTGCACTTCTAGTTTATGACTGTTTTTGTGGCATGGGATAAAGATCTTACAGTGGTAAACTGCTTTAAATACAGTTTTTTAAAAGCCTAAGAGTAAACTTCAATTTATATCCCCCTTTTCATTTGAGCATAACAATATTCCTAAAATAGTTTGTTGTGATATGTTAACACTTATGATTTTAGCATTTGGGCCTAATACAGTCATAGAGTTATAAGGAAAAGAATGATCTCTTACTATCTGCATTAATTTTATTCTCCTTTCTTGTGTTTGCTCTGTTTCTTATTAATGGTGATAGTCATCCCTAACCCTGTTTTTTTCTTGCTATGCTCTTTACCACCTGAAAACTGTACTTTTTATAACTCCCTTCCACTAAAATAACTTAACTTTATCTTTTATGGAAATTAAAAATAACTGTATAGTAAACAACTGGATACATTTTGGTTTTTTGTTGTGGCTCAGTGTGCTTTGCTCAGTTCTAGCTCTGTTGCCGGTGCCTCAGACCAAACAAACCCAACCAAATCAAACAACAAAACATTAAGTATTCTACAATTCAACTTTGACTTTACTTTGCCTAGTCTTGTGACTTCTGAAAAGGTACCAATATACTCTGCCCAGCTTAGATCCTATAGCTCAACTTTTAGTTACGATGTATTAATTGGTCTTGGGCTACTTTAACTTTTTCTCAGTAAATCTGATGTTTCCTTTTCTGAGAAGCACCTTATTTCCTTTGTAGTGACTTTAGATTTCCAGTTAATTATTCTATCAGAAGTACTTATTTGATCAAATCGAAATGTTTTTAAAAAAATTTTAGTAATGGTAAAATATGTAGAACATTTTGTTAACCATCTAACCATTTTTAAGTGGGTTTAAATTTAATGACATAAGGTACCTTCACCATATTGGACATCCATCACCATCTCCTTAATTCTTTTCATCTTTCGAAACTGAAATTCTGTAGTCTTTAAACATTAACTCTTCATTCCCCGTCTCCCCCCAGGTCCTGGTAACCACTATTTTACTTTCTCTCTCAATTTGATGTATAAGTGGAATCATACAGTATTTCTCCTTTTGTGACTGGCTTATTTCATTTAGTATAACGTCTTCAGGGTTCATGTTGTAGCATGTGTCAAAATTTCATTCTTTTTAAAGACTGAATAAGATTCCATTGAATATGTATCATATTTTGGGTATCCACTCATCTGTGGATACTTGAGTTGGCTTTTATGCAGTGCTTTTCTTTTAGTAAGTATAACATTATTGGTGTTTCTTGGTACCTAAACATGATCATCTGATAGTCTAACTGTATCATTCAATATAGTAGCCTCTAGCCACATGGAGCTATTAAATCTTAAAACTAATAAAAATTAAATAAAATTTATAATTCTTTTGTTACATTAGCTGCATTTTAAGTGCTTAATGGCCACATCTGACTAGTGACTGCCATATTGGTTAACATTATTATATAGAACATTTCTATCATATCAGAAAATTCTATTAAACATTGCTAAATAATGAATAAAACATCATGTCTATTTTAATACTTTGAACTTGCAGATTATAGAAAAGACCCTGTAGAGTACAGAAATATATTTACATTTGAATAGCAACATGTATTAACTTTGTTTAGGAAATAATTGTCTTGGATTAATTGCATAGTGAAAAAGGAAATAGTAGTAAACTTAGAGTCTTATATAAAGATGTAAATTTACTGTCAGGTATACCTTAAACCTAGTTAGTGTTATAATGCAGTATTCCTTCAATAAAATTAGTTTTTTTAAAAAGAGATTTTTACAATGAGTCATGAGGTTTTTATTTACAGTCTTACCTTGAAAGTGTTAAAATACTTTATCCTGGATGAATTTTAAATAAACTGACTTTCAGTAGAAATAAACTATAATCAGTATCTTCGAAGTCATTAAAAATATGTGGACCATTGTATGTATTTGTCAGAGTTTTGTAGAAAAATTTTAGTTTAAACTTTGAGTTATATTTTATATATACATAGTTTGAATCAGAGTAGTTTGAATTTGATCTTATTTTGTATCCATCGTTCTCTTAGGGACATGTGTTTAAAATTACAGTCTTTTTAGGGATTTGGAATTTAATTGCTTTCAGGTTTAAAAGACAGCAAATGATGATTAGTAATAATTTGTCCGTTGTTTTATGTTGAGATCTTAAAACAACTTATCATAGAAATCCTATATTTACTAAATCTTTATAAAAATATTTTTTTCTTTTGATTAAACCGTTTTTGAAGGTGCATTGCATTACAGCATACAGGTTTATGGTGCACATCATTATAAGACAACAAAAAACATCTGTATGTAATAAATACATTAAGTTCACCACCACAGTCCAGTTCTGTCCTTCACCATAGAATTGACCCATTTTACCCAATTTACCCCCTTTCCCTCCTCTTTTCTGATAGCCACCAATTATAGGTCTTACGGAGGGAAAGTCTATTATTGTTTAATTTGTTCATTTATTTGGTTTTTCTATATACCACACATGAATGATACTTGTCTTTCTCCTTCTGACTTATTTTACTACACATGATTTCTTCTGGGTTCACGTATCTTGATCCAAATGTCAGGATTTCCTTTTTTTTTTTAATCGCAGTGTAGTATTCCATTGTGTATCTATACCATATCTTTTTTATACACTCATCTGTCACTTGGACTTAAGTTGCCTCCACCTCTTGGCCATGGTAAATAATACTGCAGTAAACATAAAAGTGCACAGGTCTCTTCAAATTAGTGTTCTTTATTTTTTGGGTAAATACTCAGGAATGGGAATAATAGAATCATCTGAAATTTGTATTTTCAATTTTTGAGCAATCTTCATATTACTTTTCTGTAATGGTTGCACCAATTTACGCTTCCACCAATAGTGCATAAGGTTTCTTTTTGCCTGTATCTCAGCACTTGTTGTTTTGAGTCTTTTGGATAGTAACCATTCTCACAGGTGTGAGACAGTATCTTGTTGTTCGATTTATAACTTATTTTAAATTGAAAGCAAGTTAATCTCAAACTCATTTTAACAATCCACACTTTTAATTCCCCCCCCCCCCCCACTTTTGTTGTGGGTCTTGCTGCTCCTAAGTGGAGTTTTATTTATTTTATAGAAATCCTCTCGTATTTCTTGCAGGGCTGGTTTAGTATGACTAATTCCTTTAACTTTTGTTTTTCTGAAATGTTCTATTGCTCCTTCAATTCTAAGTGATAACCTAGCAGGGTGGTGTATTCTTGCTGGAAATCTTTTTCTTTCAGCATTTTGAATATGTTGTGCTATTCCCTTCTGACCTGTATTTCTGTTGAGAAATCTGCAATCTTATGTGGGTTCCGTTGTATGTGAATCATTTTTCTCTAACTGCTTTTAAAATTCTTTATCTTTGATTTTTGTTATTTTAACCAGTGTGACTTGGTGTCTGTCTGGATTTATTTTGTTTGGAACTTTGAGTTACTTGGATCTGGTTGTCTCTTTCCTTCTCCAGGTTATAGAAGTCTCAGTATTATTTCTTCTAGTAAGGTTTCTCTCTCTCTCTCCCCACCCGCCCAGCCCCTATGATGAGAATGCTATTCCTCTTGATGTTATCTCATAAGTTTCTTATGCTATCTTTATTTCTTTTTTCTCTTTAATGGCCACCTTTACTGTGCTATCTTCTAGCTAACTGATTTGATTGAAAACATTTTCCAGTCTACTGTTGAAATACTCTATTGTGTATTTTAGTTCAACTCTTATGTTTTTTAGCTCCGAATTTTGTTTTGGAACTTACGTGTACTCTTTTTTTGTTGCAGATCTTATTCTGTTTATCTGTTGTTTTCCTAATGTAAGTAAAATTATGAAGACAGTTGCTTTGAAATCTCCTTCACAGAGTTTACTTAATTTTGTGGCATTAGAATTTTCTTGGATTTTGTTTTGATCCATCGTTTGGAGTAAATTTCTCTATCTCTTCTTTCTGTGTTTGGTTCCCTGTATTTGTTTCTATGGATTAGGTTAAAAGGCTCTTTACCTATCTTGATGCAATAGTGTTGTGTTATGATTTCAGGTTGCAGATATAGACCTGGGGCAGATGCTACAGCTGTCAGGTCCTGGGGGTTTTAGGCAGGGGAGACACAGCTGATTCTCTGCGTACTGGTCCCCTGATCCTCTCTGATTGAGTTGCCTCAGCAGCACTGGAAGCTCCACAAACTGAGCTTTTGCAAGAAAGTACTCAGCTGCCTGTGCAGGAATTGCAAGCTCTGGCCGACTGCTGCTATTTTAGGTAATTGCTGCTCTGGTAGTCCCAAGAACTGTAATAAGGAGAACAAACTGTCCCATGGCCTGCTGGTGGTGGTGGAGGGGTGAGGCTTTTCATCTCTGACCCTATTCCAACCTATGCCTCTACCCCAATGCTGACCTCTAATTCTAATATGATGTCTTCCAGTGCTGGAATTATACAAATAAAAGAGAATCTGGTATAACAACCAGTGGTGTCTTTGTTCACTGGAAGACTATCTTGTTCCACCTGCTAAAATTTTTGGTTAAGCAAACAAGATTTCTTCAGTTTGGTTCTGTGTATACTTCATCTGTTGGCTTCCCCTGTTCACTGTTCCGCATTTTCTACTCCACAGATTCCTGTTGCTCTCCCCAAAGGTTCCTTTGTTTTTCACATCATTATGTACAAGCTTTCCTCTAGAGTGTTGTTTCTCGATGCTGATGCTGGGGCACCCATGTGACTAAACCATCAACCTCTGGAAAGAGACTGTATCACTGGTGTCCCTTCCCAAGGTCCTGGTGCCCTGGCTGGATCTGTTGAGACTATCTCAGCTATTCTTACTCTTTCCAATGTTTCCTATCAAAAACACTGTGGAGATGCTGGTCTCCTCAGTTCCTTTTTGAAGGCGATAGTGTTTATCTAAATGTGATTTTTGTTGTGTCTGTAGTGAATGGACGAGCTCAAGATCTTGCTAGTCCACCATCTTGGGTGTGTCTCAGACCCTCAACATTTGGATCCTGAGTCCTAAAGCATGTGTTTGATAAGTGGTATGAATCTTAGAATTATATGGGTCTTTCTTACGACTTTTTTCTCTATATTCTTTAAATTTTTGAATTTTATTTTTATTGAGATATAGTTGACACGTAACATTTTTTGGATTACAATACAATGCTTTGATGTGTGTGTATGTATGTATGTACATATGTATATGTATATATATATATATAAAAAAAAAGATGATTGCCCCAATAGCTGTTACATCACCGCAGTTATTAATTTTTTTGTGATGATACCTTTAAAGACCTACTCTCTCAACTTTTCATATACCTTATTGCTAACTAGAAATTCTTAAACATTTTACTTTATTGAGATTAGATGAAGCTTTTTTTTTTAAGCTGACAGCCTCAAATCATCTTTAGGAGTTTGGAAGAGCAGGTTGTATGCCTGTTAGTGTGTGTGTCATTTCTTTTTTTCACTCTGGGTTGTATATTTTTATTGATACCAGTTTATTTTGACTTATCTTTTAAAATTACTTTTAAAATGATATTGCAATATATTTTTAAATGCTTGAAACAGTTTTTATACTGCTGGCTATACTCAGAAATTATTTTTTTAACTTCTGGAATAATTACTTGAGTTTGATAATTCATTTAAATCTAACATTTGTTAAGTAATATTTTTAAATTGTATGAATTGCTTGAGTATATTATTTGAAATGCTTTAGGTCAAAAGAATAAAATCCATATTTTAAGAATAATGTTTTGTATATTTTCAAATTGAAAATTGATCTAATCTCATTTTCAAAAATCTAATGAACTTTTCCATATCAAAATTTTGACTGTTATTGCTAAAAATAATTTTTCATGTAGAAATAATATTAAGGAATAAAAGCATTATATTTTATTCTGGCCTTTGTATAGAGAGAGGACTGATATGATAACAAACAGCTCAGTAATAGGTATCTTGGAAGCTTAACTATTAGAGTATTGCTAAAAAGAGCAATTTGCATATGGGCTTGCATTGTTGAAAGGATTCTGTATCAAAATGGAGCCATCCAATTTTAAATGCTCTACTTAAAACTTTAGAAAACTTGTCAAAATGAATATTCATATAATTTAATTAAAAATATTTTTTTAATATCCATAGACCATAGAGCTGGGTGGGCGTCACAGCTAACCTGCTTCTGGATCTAGGCAAGAAACAAATGAGTGACTCAGGTGAATTGCAAAGGACCATATATATGTTGTAGGAATCACAGTGACTGCAAACTGATAAGCTAGTATACAAGTAGCTAAGTGACAACAGTTTTTCGGCTATGGTCATTTGTTTCTTGCCTCGTATTGGCAAATACCTCTTACGTTTTAAAATATTGATTCATATTCTTAAGACTGTTAACCAAACAAGTCATGTTGAAGTGCCTACAATATTCAGGTATTATGTTGAAAACTATATAGAAAGAAACACTGGGCCTGACTGCTACCCTTTAGAACAGTATTGTTCCATAATGCTTTCTTGGGGTGATAGGAATGTTACATATCCTTTTTGGTAGCAACTAGCCAGGTATGTGACTAGTCATAGCTAAATTTTAGCTCCTGCAACTGAGAAACTGAATTTTTAGTTTAATTAAACTTAAATTTGTACAGCTACATGTGGAGAGAGATGACTGAATCTGACATTGGGGTTCTAGAAACTAAGCTTGGTTGCTAAAACAATCATGGAAAGTTACCAGTACAGGATTTTAATTACATTTCAAGACAACAGTGAGATAGCTTCAGTTCACTTACAATTTCTAAGTGAGTTATACTGACAGTTGCTGTAGGACTAGAGAAGGGAGGGTCACTTTAAGATAAATTTAGAGAGGTGGTGCTGGTTCTAAGTTTTGTCAACATTGACAAATAAAGCATTGTTCTGTTTTGTTTTTTGAGGTCAGCAACCAGAGGGAATATAAACTATTTAAAATTGGCTTTACTTTATATTATATTTACTTTTTTTACCTGTAATATGGGGATTCCACCACTTTAGTGTATTTAGGCAATAATGTTTCTTGTCTGGCATAATGAAAGATGATTAAGCCAAAGAGCTGCTATAGGGAAATGTAAATGAAAGCTCTCAACTGCATACTTTCTCTGTAGTAGTAGTTGGAGCTTTTCTTTGGGGGAATATAGTTATTCCCCCATACAATGTAGCATTATATTTGAAATATATTATATTCTGTTCATTCATATACCAGTTTAAAGGGGTGATTTATTAGTTTAGCCAGAGAAAATTTTGCTAATGATGCTGTGATATTTTGTGTTAAAAAATGTTTTATGAATTAAAGTTTACTACTCTTTGTTAAAATGTTTCCTTAAGACAGATTACATTATATAAAAATAGCAGTGCCTGTCAGTTACTTCATATTCTACTTTCTAGCACTTTTTATCCCTCTCTGCCTCCTTGATTTATTATATAGATTAAAATGAAATAAAGCATTTATTGTGTTATATGCTAGAATATTTGGTAAATTTTCTTGCCTGTCCTTCCTCATTCATGGTGAGCAACCAGATTCTTGTCTTTCCAAATTTAGTGAGAGAGGCTTTTTAAGTGGTATTATTACTTTATTATATTAATCGCTGGTACTTGTTCTTAATATATTACAATACATTCTAAAGCATACAAGTAGTTTTATGATTTTAAGACACCATTTTTATCATTCGGATTTTAATTACTATCCATTGAATACTTGTTATGTTGCAGATATGTTCTGTACATATCATCCTTTTTTATTTCACTAATCTTCAAAACGACCCCAAGAGGTATTGGTTTATTTTCTTCATTTGCATATACAAAAGCAAAGGCATAAAGAAGTAAAAGTACAGTAGTCCCTCGCTATATCATGGTTCATTTATCGCAGCTTCACTGTATCGCGGGTTTTTTAAAAAATATATCTAATTCTGTATTGTGGATTTCTTGCTATATTGCGGGATTTTGTGGTATATGAATACTTCACTAGTGAATACCTACATAGAATTTTATATGTTAAAATTATACGTAGGTTTAAGAGTGTAGCAAGTGTTTATAAGAGTGTGGGAAAGGTTAATAAGAGTGTGGGAAGGGTTTATAGGAGAGTAGAAAGGGTTTATAAAGCCCTAAAATATATATAAATAATAAAATAAATTATAATGCTGCTACTTCGTGGATTTTCACCTATCGTGGGGGTCTCTGGAACCTAATTCCCGCAATAGGTGAGGGATTACTGTATTTGCTTATATTACATAGCAAGTTCACACAACTGGAATTTAAAACTTGGGTCTTGTTAAATCTAAACCAGTGCTCTTTTTATGGTATATTTTATATTTTAAAACTTAAAATAATTATAGTTTATTGTTGAATTTTGTAATAAATATTTTCGCCATCGTAAAATGTGATTTGATTTACAGTAGAGTTCTGGGAACAACGTTATGTGATTAAAAGGCAAGGCTACTGGTCTGTAGATTCATAGACTATTGTATCAGTTTAGTCTGATCTCATTTTGCAGTTGAGAAAACAAGACCAAGAGAGGTTAAGTGATTGCCTGCTATCACCACCATAAGGTAGCTGGGACTAGAACCCAGATATCCTAACTCTAGTAGAACATGGTGGTAGTTTGAGTTTTTTTTTGTTTGTTTTTTTGTTTTTTTTTTTAAAGGAAGGTGCAAGCAGGATTAAAGGTGAGTAGGCAGGTAGGAAGAGAGAGGAGGAAAAAACAATCTTTATTTTTTATTTTTTCATTTAGTTCTTCATGCTGGTTGCTACTACCCCTTCCCCCAAAACTGGAAACCAGGAGTATGTGGCTTGCTCCTTCAGAGGCAGTTGACTCAACCGCTGCTCCAGCAGGGCATGCTGAATATGGTTTTTAATGAACAATCTTGAATTTAATAAAAGGAAAATAAAATCATGTCTACAATAAAGAAATAAGAGAATTAAAACTTTCTCTTTTTAAAAAAAACTTTCAAGATATAAATTTGATATATAATAAATCTCATATTTAAACCATATAGTTTTATAAATTTCAGCATACCTCTTTACCTGTGAAACTATCACTACAATCAACATAATGAACATATTTATCATCTCCAAAGTTTCTTCATGTCCCTTTTGTAATCTCACCCTCTTGCTTCCACTCCCTTTCTCCCAGTTACCAGCCAACTACCTTCTGCTTTGTGTCACTATAAATTAATTTGTATTTTTTATAGTTTTACGTGAAAATAATATATAGTATGTAGTTTTCTTTCTATATTCACTCAACATGATTTTGAGGTTTCTACCATGCTGTCACATGTATCAGAAGTCTATTCCTTTTTATTGCTGAGTAGTAGTCCATTGTATGGTAATCTCATTGCTGCTTTATCTGCTTATACTGGGATAATTGAGCTGATGCCAAATAAAGCTGCTATGAAATTTATTTGCAAGTTTTTAAATGTATGTATGTTGTTGTTCTTGGGTAGATGCCTTGGAGAGAGAAAATTCATTTGCGTTTGAAAGGTATCTTGTTATCTTAATTGTATTTCTCTGATTATAGCAGATGTCTGGCACTTTTTTCATTTGGTTATTGTCCATTCAAGATTCTTTTTTTTTTTCTTTAATTACCTGGTTGTACTTTTCTCTAACTAAAATTTTGGGAGAATGCTGTACTTTATATTTCACATTCTTTATCTCAGAGTGCTCTACATGATGGCAGGAGTAATTCACGTCTAATTTGTATTTGAATTTCTAGGGTACTTGGAT
The DNA here is from genome assembly GCA_004363575.1 of Solenodon paradoxus. Taxonomy (NCBI): domain Eukaryota; kingdom Metazoa; phylum Chordata; class Mammalia; order Eulipotyphla; family Solenodontidae; genus Solenodon; species Solenodon paradoxus. The sequence goes on along the minus strand of RJWH01000195.1, from coordinate 180,054 downwards.
TCGTAAGTGTTCTTTTTTTCAAACTTGTTTTGTGTATTTGAAGGAAAGCAAGTTTATTGGCCACTGTTAAGTAGTACATGAGAGCAATTCTGATTGCCATTTAGTTAAATTCAGTAGCATTATTGACACTAACTTAATTGCCAACCTTTGGTGAGGCTATCAGATTTTTCAAAGTAATGTTTTTCTTCACACATAATGCCTGAGTGGCATTCTATAGATCTGCAGTAGTAGCCTACCTGCTATTCTCTATGGTTTTTGTGGGTCAGCCTGTCAAACCTGTAGTTCTTGTATTAATGTGAATAGAAATAAGGAAACTTGTTATGGGTATTAATTGGTTCTCTTTAAGTTTTTGTTATCTAACTCCACCCATAATGGGATATGTCATTTTATAAATGTTTAGTAGTGACAAATAAGCTGTTTGTCATTCTTTGGGGTATTGCTTATAACATAGAAAAGCTGGTTCTTCATTTTGGAATATGTGACTTGATGCACTAATGATACAGTAATAAAATATACTCAGAATTACTAATTCTAAATTGTGGTTTAATATACTTAAAAAATTAAGTATCATAGTGCTTCATCAATAGGGAATAAATTCTGTTTTCCAAATAAGTTAGCTTTAATCCTTTAAACATGAAATACTACTTTTTAACATCATTTGGAAATTACATTTATGTGATACATATCACCTCTTACTTCCAAATTTACCCAATATATATAAAAAATTTCTATATTTTCCTTTTTTCTATACTTATTACTCCTTATTCTTGTTCCAAGTGGTCTAGCATGATTGAAGATAGAAATGTGGTTATTTATATTGCTTAGTAAGTTAGGAGATGAAATCTCCTTAAGTTTTAAATCTATAAAATGAGGTTTGGGGAATGGTAGTCCAAGTTTAAGAGGAAGGAACTGTATTTTTTGTAATATTCTTTCATTGCCCTTCACAGTTCTAATATATGTATAATGCATTGTTTGGATGGTTTATAAAATTATTATACTTGTTATAGTTATCTCTTTTCCTCACTCCCTTTATATGTAACTTTAGTTTATATAATAATTGTAGTTGGGTACCTTTTATTGTATACTTTCATAACAAAGCATCTCTAGACTTTTTCCTTTGTCATCTTTTCTCTTATCTCTTTATTTAGGTTCCCAAATTCTTATCATTATGTTTGAAATAGATAGGCTACACTTATCTACTTTGTTTATGCCAAGTTATTTTAAAATATTTATCACTGGAGGTTTTTCCGATAAATCTAACCTGCACTAAATTAATCACACATAATAATTATTAGTCCCATCTTCATTTTGATATGCAACTATTCTTTTCCCATTTTTTGAACTGTAACTTGTAATAATAATAATAGTGTTAACTCTTGGTAATTGAATATGTGATAGATAAGTACCAGATACCGTGATAAAGATTTGCATGTTATACTACTTTTGCTCTTTTTTTAAGGAAAACTACAAGCAGGTATGAAGGCAGTAGTAGTAGGTGAACAGGCAGGAAGAGAGGATGAAGAAGCACTTTTTTTGTTCACATTGGTTTTGTTCACATTGGTTGTTCCCTCTGGGCCTGGAACTTGAACCTGGGGTTTGTGGCTTGTGTCCTTCAGAGGTGATTGACCTAACTGCTTTTCCACCAGGACACACCTACTTTACTCCTTTTTATAGTCTCTAGAGGTAAATGGCATTAATCATATTTACAGAATTAAGAACCAGATTTTTGAGACAGTATGTATCCATATTTATACAACTAAGTCACAGAGCCAGGATTTTAACTGGGAGGTAAAATGCTTTGTTCTTATGTGTTCTTATATACTTGTAGGTTTCATTACTTTATTAGAATCATTTGCCTTTCTGTTCCAGAGTTAGTGCTTCTGTTGATTTACTTCCCCATCTGTCTTTCTCTGTATCTTTTTTGTCATCTTCACAACCAGAATTTCCACATTTCCAAAATGCTCATTGGAGGTGATAAAGCCCACATTGAGAAGCCTAAGCTAGGGGAAAGTACTTTTAGCTTACATTTAGAGATGAAAGAAAAATATAATGTATTAGTAGCTCTTAATAAAAAAAAAAATTACCCTTTTTTTAAGAACCTAGTTAAAGTACATTGGTCAGATATAGTTATTTAAAGTTATTATCATTATTTCCTATATTGTTAGCACTGTGGACACAAAACAGGGCCTGTATATCTCCTGGAAGTTTAGGAATGGGGAAGGTTCAAAATGAAAAGGATCCCATGTTTTACCTTTAAATACATGATAGCAAATACATTCTGGCCATTGAAAATTTGTTTCTCTGCTCCTCTGCAGTACTGCCTAATAAATTATGTAAATTTTAGTCCGGATTATTTTTATAAAAGAGGTATTATAGGAATGTTATCAAGTTCTAATTGTGTGCCTTTTTGTGACTGGTATATTTTCCTAAAATGTCATTTTTTACACACTAGTTTCCTCAAAAATAGCTGGTATCTGTAGAGTAACTGGTTGATAAAAGACTGGGCCTACATGGGTTCTAAACTTGGGGTGATTATTAGGTGAACTTGGAGATTTGTGAACCCAGTGAAAGCTCTTGCCTGTGTGTGTATTGCAAAATTTCTTGATGGACCATTGTTTTCATCAGCATTCCAAAATATCTATGTAATCTGTTCCACCCCTCACCCTAACTCCACAGACCCACAAAAGTCTTAAGAATCACTTCTAGGGAAAAATTAATAGAATCAGTGAAATTGTGCTTAGATCCTTCCAGAACCATTGGTTGCCTCAAGTATAATCAGTCATTTGATAACACAGTTTTAGTATACTGACCAGGTAAAATTATTTCTGTTGTAAGCACATAGATTCTAAGTATTAGAATGTGAAGCTAGAATAACAAAGGCAAGTTTGTCTATTAAGTAGTCATTAAAAGATCAGTTACTAAAAAATTTCAGATTTTACTACAATTTTCTTCTGTGCTTGAATATACATGTGCCTTAATTGAAAAGAACAGTGACTTGTAACTGCTGTGACTGAATGTTTTTTCTGTATTATAAAGATAAGAACTGTCATGATTTCTTATTCTAGCTGTTTGTGTTTGCCAATAGTTTTTGGGTTTTGTTTTGTTTTTTTTTTTCTTCTTCTTCCTGTTTTGAAACTTTTTTCCTCTAAGTTGTTTTTTGGCAAAGAAGGTTGGGAAGGGAAGAAGAGTTTGAATTTAAAGATGGAGGATTGCCAGTCAACCTATGACACTTGAAGTATTTTTTTTAAGTCTTTAAAAAATAATCGCTAATTAGCTGTGATGTACCAGATATTGTGCTGGGGACCAGTAGTGAACAAGAGAGATACTCTCTCTGCTCTTAGAGATAATTGTCTTAGTGTCAAGCAGAGGCCATGAAGAAAGTAAGGCTATCACGCATAAGGAACGGAATAAAGAATAGAGAACATTCATGAATATATCATGGATCACCTGACAGGAGGACTTAAGCAATGATTCTAAGTGTTATTGTTGGGGTTTTTCCTAATCCAAACTTTACCATTTTAATTGAAGTTACATTATTTACTAGGAAATTTTTCCCTTTGAAATATCACTCTGAAAATGAAGTGCACATTCCTGGTTTATGATGGATTTAATGCGACATCTATATATATTCTCTGCACATTCAACTTGCATAAGAATTGATCTTATGAGAAATATTTGCTTTAACGTTTCCATTAAGACATCTAACATTGCTGATGGGAGGGTAAACTTTTACAATCTTTATAGAGTACAATTTAGCGATATTTTCCAGATTTATAAATACCCTAAGCCCTTTGACTCTAAAATTCTGCTTGTCTAAATTTAATTTGCTTATTCAAGTTTATTATAATATAATTGACATCTAGGATTGTATAAGTTTAATGTGTACAGACAGCATAATGACAACTTACACGTTGTGAAATGACCACAAAAAGTTTAGTTAACACCCTTCAGAAGAGCCTCTCCACCCCATATTGAGAGAATTACTCTCTTAATTTTTAACTATAACACACAATAATTTTAGCTATAATTATCATGTTGTAAATTGCATTTCTAGTACTTACTAATCTCATAACTAAGTGAGGTTATACAATCTTGGAGTTATTTCACTTAGCATAATGCCGTCAAGGTCCATCCATGTCCTCTCAAATGGCAGGGTTTCCTTTATTTATTAAGTAATAATCCATTGTTTACGTATGACAACATCTTCATTATTTATCCATTGAAAGACACATCGATTGTTTCCATGTCTTGGCTATTGTAAATAATGCTGAATGAAGGTTTAGATAACTCTTTGACATAGTGTTTTTATTTCCTTCAGGTATGTTTCCAGAAGTAGGGGTGTTGGACCATATGGTAGTTGTATTTTAAATATTTTGAGGAATACATACTGTTTACGTAAGTGGCTATATAAACTTTACCATCCCACCAACAGTGCATAAGGGTGTCATTTTCCTATGTTCTGACTCGTCTCTTTGTTGATAATCATTCCTTCAAGCATGAGGTGATCATCTCATTGTGGTTTTGAGTTGCACTTCCCTGATGATTAGTGATATTGAGCATTTTTTCATGTACCTGTTGGCCACTCATGTGTTTTTTGGGAAAAAAAATGTCTATTTAGGTCCTTTGTCCTACTTCATATTTATTTGTTTTTTAAGGAAGGGTGTAGGCAGGTATGAAGGCAAGCAGAGGCAGGCAGGCAGGCAGGAAGAGGGAGGAGGAAGAAGTGTTTTGTTTTTTACTTTATTTAGCTGTTTATATTGGTTGTTCCTCCTGGACCCCAGATGTGAACCCAGACCCTTGGGATGTACATGTACTGTACTCCTTTGGAAGCATCTGACAAACTGCTACTCCACCAGATTGCGTCTTGTTGATTCTCAATAGATAAAAAGTATAATAATCTAGTTTGAGGGATGGGGATGCAGGCAGTTCAGGATAGTGTGATAGTATAGTTACACTGGAGCAGTGTTCTTCCAAGTGAGGAGTAGTGTGGGGATGAAGTGGGCAACCTGAACTCCTGCTCTCTATCTGACAGCAGCAGACCCCTCTTCCCACTAAGAAACAGGCATTAACAGAGACCAAGTATAAGGAGTGTGATCTTCTCCTATTCTGAGGTAGCAGAGGGCCCTTCCTTGCCTGGACATCTTGAGTAGAGACCAGTTGGGGGAATCTGTGCTCCCACTCAACAAGGGTAGCATGATAATCCCTTCCCTCACTGAAAAGGTAATAGCAGAGATCTGCTTCACATTTAATGGTAGGGAATGACCCAGAATAACATTCCCATCACCCATTTGCATAGTGTTAGCAGACAGTGAATGTCATTCTGGGTATTTGCCTTTCTTCCTGCCTGCACTTTTCCTTAAAAAAAAAAGTCAACAAAAAGCAACTAATAATCATAATCAAAGAAACTACTCAGAACTATCTTACCTTGCCTGGATCGTTGCAATAACCTGTATCATATATATTGTAGTGTAAAAAACTGATCTTAAAATTCTGTGGGTATATTAGGTGTTTCTTCTCCTGGTCTCCCCTGAGCTCACTCATGCAGCTTCGTTCAACTGGTGGCTAAGCTGTACTGGTACCTCCAACCTCACTCACATAATAATATCTTTCTTTGTTGGAATGGCTGGAACAGCCGTAATGCTTTGCTTCTCTACTGCATAGTCTCTTCCTTCCCTCTCATCCTATTCTAGGGCCTCTCTTTATAGTGTAATAGTCTTGACTTATTTATGTAGTAGTTACGTTTTCAAGAGCAAAAGCAGAAACTATAATACTTCCTGAAGCCTGCTCTTAGAACTCCCTGTATATGCAAATGTCATTTCCATCACACTATCAGTGAGAATCAGACAACTAACCTAAAGTCAGCGTCATCAAAGAAGATTATATAACTTTTGAATGCAGGGAGGCAAGATTCATTTGAAGCCATTTGGTAACAGTCTAGCATAGCTTCAGGACAAATGTCCCTGTTTTTCCCTTCCCACTCTATCCAAATTTACACAGAAGTTCAAACCATATTGCTTCTTTGTTTAAACCCTGCCAAAATATAAAAACCTTAAACCTCTGAGTGAAAGTTAAGGGTTTTATATCTTGGCCTACAAGTCCTTGAGGTTTTTTTTATATTAGCCTACAAGACCCTGTATGATACTTAGTCAAATAGGGTCTTATATTTCATCAAAATAAGTCCAAAGTCTAGGACTTATATAGCAGTTTACTAAAGTCATCAGCTCCCAGACTTTATGTCATAAAATCATATAACTGACTCTATTTGCAAGAGAGTCCAATGGAATGAGAATTTTACTTGTGTACTTCGTTGGATCTAGCAACGAGGAAGCTTTCTTAGTAAAATAATGGGAGGATTAACACTTATTTAGGTGTACCTAGCACTCTTTGCTTCAGTGTTAACTGTGTGTCAGGAACTCCAGCTTTAAAACATATTCCTTTGTCCTAGACATAGCCTTTATGAGACATAAAAATAATACAGTAAAGATAGTTATAATTCCATTTTGAAAATGAGGAAATTGAAGCATTAGCCTGGTTGCTGAATTAGAATTTATGCATGGCCAAATGCTTAATTTTCCCGTCATATTTCTTTCTAACTGAACCTTCTGTTAAAACACACACACAATGTAGTCTATTTGTGCATAGTTTTGCTATTGCTTCCAATCATGCTTAGTTTTCATATCTTTCTTCCTTAATTGAATACCTGAAAAAAAGCAGGATTGTGACATTTTTATCTTTATATTTCCATTGTCTAGCTTTTGGTGAATGTTTTGAATAAATAAAGTGTAAAAAAACAAAAGCCTAACAGGAAAGCCACACATCGTTTTGTAGTTGAGCAGGCAGGTACAGAGAGATGGGAAATCACACTTGGGTTGCATAACCACTGACAGAATGGTCTTAGAACTGGCTCCTTGTTTTCTGTTTGAGAGCATTCTTCCCTGAGACAGAAAATATTAGATTAGGGTTCAGTAAGAGAGTAAGAGGAATGATGCCCTGCCAGTATCCCTGATTTAAGGCATGTAATATCAATTAATCAGATAACCAAGATCAAGGTGTAGTTCAAATAAAGAGACCTGGATACTCCAAAGAGCTCCTCTAAGAAGAGATCCTCTGAGGAGGTAATATGTAGTAAAGTAGGAGTCAGGAGACACTAGTATGCTAAACTGCCAGCCTGGTCACTGACCTCTTTACAGCTTTAGACAAGTTGCTTAGGCTGCTTGGAACCATCTTCAATTCTAAAATCAAGGGAGTTGGATTGCATGATTCTGGAAATTCTGTCTAAAGCTGTATATCAGTCATTGTACCATGTGAGTTTTTATGGGTACTCAAACATTTCTTGGCATCTATCAAGTCAGACTTTCATATTTCTATAATAGAAAATAACAAATTCTTCTGGGAATTTAGCCAGTGAGTAATAAGTATCCTTTCTTGTCTCTCATTAAATGAAGTACTTGATCACAAGTGACAGCCTTTTTTCTTCATTTCTGATTCCATTCTTAATTTAGTGTTCTTTTTTCTTTATTGCGAGTTTATTGGCATATAGTGCATTTAAAATGTCAATTTATGTTTTTGTCTAAAGATCAGAATTTCATTTTATAAAATAAAAATAGTTATATATAAAGTATATATTAGCATATTGGTATATCTGAAATACTTGATTTGCACATGATGTAATCTAACTAGAGTGGTATGTGTAGTTTCATCCCTGCAGTAGAATCAGAGTGACTCAAAATAACTAAGTTAAATAGCAAATGATACTTTAGAATATAGGATGTTAGTATAAGCTTTTACATTTGCCAAAATGAAAATAAAATGAAATTTGCTTTTGGTGTTTTTAAATAATATCTTTCAAACCTTACTAGACAGGCAAGTTTTCATTGCTAAAAAATTAGAAAATATGGAAATCTTTGAGAAACAAAATGAAAAGTCTCTATTAATTTGTTTATCCAGCCTTCCGTATTGTTCATATATTAGTCTCTTTCCATTTTTTCCCATTCTTATTTTAAATATAATTTAAATGTATGTACATAGCAGCATTATATATAGACTGAACATATACTGCTTAAAGGGAATAAATAAGAAAACTTTACGTCTTTCCTAGGCTGTTTGAAATTCTTTTTATAACACTTACCATATTAAACTTTCTCTTTCCTATAATTGGTTGAAAGCTCAACTATTTGCATACTTTATAAGGGTTTCTTTCTGTTGCCAGTGTGCAATGCCTTGCATATATTATTGATTTAAAGATTATTGAATTGACCATTCTATATGGTAATAATTTTAATTTATTTTAATTTATTTTCTTGGTTTGTATTTCACGGATTTGAATTACTGAATCAAAAGGAATCATATTTTTAGATTGCTTGTTGCTTATTTCCAGCTTCTTATAAGGTCTGTTAGCATAATGACAAGAAAGTTGTTTTGTTAAAGAGGTAAAATCATAGTCTCTTACCACAGCAGTTATTCTTTAGTGAAAATTAGCACACATGATTCTGTGAACAAGAGATGATATAGTATTGACACTGAATTTGTTTATCTGTAACTTTCTGCAAGATGTTAATATTTTGAAGCAGTTTATTTGTTATTTTGGAGAAAGCCTTAGCAATGTATGAGAAACTTAGGATAAAAGGCTGACCATCCTAGAGAAGTTTGACAGTTTGGGACTTCCGTTATCACCTCCATGGATACTCAGGAAGTTTTCATTGTCAGTGTTTTATTCATTTGTAGGTAGAATGCATTTTCTCTCAGTTTACTTCTGTTGTTTTTGTTGTCATTTATCTTATTCAAAACTTGATGTGACCTTCCAGCCTAAGTATTTCTATTCTTAAATTCTGGAAAATTCTCATCCATTTATCTTTTCATGTAATGTTTTTCCCCCATCTTTATTCTCTTATACTAAAATTCTTATTTGACAAATTTGGGTCTTTTTTTTTTTTATCCTCTGTGCCTCTTAATTTCTCATGATTTTTATTTTTTTTATCTCTGTGATGAATTCAGAGTGATTTTCTCAGTTACCTCTTGGTATTCTAATTATCTTGGTCTAATCTGCTATTTGACCTGATAGTTGAGTTTTTAATTTATTTTAGTTCTTTTGCAAATTCATCTAACTTTTGCTTATTTAAAAAAGTATACTGCAGTAACTTTGATTTTGTACATTATAATAAACTCGTATGTATAGGTTCACCATATGGATTCATTTTATTTCCTTTCTTGCATAATTGATCTGGCTAAGACCTCCAGTACAGTGTTAAAAGTGGTGAGAGTGGAAAGCCTTGCCTTGTTCCTGACCTTAGAGGAAATGCTTTCAATTTTTCGCCATTGACTGATGTTGACTGTGGATTTGTCATATATGACCTTTATTATGTTGAAATATGTACCTGCTATCCACATTTTATGCAGGGTTTTTTTTTTTTTAATTATAAATGGGTGTTGAGTCTTTCAAAAGCCTTTTCTGCTTCTATTGATATACGCATGTGGTTTTTTTTCTTGGCTTTTGTTGATATGGTGGATTACATTAATGGATTTACATATGTTAAATCAGCCTTGCATCGCTGGGTTAAATTCTACTTGGTAATGATGGATGATCTTTTTTGATGAATTGTTCAGTTTGCTGATTTTTGTACTTTAAAGACACTGGTCTGTAATTTTCTCTTTTGGTCATATCTCTGTCAGCTTTTGGTGTCAGTGTGATGTTGGCCTCATAAAAAAATATTTGGGAATGATCCCTGTTCTTCAGTATTTTGGAAGAGTTTGACAAGAATAAGTATTAATTCTTCTCTGAAGTTTTGGTAAAACTCATTAGAAAAGCCATCAGGTCCTGGGCTTTTATTTTTGGGGAAACTTTTGATTACTTCTTCTATTTCTTTGCTTGTGATTGTTCTGTTCAGGTTTTCTAGTTCTTCCAGGTTAAGTCTTGGTAGACTGTATTTTGCTAAAAATCTGTCCATGTCCTCAAGGTTGTCCTCTTTGTTGGCATAGAGCTGTTCATAGTAATTAATCCCTTATCGTGTTTTGAATTTCTGTGGTATCATTTATTTCTGCCTGAATTTTGATTATTTCCTTTCTTCTGCTGATTTTTTACTTTAATATTTCTTTCTCAAGTTGTTTTAAATGTAGATTTAGGTAGTTTATTTGTGGCTTTTCTTGTTTCTTGAAGTGGGCCTGAATTACATTGAGCTTCCCTCTTAGTATTACTTTTGCTGCATCCCATATATTCTGGTTGCACTTGTCTTCATTCTCATTTGTGTGTAAGTATTTTTAAGTTCCTCTTTGCTTTCCTCTTTTACCCAGGAGTCATTCAGAAGCATATTGTTTTGGGGTCTTCCACCTTTCTTTTTGCGGTTGATTTACAGTCTTAAGCCATTGTGGTCAGAGAAGATGCTTGGTTTGATTTCAGTCTTTGTAAATTTGTTGAGACATGTTTTGTGTCCCAACATGTGATCTATCCTTGAGAATGTTCCATGCACACTTGAGAGGAAAGCAAAATCTGTTGTTGTTGGATGAAGTGTTCAGTACATGTCTGTTAGATCTATCTGTTCCAGATGGTCATGTAAAGTAGCTGTTTCCCTTTTAATTTTCTGCCTTGTTGATCTTTCCATTGTTATAAGTGGGGTGTCTCCCACTATTATTATGTTACTGTCGATATCTCTCATCAATTCTAATAATACTTGTTTAATATATTTTGATGCGCCTTCATTTGGTCTATATATTCTAATAAGTATTATGTCTTCTTGCTGGATTAACCCTTTAATCATTATGTAATGTCTGTCTGTCTTTTGTTAAGCTTTTTAGTTGGAAGTCTATTGTATCCAGTATAAGTATTGCTCTTTCTTCTTTTCTGTGGTTGCCATTCAACTGTAGGATTGTCTTCCAACTATTGACTTTGAGCCTTTGTCTATCTTTTGAAAGAAGATGGGTTTCCTGAATGCAGCAGAAGTTTGGGGTATGCTTTTTAATCCATTCAGTCACTCTTTGTCATCTGATGAATTATGTCCATTAACATTTAGGGTTATTATTGATATGTAGCTCCTTATTGTCATTTTGTAATGTCTTCTGTGTGTTGTTCCAGATAATACCTTCATTCTTCTTTCTCTTCTTAGGTGGGGTGGGTACAGTTATTTGAATTGGTTTCCCTTTTTCTTTTCTTCTTCACTTTTTCCTTGGAGATGTATTTTGAGGTTACCCTGAAGTTAACATTGAACAATTCTATGTTTATTTCCGATTTTTATTTGAAAAATTAGTCTTACATTCATTCTAATCCACATTTTTATTCTTTTCCCCGCTTTTTATATTTACTGTCTTACTGTTTTTAAGTGGGGTTTCTTCACACTTTTATAGAGCATCCTTTATTATTTTTTGTAGAGCTGATTTTGTGGTAATGAATTGCTTTAATTTTCACTTATCAGAAAAGCTTTTAATCATTCCTTCGGTTCTTAATTATAATCTCACAGGGTATTGCATCCTAGGTTGGAAATCCTCTTCTTTTATTTAGCACTTTGAATAATATCAGGTCATTCAATTTAGATGTCTTCTGGCAATCTGATGGTTATTCCTTTGTATGTGGCATGTTTTCTCTGGTTGCTTTTAGGATTCTTTCTTGTATTCTTGACATTTTGGTGACAATGTGTCTAAGTTAAGGTCTGTTTGGGTTTCTTTCATTAGGAACTCTTTGAGCTTCCTGGGTTTGAAGGTCTCTCTCATTCTTCGGGTTAGGGAAGTTCTCAGCTATTATTTCTTCCAAAACAGTCCCCCTGATCCCTCTTCTCTCTCTTCACCTTCTGGAACCCCTATGATGTGGTTGTTGTTCTTTTGATGTTAACCCATAGGTCTCGAATGTTGTCTTTATTTCATCGCATTCTTTTATCTCTTTGCTGGTTTGCAGAGTGCATTCCTCTGCCCTGTCTTCTAATTCACTGATTCTGTAGGTGGCTTCATCCATCTTATGCTTGAATCTTTCCATTGAGTTCTATTGTGTTCCTCATTTCTTTGATTTCTTGCTTCATTTCTTCTCATTTTTGTTGTTCTCTTTTACTTCCTCTGTTGTTTTCTTGATTTCTATACATATGTTTATCACTGACAACCTAAATTCATCCTCCAGTAGTTTGCATACGTCAGCTGTATTTAGATTTTTCCCCTGGGTTTTTATTGAATCCATCATTTCACACGTTTCTGTGTTTGCTCTATTTGGCATTCTGTTTCTGTGGGTTCAGTGTCTCTGCAGTGATGGCATTGTGTAGGGTGACCCTCTTGTTATTGCTCGATAATGGCAAACCAGGTGCCGTTCTGCCTCTATCCACAGGGTGGCGCTAGTGGGTAGCATTGAGGATTCCTTCCTTCTGGGAGACTATCTTCTCTTTTTAATCATGGGGGCAGGATTTCCGATGGGTAGTTCCTGGGCACAGTATGGTGTCAAGAGCGGGTGGGGTTAGGGAATTTTCCTAGCTGCCTTCTGGTTGTGGCTGCGTCCAGTGTAATTTCACTGTACGAATCTTCAGTGTAGTTCTGAACCTAGACATTTCTGCCTACCCTTTGTAGTCGCAAAACTGTGGCATCTGTAGCCTCTGGGCCTGCCTTGCCATAGTGTTTGTTTCTGGAGACTAGGTGAATTCTTAGTTGCTCTTTGGGGAGGCTCTGAATCTCATCCCTTGTCAGGTCGCCATCTTCTGATGTTCTCCAGCTCTTGTTTTCTACTCTCTATTTCTTCTTGTATTTTTTAGGCTTTTGAAATCTACTTACCTAAAAAATAATTTTGTTTTACTATAAATCCTGAGGGTATTAATTTCACTATGGTTTCCTTATGTTTGGATTTTACACATCTGATTTGTAAATTTTTCAGGGAAACACAGTGACATCCTTTATTTGTTGGATACCACATGAAATAACTGGAGTCAAAGTTTGAGATTTGAATTATTCTAAATCTGGAACAGGAAATGAGAATGGGAGTGCCTATTAATTTGATTTCAAGGTTTGAGAAATTGTGATGTATCCATTAGTCAGGCACATCCTATTAATAAGTAACTTTGGTTATTAAAGAATGAAATAAAATACACCCTTTAACTTAACTTCTATTTCAAACAGCTACTAAATTGTTATAACACAAGTGTTCAATTTCTTATAATGGACTATTTTTTTTTTTCTTTAAGAGGATAGGAGGAAGAAACATTTTTGAGGGAGAGAGTGAGGAAAGAAAGCACTTATAATTTCCTTATTTCATTTTGGTTGTCCCCTCTCACTACCCCCACCCAGTCCTTGGGCATTTCATGGTCTGTGCCCCAGCTGCCAGCATTATGCCTGAGCCATCAAGCCCACCTATTCCTTACTATTTAATAAATGAGTGGAATTGTTAGGTTTTTTTTGTGGCCTATGGTGCATAAGGAAAAATTGCTGAGACACTAAGGTCACCATGAACTAAGAAATTAAGAGACTTTTTGGCTTAGCACATAATATTAAAGCATTAACCTGTGGAGGAAATTCATGTGATGTTTTCGTAGTCAGTTAGGAGAGAAGTGAAAATATGTTGAGGCATGGAATTAGCTTAAACTTCAGCTCAACATACTTTAAATTTACCTGAAGTTATACAGCAGGAATTTTCGATTTTATTTTTGGTGATAGTCATATGTCACTAGTGTTTTGGATAACTAGTCATATGTACTAATTTTAGATAACTAACCAAGAATGGATTAATAAACTTTGGAAACCGAATAAATGGATAGGATTATAATCCATTATAAAAAGTGAAAAACCTAGACATTATTTTGGCCCAGGTAGAAGATCATTAAATATCAGCTTAGATAAGAATCAGAAATTTTAAGGCCAATAGGTATAGATAATCTATCTCAGAAAATCTTAATCTAGCTAGAAATTAATCTGGGTTGATTCCTAGTCTATCTGGAAATTATACATCCATATACTTCTTTGTCCCACTATTTTTGTTCTGTATTTCAAAGGAGTTCTTGGCCCTAAAAAGGTTAATAACAGATTTGTAGATCAACTATTTCAATTTTAAGTTAGTACCAAAGTCAAGACTAGGTCCCATACCTTCCTTCTGTCAACTCACTGTTTTTCACTGTTTTGTGAGACTGATATTTAAAAGATTAGGAATTAGATGTCAATAGTATTTTCATCAAGAATATAAATGTAATTTATACATGTGATAAATTCCCAAAGAAATTAAAGAAAATATCTTAATTGGGCCCATGGTTCGAAAGGTACATAAAGGGTATATAGTGAAATATAAATCTCTTTTCTATGTTCTTCACATTCAGTTCCTCTTTCCAAAGGTAAAAGTTATCTTTGGGTTTTTTTCAGAAGTTAAAAATTTAAAAACCAGTAGTTTTATAGTAATGGAGTTTAAAATAGTGAATGATACACATGTAGCTTGAACATAATTTTCGTTGTTTTAAATGTAGGTTAGATGTGCTTACCTGATTTGATCTTTACTTTAAGTTGACTAATTGCAATATATATCAACATAGTTTTATCAATAGGACATAATTTAGACATTTTCAGGTAATGATGTTTTTTTAACAAGTTAAATTATCATTTGGGATAATTAGCCATGAAATATATAAGTGGAGTTATAAATATAGTCTCCCTAAGTGGGAAGTCTTCCCAAGTCCTGATGCATTTAAGTCATTTAATTAGAAAGTGGTCCTAAAGATATCACTTTATTTCATTTTTTTGCCAGTATTTATTTTAAGAGATTTCTTAGAGGAAATAAAAGTACCTATGGAATTTAATAGCAATTTTCACTTAATAAGTAACTACAGCAGGCCAAGAATTATACTTGGTGCTTCATATATAAAATATTTTGAATTATCGCTGTATCTCTGAAAAGTAGCTAATACTATTAGATATTATAGATGATTAAACTGAGTATGTGAAAGGTTAAATAATGTCTCCAAGATTCATAATGCATACATTGGTATTTGACTTGGGTTCATAGGATGTCAAAAGTTATTATCTTTATGCAACCCTAAAATGACTTTTGTATGGATGTGTTATCTATTTTAAATTGATTTATTATTTTAAATGGTTTTAAGAGTAGTAAATAGTCTGTTGCTTACTAAGGAAAGAATTCGATGTAATTGTGATATACTTTTGAAGATTCACTATGTATACTTTTATTCTTATGTTGCACATTTTACTTAGTTGCTTTTCCTAAACCCTTGTTTGCATGTTTATTTTTTTCCTGTAGGGAGATTCTCGAAGTCCTTCATTTCCTGAGAATGTGAGTGCTGCTCAAAAGTTAGACTTTTCAGATATGATGGTGCAACAGAAATTGGATGATATCAAAGATCGAATCAAGAGGGAAATAAGGAAAGAACTGAAAATCAAAGAAGGAGCTGAAAATCTAAGGAAAGTCACGACAGATAAAAAAAGTTTGGCTTATGTGGACAACATTTTGAAAAAATCTAATAAAAAGTTGGAAGAACTACATCACAAGCTACAGGAACTAAATGCACATATTGTTGTATCAGATCCAGAAGATGTTACAGGTATATATTTTTTTTCAGTTTTATGTTTATATGGCATATTAATAAGAAATTGATCATTCAAAAATAGTGAGCCTTATTACATGCAGTTTTTAGCTTTTCTAAAAGCATAAGGACTATTTTTCTTATAGATAAGGTCTTGATTGTATTCTTAGAAATGAAGTGAGTTAATATATATGAAAATTGAAACACACACTTAGCGATGAGTAACTTTGCTATCTACTCTTATCCTCTGCCAGCAGAACATTGCTTATTTTCTAGAATTGATACTTTATTGAATCAGACACATGCTCTTACCTGTTTTGTCCCTGTAGTCAGCAGCACAAGTTTGCCAGATGACTTTCTATAAAGTTAAAAATGCATTCTGTGACCAATGAGTATTTTTATTCTTTGCAAATGTAGTTAATCAAATCTATGACCTTTGTTTTTTGTACTCTAAGCAGCTGAATTAACAAGTAAACTGCCAGTCATTTTGTTTGAAAAAGAAGAAAAATGTAAAAGCCAAACATTCCTTTTTTAATATAGAAAATATAATTTATAAACCCAACCTAAGAACATAGTTTTTAAATAATTAACAAATGTTCATGTTGGAAAAATTGTAATGGCACAGAAAGTAAAATAGTAAAACTGGATATCTCCCTAAAGGTAGCATTACTTTTTGTTGTCTATCCTTCCAGACCAAAATTTCCATATTTGTACCAATATCCATATGTCCATATTTGCATTCCCTTTAAAGCTTTTTACTTAAGAAATCATGTAAGATCTAGTTGATGTAATAGTTATATCTTACAATGATGATGCTTTATGCAAGCATTTAATCTCTGTAGCCCTCAATTCCTTCATTTGAAAAGACAAGAAGTGGGATGTATAGGGTAGTATGTCTAGCACCATAGAAATTTTAGAAGAAATATTAGCTAATTAAATGACAGGTATAATGAAAATTAAATTTGATTAAGAAAATATATAAAATTTAATAGGAACTTCAAATTACGGACCTTAAAAGTTTTATAAAATACTTCTGATACTCAGTGTACTTGATAGAACTTGTTTTAATGCATCACTTTCAACATTCTGGGACTTAGCATAGAATTTCATTTGGGGACTCATTATAGAGATTTCAACCCTCTAAGAATAACTGAGTCTTGGAGAGAAAAAAAAAAAAACTGAATCTTGAAAAATGAAAGAAATCACAGAGAAATAAACCGTATTTTAGAGTTGAAATAATCCCCAAAATGTAAATTAATTTGCCTAAAATCACAAAGCTTGCTAAAAAGCCCTTCATCTTATCTAGTATTCTCTTACCTGCACATTTACTAATTACATTATAAATGGAAATTTGCATTATGAAAATGCTTTTTTTTAGCATTATCTTACAAACTTAGAAGTAGCCTGTTCTGTTGGAACTCTGCCAAGCTCTAAATTTTTTGGCCATTACATATTTAGGAGAGGTCTAAAATAAGAAGCAGCACTGGAGCTTTAAACTGTTTATTTAGAGAAAGTATTTTCCTTCTCCTGAGTGCTTACAACTGTCTTTCAATTGGAATAGAGAAGATTTTTTGTCACACAGTTAACCCAGTTAGTCTCTCTAGACCCTTTTTAAAAAATAACTTTACTGAACTATAAATTACATTTGATGTTTTAAGTGTATGATTTGATGAGTTTTAACAAATGAATATACCCAGGTAATAATTTGTGATTCTAAATATTTCCATTACTTCAGTAGTTCTCTTGTAAACTTATTTCCCTCTTAATCCCCATTCCCTATCCCCACCTTTAGGCAACTAGTGACCTACCTCTTATCACTTTCAATTAGATTTATTTTTGCTAGAGTTCCATGAAAAGAAATTAACCTTTAATCCTATTATCAAATTCCTTTCTCCCTCAAGCCAATTTGGATATCATTGAAAACTTTCCTGGCCTTTTCTCATTATAGTCTCTGTTCTGCTTTGTTTGTTCATTGTTTTACTATGTTTTGTATAGTTTATTTCAGTTTACATGTTTATATTAGTTACTAAACTGTATGCTTCTTGAAGGCAATATCATGTTTCCAGTCATCTATTTTCAAAGCTTACTCCAGAGCCTGGAACATGGAGAATGTGACTATTGTATCTCCCAAGCAATAAAAAGCAGCAAATAAAAATCTTGCATTCTCGCAATTAATAGCAAAACGTAATTTATCATGGCATTTTAAACATTTAGTAACTCAAGGAATAAAGCCTTAAAGTTTTATGATAAAGAAATTCAGAAACTTTCTCTGATTATTTTTAATTATCCTCATATTTGCAGGGCAAATATAATGCAAAATATAATTTTCTACTATGACTTGCTAACACTGCAGTTTGTAATAAACCTACCAAGTGGGTTAAATTTGAATTTATTAAAAATTTAATTCTCTTTGCAAATAACATGTTTCTACAATTTGGTATTCAGTTGTGTTTTTGTTGTTTTTTTTTTTTTTTTTTCCTTTTGCTCTCATTAATGATTTGAAAGCATTAAAAGTAAAAATGACCATACAGGAGTAAAGGAAGTTCAGCGTTAATCTTGTATCAGATTGCCATAAAATTTTATTTTACATTGTGTATTAAGGTCAACAAAATTACTTATTTTAGATTAGTTCTTACAGAAGAGTCAAGGACATACTATTGGATTAATAGCAAAAGTGTGTTTGGCTTATCCCTATTTGGGGGTATGTAAGCAGAATGAATGACTCTAGAAAGATGAACAAAATATTAGTCTGCGTTGTGTAAATGATTACCATGTAAATAGTTAGGAGACCTGCCTTTAATTCATCTCTTCATTAACTATTAATCTTTAGTTTCTTATTTGTAAGATGGAATTGTTAAACCATGATCTTCAAGGCTTCTTTTAACTGTAAAATTCTGTAATGTTAGCTATTATATAATATCAAGATCTAACATACCATGTCATTTGTAAAATATGTGTGTGCATTTATTCTTAAGAGTAGTATGGGGCCCACTCTGGTGGAGTAGTGGTTTAGTCAGCCACTTTCTGTGACGAGCGTAGTCCATGTACATCCCAAGGACGTGACTTTGTGGCCCAGGGCCAGGGTGAGCAATCAAGATGAAAAGCTAAATAAAATAGATACAAAGTACTGCTTCTTCCTCTCTTTCTGTCAGCCTGCTTACTCGTCTTCATTCCTGCCTGCGCCTTTCCTTTTTTAAATTTCTTTTTTATTATTATTTATGTATTTATTTATATTATTATTTATTATAGTAATTATTCTACGCGTTAAAATAGTTTCCTATGTAGAAGTTCCCCATTTCTTTGTTATGTTTCTACACACCATACTCTCCACCAAATCACCAAGTGTTCTTCCCCATTGTCGAGTTGGCTCCACCACCATTTGCCCCCCATCCACCCTATCCTCTTCTGGTAACCTCACTTCTGTTGCAGGGTTGATTATGTTTTATCTGTTCCTCTGTTTTGTCTGTTCAAATTCCACCTATGAGTGAGGTCATCTGGAATCTATCTTTTTTTGACTTGTTTCACTTAGCATAATCCCCTCTGGTTCCATCCATGTCAGTTCAAATGTCAGGGTTTCATCTCTTCTAAGGGCTGTGTAGTATTCCATTGTATATATGTACCACATCTTCTTGATCCATTCATCTGATGTTGGGCACTTAGGTAATTTCCAGTTCTTAGCTATCGTGAATAGGGCCTCAATAAACTTGGGGATGGATATATCTCTGCAGATGGGTGCTTTTGTATTTTTTGGGTAGATGCCCAGAAGTGGAATGATGGACTCATATGGGATTTCCATCTTCAGTTTTTGAGGAGTCTCCAAACTGTTCTCCATAGGGGTTGTACCATTTGCTCTCCCACCAACAGTGCAAAAGTGTTCTTCTCTCCAAATCCTCACCAGCATTTGTTGTTTCCAGACTTTTGGATAATAGCCAGTCTTCTCAGGTGTAAGGTGATATCTCATTGTTTTAATTTGCATTTCCCTGATGGCTAGTGAGTAGGAACATAATTTCATGTACCTCTTGGTCATCTGTGTATCCTCTTCAGAAAAGTGTCTCTCCGTTTCCTCCTCCCATTTTTTGATTGGATTGCCTGTTCTTCTGTTGTTGAGTTTTAGAAGGTCTTTGTATATTTTAGGCATTAAACCTTTGTTGGAAATATCGAATGCAAATATCTTCTCCCAGTTAGTAGGTTTCCTTTTGGTTTTGGTTATGTTTTCTTTTGTTGTGAAGAAGCTCCTTAGTCTGATGTAGTCCCAGGTAGTCTGATGTTTTTTCTTTTTGTTTCCCTTGATGGTAGAGTTGAGTCCCCAAATGCTTCTCTACAACTGATGTCATGGAAAGTCTTTCCTATGTTGTCTTTTAAGAGCTTAAGAGCTTTATGGTTTCTGGTCTTATGTCTAAGTCTCTAATCCATTTTGAGCTAATTTTTGTGAATGGTATTAGGGAGTGGTCTAGGTTCATTCTTTTGCATGTGTCTTTCCAGTTTTCCCAACACCATTTGTTGAAGAGACTTTCCTTTTTCCATGGAATGCTTTTGGCGTCTTTGTCACAGATTAACTGACTATGAGTCAATTTCTGGTGATTCAGTTCTATTCCACTGATCTGTGCCTCTGTTGTTATTCCAGTACCATACCATTTTGATCACTATGTGCACTTTTCCTTTTTTAAAATAAAGAATCGTTGTAAGAAATGGTGTGTGCTATGGCTCAAGTGACTGAGACAGCTGGGGTATGGACTATGTAAAGCCCAACGACATAGTTCAAGACCAGAACCAGGAGTATGAGGGACACTAAAATAAGCAAAAATGCTTCTTCCTCCTCTCCATCCATTTCCCCCTTCTTCCCCTATTTCACTCCCTTCCTTCCTTGCTCTTTTTTAAAAAATGAAAGACCAGGCACTCTCTGGTAGAAGAGCAGTTAGGTCGGCTGCCTCCAAAGGAGTGTAGTCCATGTACATCCCAATTACCTGAATTTGTGTCCCAAATCTGGAGGGAACAACCAATGTGCACAACTAAATACAGCTTTTAAAAGTGATTCTTCCTTTCTCAAAAAGCAAAGAAAATCAGAAAGAGTAGTAAGAAATGAAATTTTTTTATGTTCTCTTCATGCCCACGATACTCTAAGTTTCATTAATAGTCTCATGAGGTATTATTATCCCACAAGGAAATTATAAAATATTATTAGATGAAGTTGAATGCAACTTATGAAAAATATTCCTAGAACCCTCAGAGTTCAGTGGTAGTATAAGCCTTACTTGGCAGAGACTTCAGTATGAAATATTTGGAAAAAAATGGTTTAGTTGAATCTTGAACTCTTGTGTATCATTCCTAAAGATGAGAGTATTTCTCACTTTTTATTAAGTACAGCTAATAACTTATATAGTATGACCTATTTTCAGCTTTTCTTATACCTCTTCTCATTCCTACCTTCTCATACATACCCCACCAAATTTAGATTGATATGGTAAATATTTTCTTTAATATCCAGAATATCCATTAGAGAAATATTGATTTAGTATAAAAACAGTATTGGGATTTTTTTTTTTAGGTCACCCTCGAAATTATTCTAAATTCCAAAGGATAACTATTTTTTTTCTTAGTGACTAATTTAGGTGCAGTTTATGAAGTCTTTCTTGAGTGAACAGAAATGAGAATTTAATTTTCTTTTTTATTGTTAGTCAGGCTACCTAAATGTGTCATAGAAATTATAGTTGAATTTTAAATGCATTAAAATAAAAGTGTGGGGTGTGCCCTAGTGGCCTAGCAGGTTAAACCATGCATAGTCCAGATATATCCAAAGATCTGGGTTCATGACCTGAGGCCTGGGAAAACAGCTAATGTGAACAACCAAATAAAAATAAAGTGAGTGCCTTTTCCTCCTCTCTCTTCCTGCCTCCCTGCTTCCTTGCCTTCATTCCTGCCTGTATCTTTCATAAAAAAAAAAATTAATTATATACAGTCGTCCCTTACTATATCATGGTTTACTTATCGAGGCTTCACTGTATTGCGGGTTTTTTAAAAAATATATATCTAATTCTGTATCGCGGAATTTTTGCTATATTGCGGGATTTTGCGGTACACATATGCTTCACTAGTGAGCACCCACATAGAATTTTATATGTTGTTAAAATTACATAGGTTTAAGAGTATAGAAAGTGTTTATAGGAGTGTGGGAAGAGTTTATAGGAGAGTAGGAAGGGTTTATAAAGCCTTAAAATATGTATAAATAATAAATTATAATGCTGCTACTTCGTGGATTTTCACCTATCTCAGGGGTCTCTGGAACGTAACTCCCGCAATAGGTGAGGGATTACTGTATATGTAAGTATAGAATCTGTATCCTGTTTTGTTTGTTATGTCATTGCTACATGTTCTTATTTCAGACTAATTTCTCATTTGGGGATAAATGTATTTTGTATTAAGTTGTGGACTCTTAAGGAATAGATTGCCATTAAGTTACTGTGATAATTAGCAAGTAATTTTATCACCCTTTCTTTTTGTTTCCTAATTTTTAAAATAATGAGTTTAAATGTTTCATAGATTCCTAACTTAAATTAACACTTAAATCATGAGAATTCGTGAAAAAACCGTTCATGCCCTAGATACTCTACTAAGAGAATCAAAATCAGTGTGCACTTGTCAGATAACAAAATGCAATAAATATCAGCACTTCTGAAATTTTTAATGCCCAGAATTCTTATTTTGCCTTAAAAATGTTAATACACAATCTCCCCACCTGCTTTGGATTTTTATTTTAAATGTATTGAAAGGAAATTGTATTGTAACAGCATCAGTAGTCCAATTCTATCCTTCATTATGAAATTAACCCTTTTTACCCAACTTAGGTTCCTTCCCTTCTAGTAAGCACCAGTTTGGCTCTATAAACTATTTATTTGTCTGATTTGGTTCTTTTGTTTCATTTGACTTTATTCAGTCATCTGTCTGTCAGCATTTAGGTTGCTCCCAGCTCTTGGCTGTTGTAAATAATGCTACAGTAAACATAAAAGTGCACATATGTCTTCTAGGTAGCCTGTTTTTTTTGTACTCAGAAGTGGGATAATAGAATTGTATAAAATTTATATTTTCAATTTTGAGGAATCTCCATACTACTTTCATAATGATTGTCCCAATTTATACTCCCACCAAACATGCATAAGGTTTTGTTTTATCTACATCTTTGTTGTTTCTGGTCTTTTAGTTACTAGCCCATTCACTGCATGTACTGTTGGCTCAAGTTTTAAGCTAGCAGCTGGGGTGTAGACCATGTAAAGCTCAAGGACCTAGGTTCAAGACCAGGGGCAGAGGAACAACCAAAATGAAAAAATTAATGTGCCTCTTTCTCTTTGCTCTTTCTTCCTGCCTGCTTTCTTTCCTGCCTGCCTTCCTTCCTCTCACAAAAAAAAAAAAAAATTTTTTTTTTTCAGATGTGAGGTGATAAGCTGTTTTATATCAAAAGCTGGGTAATATCAAACTCATTCTACAATCTGCATTTTTACCCTCTCCCCTCTTATGTTTTCGGTGTTTTGTTGATTCTAAGTGGGGTTTCCATTCATTTTATAGAAATTGCTTTAGCATTTCTTGCAAGACTGGTTTAGTCATGATTAATTCCTTTAACTTGTTTTTCTGGAAAGTTCTTCATTACTCCTTCAATTCTAAGTGATAACCTCTGTAAAGTTGCCCTTGGAAAAAATCGGCAGACATTATGGGGGAAACGTTCTCTTGTATGTGACTCCTTTCCTTCTCTGAGTGCTTTTAAAATACTCTTTATCTTAAATTTTTGTCATTTTAATTATAATGTGTCTTAATATACGTCTGTTTGAATTTATTTTGTTTGGAACTCTTTGAGCTTCCTATTTCTTTTTCCAGGCTAGGGAAGTCCTCAGCTATTGTTTCTTCCTCTTTCTCTCTGTCTCCCCATCTGGAACCCATATGATGTGAATGCTGTTCCTTTTAATGTTATCCCCATAAGTCTCTTATTTTAGCTTCTTTAATTCTTTTTTCTTTTTGCTGCTCTGCTTGGTTGCTGTCACTACCCTATTTTTTAGCTTACTAATTTGGTTGGAAGCTTCTTCCAGTCTACTGTTGAACCACCACCCCCCACCCACTATTGTGTATTTAACTTGGCTATTATGTTTAGTTCTGTGACTTCTGATTGGAACTGTCTCATACTTTCTCTGTTATAGGTCTTATTTTGTTCATACATTGTTTTCCTAATTCAGCAAGAATTATTGAGACTTTTGCTTTGAAATATTCAAGTAGTTTACTTCTGTGGCATTAGGATTTTTCCCTGGTATTTTGTTTTGACTCATCATTTGGGGTAAATTTCTCAATCTTTCTTTTTGTTACCCTGTGTTTATTTCTACGGATTAGGTTAAAAGGCTTTCTTTCCCTATCTTGATGTAATAAAGGATTTCAGGCTCCAGAATTTAGGCCTGTGGCAGATGCTCCCACTATCAGGACCTGGGGCTTTAGCTGCAGATAAGCAGGCTTATCTGGCAGTAACTCCAGGCAGGGGAGGGGCAACTGTTTCTCAGACTGCTGAAGTCTCTTGTGATCCTCCCTGACAGCTGCCTCAGCAGAGCTGGACATACCAGAAACCGCGCTTAGCAGGAAAGCACTCATCTGCCTGTGCTGGCTCTGGCTGCCTACTGCTATCCTGGGTGATTCCTGCCCAGGTAGACCCACGAGCTGTTATCAGGAGGCCTGCTAATGGTGGAGGGGTAGGGATTTTGACCCCTATTCTAATATGCTGTCTCCTGGTGCTGACTCTGACTCCACTATGGTGTTCTCCAGTGGCAGTATCACCCAAAAGGGAGTCTGGGAGAACACCCAGCAGTTTCTCTGTGCTTTGAAAGGTTGTCTGTCTTATCTGATTCCTCCCACTGAAGTTTTTAATTCAGCAAATGAAAATCCTTCAGTTCTGTGCGCACTTCCTCTCTTGGCTCGCCGGTTCTCTTTCATCCTGAGATCTCTGCTCTCCAGTGTCCTATGTTCTCCCAGGTAAAAAAGCCCCTTTGCTTTCCTATACCAGGATGTATGGGCTCTAATCACAGTTCCTAGATGTGAGGGCACCCAATGTAGAATAAGTCTTTGAGGTCCTGGGAGTAGAGTGAATAGTCCCTGGGATAGAACCTCTCTGCTCTATCACTTTGTCCCTCCAGACTTTGGGTCAGAGTGCCTAGGAAACAATCCTGGTGAGGCTTTCCCTATCCTTTTCTATGATTTCTAATCACTTTTTCTTTTAGAGATACTGTTCTTCCAATTCTCAGTTTTTATCTACGTGTGATTTTGTTATCTGTGGAGAGGATGGAAATTCAAAATATTGCTAGTTCACATCTTGAGTGTGTCCCATATATCTTTTAAGCATACTGTTTTCATTTTCCTAGAATATATAACTAGGAGTAGAATTGCTGGATCAGATGATAATTTATTTTTAATATTTTGAGAAACCTATTTATTTTTTCCCCAGTCCTGAGTTTTTAACCTGGATCCATGGGTTTCATAACCCTGCGCATTAGCTGCTGCAGGTGGTTACTTCAATCTTGTTTCTTAATGATTAAATCAATTTGCATTCTCAACAACAACATGCAGGGTTGCCTTATCTCTGCATCCTTGCTAACATTTTTTTTTTTTTTTTTTTTTTAAGGAAAGGTGAAGGCAAAAATGAAGGACGAGTAGGCTCGCAGCCAGGAAAAGAGGAGGAAGCATTTTATTTAGTTAGCTGTTCATCTTGTTTGTTTCCTGGGGCTCCTAGTCTTAAACCAGGGACCTTGAGATGTTTTAAAGTCTTTATCTTCACTGAGTTTCTGCTTATTATATTTACTAAAAGCATTGTACTAATATTTAGTAAAAAGTTGAATTTCCATTTTCTTTTTAATTCTGTCACATTTTGCTTTATTTTCTTGCTGTGTTACTTACTGGGTACCTACAGATTTAGAACTGATAAATCTTCTGATGAATTTAAACTTTATCATTTTAAAGACCATTTTTAATTTCCAAGTATCTTTAATCTGTTATTAATATGGTTTGGAAATTGGAGTTATTGATTGCATGGACTATCTTTTCTACTCTTTCAAATTTTCTATAATAGGATGTTCAGATATGTATCTTATAGATAGCATATAGTTGAATTTGATTTTATTCATTTATTTTTACCCATTCCAAAGATTTTCTTTGTTGCTTTTGAAAAATCTGTTGTCACTCTAACAGTATACCATAGGTTCTATAATAATGTTGCTTCCTTCATCATGTTTTTTTATAATGTTGATGAAAAAAAGTTCCAACTGATTTTGGAAGCCATGTTCTTTGAGGACCTGCTTTTCTTATATGATGTCTTAAAAGTTTCCAAGAACCTGTCAAAGACATTGAGTATTTACTTATAGCTCCTTTGAAAGGAACCTTTCTCTTGCTGCTCCTAAGATTTTCTTTGTCTTTGATTTTTTAGTTTTACCATGGTATTTCTGCTGGGAAGTGATTGGATATCATTAAGCTATACAATCGTATTTTTCTTAAGTTCCGGAAAATTTATAGTCATTGTCTCTTAACTGTATCTTTGAATCACTTTCTCTTTCTTTTGAAACACAAATTTTTTTAAATTATTTTATTAAATTTTATTTATTTAAATTTATTTATTTAAATTTATTAAATTTATGAAATTGTTTTATTAAATTGCTGCATGCTTTTTAGGATATCAATTTTTGCCTCAATCTTTATTTTATTAAAGGAAAGGTGAAAGCAGGAAAAGAGAGGAGGAAGAAACACTTTATTTTAGTTGTTCATCTTGGTTGTTCCTCTTTACCACATAACACAAAGCCATGTCCTTGGGATATTTGTGAACTGTGCTGGTCAAAGAGGACTGACCAAACCATTATTCCACCAGGATGAGCCAATCTCTATGCATTTTATACCACACCCACTGCCAGAATTCTAATGCTCTACCACCACCTTGTTAACTCTTTCCTTGTCTCCGTTTCCTTCATCCACTACCATAGTCAGTCTTTTATCCTTTGAATTCTTTCGAAGTTTATCTGTTCATTAGTTTTGTTTCTTTGTATTTCATGAGTGAAACTACCTGTAGTTCTTTTTCCTTCCAGCTTATTTCACTTAGCAATAATTGCTGCCAGTTCTATCCAGCTTGTTGCTAAAGGTGCAATTTTATCTTTTAACAGCTGCATAGAATTCATTGAGCATATATACCAATTTCTTTATTCAGGAATCTGTTGATGGTTTTTTTTTGTTTTTTTTTGTTTTGTTTTGTTTTTAATAAGGAAAAGTGCAGGCAGTAATTAAGGTGAGTAAGCAGGTAGACTGGAAGAGAGAGGAGGAGGAAGCATCTTTATTTTTAAGTTGTTCACAATGGTTGTTTCCCCCCAGGCCCAGGACTCAAACCCAGATGTATGTGGGCTGCACTCCTTTGGAGATGATTGACTTGACCTCTACTCCACCAGGGCACACCTGATGGACATTTAGTTGTTTCTATGTCTTGGCTATTGTGAATTGTGCTCCATTGAACTTAGGGTTGCATATATATTTTCTCTGATTAGAGTTTTTGTGTTCTTTGGATATATGCCTAAAAGTCGGGTTTCCAGATCAAATCATAGATCCACATCCACATTGCCTCCAAAGAGGTTGCATAATTTACATTCCCACCAATAGTAAGGAAACACACCTGTTTATGCACACCGTCTTCAACACCTGCTGTTTCTGGTCTGTGCATGTATAAATGTGTGTGTGTGTGTGTGTGTGCGCGCGCATATACACATAGCATTCTCACTAGTGTGAGGTGATGTCTCACACTTTTTATTTGCATCTTTCTGGTGGTGAGTGATACAGAGTATTTTTCATGTATCTTTAAATCATCTTTGTATCTTCTCTAGAAGGTGTCTATTCAGCGCTTCTGCCCACTTTTTTCAGTGGGTGTTTTGCTTTTTTGTTGTTGAGATACATGTTTTTTATATATATAAAATACGAATATGAGATTAAGATCTTGTCTGATGTGTGTTGTGCAAATATCTTCTCCCATTCTGTGAGTTGCTGTTTGTTTTAGTGGTAGTTTCTTTCACTGGAAAGGAGCTGAGTTTGATGTAGTTCAAACTGTTTTGCATTAGTTTCTTTTTCTTCAGTATCACTTCCCGAGAGATACTGCTGAGGATGATGTCATTGTACATTTTTTCTACATTATTTTTCTATTTTATGACTTCGGGTCTTACATCAAGGTAGTTTTGTTTGTGTTTTTTTTTTTGAAGGAAAAGGTGCAGGCAGGGATGAAGGCAAGGTAGGAAAGCAAACAGGAAGAGAAAGGAGGAAGAAACATTTATTCAGTTGTTCATCTTGGTTGTTCCCCCAGCCCCAGTCTTGAACCTGAGTCCTTGGGCCACCAAGATCACCTATTTTTGATCCACTTTGAGTTAATTTTTGTGTGTGGCGCTAACAAGTAATCCAGCTTCCCTTTTTTTTTTTTCCCCCCACAGGTGGCTCTCCAGTTTTTCTAGTACTGTTTATTGAATAGACTTTCCTTCATTGCATGTTCTTGGCTCCTTTGTCATAGATTAGCTGCCCATCTTTGGTGTGTTCTATTTCTTGACTCTTAGTTTTATTCCACTGCTCTCTGTCTGTTTTGTTCCCAAACCATATTGTTTTAATGACAGCTGCTCTGTAGTATAATTTGAAGTGGAGAGTGTGATTCCTCTACTGCCCTTCTTTTGTCTGAGGATCACTTTGGCTATTCAAAGTCTTTTTGGGTTCCATACAAACTTTAATACTGTTTGTTCATTTTCTTGGAAAATGTCTTTGGAATTTTTATAGGAATCACATTAAATATGTATACTACTTGGGTAATATGTCTATTTAACTGTTAGTTCTTCCTATCCATGAGCACAGAACATTCTTCCATCTCTTTGTCTTGTCTATTTCTTTTAGCAAAGTGTTGTAATTTTCAGGGTATAGATCTTTTTTACCTCCTTTGTTAAGTTGATTCCCATGTAACAAGATATGTAAAAATTTTTCTTTTACCCTCTTTGTCTCTTAATTGTTCATTTTCTGTCATCATCTCTCCCTTTTAAACTTTGTACTAACCTGCTGTTTTTCTTTATTCTGCTATTGGACTCATTCATTAAAATAGTTAAAGCCTGATTGCTTAAGATGCTTAGAGTCTTAGAAGAAATACAAACATGAGACTTGTTTATTATGCTGCTGTGTAATACACACTTCAGTACAAAGAAGATTACTTTGAAGATATTTGAAACAGTACCTGATCAGATTGAGCGATGGTTAGACATTACTTTCCTGAAAAAAAAAGTGCCTAACTTGAATTAGCAATAGTAAGGAGGAAGGCAAGTACATTGCATTTTTCAGAAGTAGAAATATAAACATATGTGTAATTAAACATAGAATTTGATAGAAAATACTATTTCGAAAATTAGCTTAGAGCTAGTCAACATAAGGCCTTTGATGCCTGGCTATGAAGGTAGGATTTTATTTGGTACCTCTTTGATATAATATATATGCATTATATTAATGCATTCTTAACTAAAAAAATGTTTAAAGGAAAGGTACAGGCAGGAATGAAAGGCCATTGTAGATAAGCAGGCAGGAATAGAGAGAAGGAAAAAATATTTTATTTTTCACTTAGTATTCACACTGTTTGTTTTCCCCCAAGCCCAAGGCTTGAACCCAAGGATGTGTCACCTGCATCCTTTGGAGGCAGTTGATCCAGCTGCTACTCTACCAGGGCTCACCTCTTATTGAATTTTATACCATACATTTTTAATTGATAACTAGAAGTTTAGAAGTATGAATAATTCTTGTATTAACAGCCCACTTACTTCAGCCAATTGGTAATTATAGCAATAAATGCAGCAAATGGAAATGTCATTCTTAATTTAAGGGGTATAGTTTTGTTTTTTAAGGAAAAGTACAGGCAGGAATGAAGGCAAGTAGGCAAGCAGGCAGAAAGAGAGAGAAAAGCAGCATTTTGTTTTATTTTTAGTTGCTCACACTGATTGTTTTCCCCCAAATCCACGACTTGAGCCCAGGGATATGTGACTTGGACTCCTTCAGAGGCATTGACCTAACTGCTACTATACCAAGACTTGATGGGACCATAGTTTTTTAATTGACAAACTATATGCTTAAGAGTAGATTTAACATTTAAAATTTTAGTCTTTTGATTTAAAGATTGTTCTTGCTTTAGAAAATAATTTCATCTTAGAGTTACTTTAAATTGATTTTTTGAATGAAGAGAATATTAATGGGAAGTTCTGATTATTCTGTTTTGAAGTATGTT
Organism: Solenodon paradoxus; assembly: GCA_004363575.1. Lineage (NCBI taxonomy): Eukaryota > Metazoa > Chordata > Mammalia > Eulipotyphla > Solenodontidae > Solenodon > Solenodon paradoxus. The sequence goes on along the minus strand of RJWH01000195.1, from coordinate 150,297 downwards.
TCATGATAAGGAGAAATATTTGATAAATTTGCTAATAACTGTATGTTTTATAGTACTACGTCTTATCATAACCTGTAAGAAAGAAAACAGAAGAAAAGTAGCAAATAGGAAAATAGTAAGATTAATAGGAAAAATGGAAAATAGAAAATGAGTAAAACCTGAGGAAACAGCAAAATATTTCTCTAATTTCTAAGTGAGTGAAAAAGACTTTATAAAGCAAGATATATGTTAGACTAAATTCCTACCCTCACATATACTTTTGTGACCTTTGCAAATTAGTCTTTTTATGATTTAGAGTTTTTTAATTTTTAAAGTGAAGTAATGTTACAAACCTTTGAGTTCTTTTGAATATTAAGTGAGCAGAAATAACAGCTACTTAAGTGAGCCCTGATTTATAATTTTATTGATCCCTAAACATTGGCCTAATCAGTATATAGTAGTCTTTTATAACCACAATAACCTCCAGTTTACCAGTGAGGAAACTGCAACACAAAGATTTAAGTATATGACCAAGACACTCCAATAAGTGGCAACCATAGGATTTTAACCCAGGCATTCTGACCGTAAGAGCTCAAACAGTTTACCATTGTGTTAATTCTTCTGTTCTTGTAATATTTTTTAGAACTGAGGACATGCTGTTCCGTGGAAACAGTATTGGTTGTTAACTTTATATGCTTTATTTTTTATTTTTCTTTCTTCGAAGAGTCACACACATGCATTTAAAGGAAGAGTCCTCAACTTCTCACAAATCTTAATATACTTAACTGTTTAGACAGTGCTCTAATGTGCAGTCCATTTATGGACTCAATAGAGATACACTTCTTACAATGCCTACTATTAATTTTTATTGAATATTTAGTATGCAGCATGTCCTTTTCTAAGACCTTTTCACATAACTTATTAAATCACAGTCTTCTGAGGTAGATGCTATTTTCACTATCAGATAAGGCACAGAACTTTTAAGTAACTTACCCATATTACACGGCTTGTATCGAATCTCTGCCAAAATTGAGATTCAAACTAGGGATCTTTAACCCCACTATAATATATAAATATGGCTTAGTTTGAGCTACTTTAACCAGATACCACAGACTTGGTGGCTTAAACAATAGAAATGTATTTCTTAGCCTTCTGGAGGCTGGGAACTCTGAGATCAAGGTGCCAGCACTATCTAAAAAGTCCTGAATGCTGCCTTCCTCCTGGTTTACAGAAGATGTCAGAGAAGACGTCTTCTCTGGACTCCTCCATGACAGAGAGAGAGCGCCTTTGTGATAATTAGGTACCTCCCCAGAGCCTCAGCTTCAGCCGCCTTCATATTAGGGCTTCAACATAGGAAATTTATTGGGAAAGGATGTCTGCAGACATTCCATGCATAGCATCGTATCAGGTAGTTCTTCTGTAAGCCTGGTCTGAAAACTTACGTACCTTTTATAGTTATCTATAAGAATATGTCATTTCTAAAGTCAGCTTTTAGAACAGCTCATTTGTAATTTGTGGAATTCAATCATAATTCTTGAATCCCAGCTAATAACTGTGTGATTTTGCCTGTTTCCTGATAATGTGGATAACAATCTGTCTTAAAAAGGTTGTCTGAAGTTTTGATATTCATACATACACAATTTATGTATATGTATGATTTATACTACTATATATGTAAGTATGGGCACAGAATCTAGTACAGTTTAATATGGGATTTTTCTATGACAGAGCTAGCATAGCATGGTTACTAATAAGGTAGACTTTGGAATAGAACTGATTTCCTAGCTGTATGACCTCGGGTTGGGTTGCTTACCTCTCTGTGCTCTAGTTTTCTGTAATATGGGTGTAATACTCATTATAGGATTAATGTTTATGAGGATTAATGGGTTTATAAAGCACTTAGATCAGGCCTTACACCTGTAAAGTTGTATATAAAAGATAAAATAGTATTTTTGCATTAATATCTAGCACAACAAGTTTTTTTGTAGTTAAACATTTTGTTTAAATTTTTTTGAACTAGTGGATTTTGAAAAAGAAGTGTAAAGCCAAATTTGAAACCTTGTCATTAAAATTGATCTCATCATCTTTTACTACACATAGGAGAAAACCAGAAAGCACAAATAATAAACAACTTGCCAGTTAGGCAGTTTTCCAGTGATTACTTACTAAGTTACTTAAGTAAACCACATCTAGAGCTGTAGTTTTTTAACTTTTTTAATAAGCAGGGAACACAAAATAATGAACTTCATTGTTGGAGTTTAGTTACATGGTATATTTTTAGCAGTATTTCACTAATAATGGATTACCCAGAATTAGAGGATTTTATTTGAAGTTTTTGTTATAATTTTTAATAATATTACTGTAGTATGATTTATTCATTCATTTATTTTGATTTTATTGAACATTGCCTCATAACATTGCATAGTATGTTTTATGAGCAGCCATGGACTTGAATTTTTGGTGTGTCTACAACCCCTTAAAATCAATTGATATCAGTTAATATCCTTGAAACATTTTCTAATGTAACTAACATCCTCATAGTAGAAAACATTGTGAACGTTATTATGCATATAGCTAGATTATTATTAATTAATGCTAACATTGTCTTTGAAGTATACTTTGTTCTCTAGCCAGTCAGATTAGAACTTTAATTTTGGTTTAATTTAAAAACACTTTGGAAAAACCTGGCAGTGATGTAATTCAACTTCAGATTCAGTGTAATCACTTCTCCAATATCCCTGGCAGATGATCCTGCAACTCACAAATTTTCTTGACTTTTGTGTTATCTGTAAGCATAAGGAGATTCAATTTAGGTAACTTCAAATTCATTTCAAACTGTGATTCTTTATTCTTTGAAATATTGACTTCCAATTTTAAGCAGCAATTGGTCTTAGTAATTTTAATATACTATTTACAGATTGTCCAAGGACTCCAGATACTCCTAGTAGTGACCCTCGTTGTTCCACTAGCAATAATAGATTGATGGCCTTGCAGAAACAATTGGATATAGAACTTAAAGTCAAGCAAGGTGCAGAGAACATGATACAGATGTATTCAAATGGATCTTCAAAGGTAAGTATAATAAATGTAAGTGTATGTAGTTCATCCCTGTTATTTGTAGACTTCATACGTGTTAATTCCCCTACCTGGTAGAATTTATAACCCCATCACCAGTACTTGTGGTACTCCCAGTCTTTTGCCAAAACACACAGAAGGAACAAAAAGTTTGAGCTACTAATGTACAGGTTCACAGATGAACTTGGAACAAGGTGATTCTTTTATTTAAACTCTCACACGGTAAACAAGTATATTATTCACTATCAATTTATATCCACATTTTCTGCATTTTTGTGCTTTTTGGGAATTTTGTTGTTTAAACAGTGTATTTTGATTTCCGAGGCCATTGTAGCCTCCAGAATGAGAAAGTATCAGCAATAAAACAAGTTGGAAACAAATGGTTCTTAAAACACTATTTCTAAAATGGATTATCCATACCAAAACCAATTAATAAAATATGTTGTCAGTATGAGTAAAGTGTACACAGGAACCCTCCATATTTGCAACTTTTCTGTAAATCTGAAATTATTTTAAAAGTTTATTTGAAAAAATTTAGGAGATGTGTTTTCCATCACAGTATACAGCTTTTTAGGAAAGGACTAATGGAAAAACAGGATACCATTAATGATTTTTTTGGACTAGACCTTTGGTCTCTTAGAGGATCTGGTTTGGGCTCATAAATCCTAATTGAAATCAGTTTTATGGGAGCAATTATTAAGGGAAATGGGACCTTGTTCTGAGGTATAATGGGAGGAGAAAATGTTGGGAACCTCTGAACCAGATTATCATGAAAATTATTTGCAGTCTAAAGTTTTATAGTTTTATAATTTCCGTAGTCTTACAAAGGAGGCTCATGAATCTTTTGAGGTTATAGGAAAAATTAGTGTGTGTATGTTGAGGAAAGGGTGAATGAGAGGACACCATATTCTCACACATGGGTTATAAACATATTAAAAGGAAAGCAAATGGATAACTCTGGTAATCACTGGCCTAAAGTGACAGGTCTATGAGCAGTTTGCTAAAACAAATAATTTTTAGTAGCCTTTTATTTTTAATTAGGAGAATCTTTAATTTGAGAAGAGGGTCAAATGGACTTCCAAAGCATATTAACAGCTGCTGTAGTGTCTAAGATAGGCCTGCCTATGATTTCTGTCTAGTCTTAGTCTTGTTTTCATTTTTCATCTTTAAACCTCTCACAGGTATCTTTATGAGATTAGGGAAAATGATAAATTGTGATTATGAGGGATTTTAATTAATTTATCTCAGTAAGGAATAATTTGGTTCTAAAGATGAATATATTAAAGATAGTGCCTTATCCATAGTAGTTACTCAGCAAATATCCTGCTTTCAAGAGACCGCTTTCTAAAAGGCTGTAAACATATAAGTAATTACAATGTATGATATTGATATGTTAAAGTTACTCTGGAAGCACAATGGAGTGTTCTAAGAAATGGAAGTGCTTTCCTATGGCTATTGCAGAATCTCGTCTTTCTCTTTTTAGTTGTTTTTTTTTAAATTGAGGTCACATTGATTTACAACAGTCTGTTTTAGATTTGCAGTTTCACTCTTCATCAAATATATAACACACTATCCCCACCACAAAGTTCTAATAACTCCTCACTATTGTCCCTTGGCCTCCCCACTGCCTTTCGTTCCCACTTCTCTATCCCTTCCTCTCTGGTAATTTCAGTTTGTTGTCAGGGTCCAAGGATTAGTTTTTTTGGTTTTTGTCTATTTGGTTTTTGGTTTTTGGTTGTTTTTTGTTTGTTTGTTTTGGTAATCCTACACAAATGAGATCATCTGGTATTTTTCTTTCTCCTTCTGACCTGTTCCACTTAGCATCATCCCTTCTAGTTCTGTCCATTTTATTGCAAGTGATAAAATTTCATCTTTTTTTAAATAGCTGAGTAGTATTCCCATCATCTGTCACTGGGCACTTAGGTTGTTTCTGTTTCTTGGTTATCGTAAATATTGTGGTGAACATAGGGATGCACATACTTTTTCAAATTATTGGCTTCGTATTCTTTAAATAGATACCTAGAAGTGCTGGATCAAATAGTATTTCAATTTTTAACTTTTTGAGGAACCTCCACACAGTTTATCAAAGTGACTGTATCAATTTACATTTTCACCAACAATATACAAAAGCTCCCTTTTTTATACAACCTCAGCAATTCTTGTTTCCAGTCTTCTGGATTTTTAAAAAAGTTCAAAATATACACTCTTACAGGTGTGAAGCTGTACCTCATTGTGCTTTTTTTTGTTCGTTTCAAATATTTATTTTATTACATAAGTAAATCATGTTTATTGTGGAAATGGAATAGTACAGAAATATTAAGCTAAAAATAACAGCCACTTTTAATTTGACCAGCCAGAATAAACTCAACACGTGAGCATACTTCCTGAGGGTGCAGTTTTAAGGATTTGTTGTTGTTGTTGCTGTTTCTTTTGCATCATTTATACAAGCAAGACATATATTCACACAATTTTGCCTCTGCTTGGAGATACTTTTCTTTCTTTTTTATTTCCTCACATCTGTTAGTGACGATGAGAATCTGCCTTTTGTCTGATTGTGGCTTCTTTAAGTATTGTTTTTATTCCTGCCTAGTAATTTTCAGAACTGTCTCTTTCTGCATGAATGTTGTCATTTTATTATATTGTGAAATTTAGGGTGAAACTTCACCATCTCTCCTGAACTCTTCATTTCTCTTCTTTGTGCCCAGCTCTGGAAGCCATACTCTGGATGATTTCCTCTGGTAATTCTTCCATTTTATTTACTCACTGTTTAGTCATGTCTAGTCTACTGTTGAAACTGTTTTTAAAGATTCCTCCTCACTTATGGCAATATTTCTATTTTCTACAACTAGCTATTTTTGTTTTCAAATTTGTCCTCTTCCATTCTCCTTATTTTTATTAATCTGTTCCCTTTCAATCTTTAATATTTTAAACACACTTACATTAAAGTACTTTGTCAGATGATTTTATTACTTTTACTTTCTGTGGCGTAAATGCCCTCATGCCATCTGCCGACTATCTCTCACGATGGGTTTTCTTCAGTATTGCCGTACATTTTCTCTGCAGCTTATGGTCAGTTGGCATTTTCTTCAGAGGGAGGTTGGACTATGCCCTGGGCTCTGAAACCTCCTTTGGGGTATAGTTCCTGATACCTCAGTTGGGACCGCATGGGCTCCCTGGATCCATACTTGTTATTTAGCCCTTTATTCATTCTCCAGTGAACACTGGCAGTGCCAGCTTAGGACCTGGCCTCACAAGTAAATCTGATGCCAACTGAGACCAGAGTAAGCAGTAAATTTCCTACCAATCACTGTGCATTTGATTTACATTACATTATTAATACATGATGATGAGCATTTTTTGATGTACCTGTTGACCATATATATGTCTTTTTTTGGAGAAGTGTATGTTCAATCTTCTGCCAGTTTTTTGATTGATTTGTTTGTTTTTGTTTTGAAGTTGTATCACCTTATTTCTTATATAACATATCAGAAGATAGATGACATGCACTTCTGATAGTAACTGTCATCAACTCTAGCAGTCATTTTCAATGAAGATAATCCCCTCTTGGGAGAACAAATCTGAACCTCCAGAAAAGGACATTTAGGGAAATTCCTCCAGGTGATTCCAGTGGGAGTTTTTCCCATTCCCCACTAGTGGCTTCAAGTGGGCGAGGTATAGTGAGAGCTGTAGCACAAGTTCTTCGGACAAAAGGAGGCAGCTGAGATTCTATCTTATAAGATACATTGAACTATCGAAAGACTTAGCAGAGAAAATTCCTGATCAGATTTCAAGTTTAGAAAGTTCACATCCATCTTCTTCAGACTTGAAGAATTAGAGAGGAGCAGTCTTACAGGCATCAAGTATAAGTAGACTTTTGTAGTAGTTCAGGTTAAGCAGGTTTCATCCCTCTTATAACAGCAAAGAAGAGAGTTAAGCTTTTTAGGTAAAATAAATGTGTTCTGTTCAGATAAGAGGAAGAAAGTAGAGTCGAAGATGAGTCTTAAGTTGGTTATATGGATAGAATTGTGAATGGTGGTGGCCTTCCTAATAATACGTAGTTCAACTATAGGGAGCAAATAAACAGAAAATGAACAATCCTCTTCAGAACTCTGGATTTTGGATTTTATATAATAAAATTATTACACCAGGATACATTCTAACCAGAATTGTCTTCTTAAAAAGTAAATATATTTATACTCCTGTTCGAAATCTGCCAGTGGTTTTCTGTCATGCTTAGAACAAAATCCAGAATTCTTACTGTGATTCTGCAAGTTCATACACGATTTACCCCTGTATACCTTTTGACTTTATCTTCAAAAACACTTTCATCTCTCTCATTACGCTTCAGTTACATTGGCTTCTGCGCTCTCCCTTGAATATACCAAGCACATTCTTATTTCAGGGCCTTTACATTTACTATGTCTGTCTAGCTATCTCTTCTCTCAAGTACTTTATAACTTTCTCTCTCACTTCATTGAAGTCTGCTCAGATTCTACTGCCTCAGCAAGTTTTTCACTACTAACCTGTGTAAAATAACAAACCCTATCTCTTCTTAACCTCTTCTCTGCATTATTCTACCTGACATTGCATTTTATACTGTCACTTTATCATTTATTATCAACATTTGAATGAACATTTCGTGGCTCTAAGCAGCCCCACTCGCTTTCGGAACAAGCTTTGAGAGCTTTATAAGACATATTGAAGACATGCTTTCCATTAATCTGTTGAAATGACAAATCAAACAATTTTTTTTAATTGAGGATTCTTTCTAGTCTCTAGCACTGTTTACTTCTTGTTTTTAAATATTTTATGTATTTTCCTCACTTGAAAAAACATAGCCACCTATCCAGACTCATTCTTTTCCCATCTCCCAGTCTTGGGACATTCCAATCTTATCTGTAGTAACAGCCCACAAAACCTTTCCGGATTCCCTCCCCTAAAATTGATCCTATCTTCTTTTGCATTTTTCTTTTTGACTGCGTTTAGCATTTGGATTACATCTAGTTATCTGTATTTATTCAAACTGTTTTACAGGGTAGCATCTTAATGATTAATCTTTGTATTTTTCTCTGCATCTGATGACATTTAATGTATATAGTCTAAACAGTATAGAAAAATATAAGATAGTGATTGCCTTTTTTCTGAAAGCTGGTCTATGATGTAATTTGCCATAATTTCCTTACAGAATAGAAATTTTCTCGTTTAGTTTTGGGTTTTTTGGTTTTTTTTTTCTAAAAGGAAAGAAGGAAAGGAGCAAGGGAGAGGAGGAAGTATTTTTATTTATTTGTTTGTTTTATTTTAGCCTTTCTCCTGCTGCCCACCCCCAGGCCATGTGCTTTAACCTGGCTGCCTTAACCAGAAGGGTATTTCAGTAAACTAATTTTTTTAAATTTTCATTTTTAATTATAGAATATTGTACATCCCAAACATAGCTGTCCATTGTAGAGTGCTGATTTCTAATAGTTTACTACTTTAGTCTGTTAAATTGAACTAATACAAAATTTGGGGATTTTAGTTCAAAATCAGTGAGGTATTGCTATTTCATATGTAATATATATGTAAAAATCTTCTCAAAGACTTTGTATAAACAAACCAGCATTTCTCCAATAGGTAAATCATTCTGTATACCTTGGACCTACCTTATTTCTTGCTTTGAATAAAAAAATTCATTGAGGCACACCTATGTGGCTCTCGTGGCTGAGATGGCTGTTACAGACCTTTAAATTCTAAGCACCTGGCTTTAGGCTTTAGACTCCTACACTGACCTGGTATCAAATAAAAAACTCTGAAATCTGACTTAAAAACTCTTCCTTAAATGACTAACCATGGGATCAGAGAAGAAATTGAAGGAAAATTTTTAAGTTTTCAAATTGCTTTTTATTCTGGTATTTGTTAACCTAATTTGACATTTAATGTATTTCAGCTCACATTTTTTATTGTGTAATGGCAATAGTCCCACCACAAATAATCCCATTTTCCTTTTCATTCAGTGCGATTGTATACTGTATATCTTTGATTTATTAATGATGCTGGTTGTCTAATGTTCTCTCTTTGGTTGTAGTTTTTAATCTGACAAATATAAGTTGATTGTATGTTATTTTATTTCCAAATTAATACTAACTTTTCTTGTGAATACATGCTTATTAATTTCATGTTTAGTTTTATTTATGATTTTTTAATGAATTGAAGCATACTTGATTTTGACAACTAATATGACAATCAAAGCAGATGATGATGTTAAGTTCTCTTACTTGTCTCGTATGAAACTAAAAAAAATCCTGTATCAGCTTTCTATGACTGCTGTAACAAACTATCACAACTTTAGTGGCTTAAAATCACACATTTAAAGAACATGTGGTATATCTATACAATGGAATACTACAGAGACTTTAGAAGAGATGAAATCCTGAATCAACATATGTGAATCTAGAGGGGATTATGCTAAGTGAAATAAGTCCCCCCCCAAAAAAAAAAAAGATAGATACCAGATGATATCACTCATAGGTGGAATGTGAATAGACAAAACAAAGAAACAGATGAAACAAAACCAACCCTTGGATACTTTCAATAGAACTAAAGTTACCATTTGGGAATGGGGCCAGAGGTGGGGTGGGAGTAAGGTTGGCAGGGCCCATTGGACAATGGCGAAAAACACTTGGAGAACAGGGTGTGTTGACATATATCTGAGGAATGGGGAGCTTATACATATGCATTTGTTTTAATGTGTAAAATCAACGTTACTGCAGTTTTCAAAACCCAACAGATTTATGTGTTATAATTTCATAATTGAAAACTCTGAAATGAATCTCACTGAACTAAAAAATTAGTCAAGGTATTGATAAGAATACATTCTCTTCTGGAGGATGTAGGGCAGAATTTGTTTCCTTATTCTTTCCTGCATCTTGAAGCTGCCCATATTCCTTGGCTCATGGTCCTTTTCCTGTCTTTAGAACCAGTAGCAGATCCAGTTCTTATCTGATCACTTTCACCATCTCTTCTGCCTTCCTCTTTCACATTTATGTATCCTGTGATTGCATTGGGCCCACCTGGATAATCAAGAATAATCTCTATGTTTTAACGTTGAGTGATAAACAACCTCAATTCCGTTTGCAATCAGTTCTCCTTTGCCATGTAAGGTATTATATCACAAGGTACTGTGAGTTAGAATGTGGACATCTTTGGGTGGGTCATTATTTTGCCTACCACAATTCTTGAAAAGCTAAGTTTTTTGTGACTTTCTGTTAGTACCATTGTTATTGCAACTGAACTGAAGTGCAACAATAATGTTATTTAATTCAGGACCTTTCCTGAAGTCTTATGAGAGAAATTCACTAGAAATTACTTTCTGCTCTTATGGAGAACGCCTCATTTTTTTACATTAAAGAGTTTCTAGGGACCTTTCTCATTATTCTAGTAATTATAAATGGTGCTTGCTATTTTCTTTATCAGAATCTAAAGAAACACAAAAACTACCTGCGATTAGCTATTTTTCAAATATGCTGACATATGCAAAACTCAATGAAATGTGGTGCACCCTGGTGGTGTAACAGTTAGATATAGTCCACATTCATCCCAAGGTCCCGAGTTTGCCTCCCAGGGCTAGCAGGAAAGGCCAGAATCAACAACTAAATTAAAATGAATAAAAAGTGCCTCTTCCTCCTCTCTCTTCTGCCTACCTGCCTACTTGCTTTCATTCCTGCCTTCAGCTTTCTTTAAAAAAGAAAATTAAATGAAATGTAATGGGAGAGGAAAAGCTTGTGAATTTTTTAGACTTTATCAATGAGGCATCCGTTGCATATAGTGCTCCTGAGTATAACTGTTGATCATGTTACAAGAAAATTATTTGTTTTGTGTAAAACAAAAAGAAAATTGCAAATATGAATTTAGATTTTTGTTTAAACAGTAATAAGAATTACTTGCTTTTTCTCAAATTATCTTAATTGCCAGTTTCCCTTGCTATCTGAAAGGAGAATATCCTGTTTGATATAATTTGATAGATTACTTTTGGGTCTAGGAATACTCAATTTTTTCTGTATAAAATTAATAGCATTCCCAGTTCCAAAAAATAACCTACTAAATCATACCAAACAGGAATTTGTCCTTTCAAATAGTGGGGGAAACCCATAATGGAGTTGGTTTTCACATTTATTGCTCTTTCAGTTAGATATCTTAAAATAAGTGTATCTGAGAGAGAGAGAGAGAGAGAGAGAGATGGTGCTCATAGTGTTCTTCTTACTTTTTTTTTTTAACTTGCTGGTATACCACTTGACCTTATTTAGAAACTAGGAAAATATTTTGTCGATCTACTTACTTTTCAAACTTATTTTTAATAGGATCGGAAACTCCATGGCACAGCTCAGCAACTGCTCCAGGACAGCAAGACAAAAATAGAAGTCATACGAATGCAGATTCTTCAGGCAGTCCAGACCAATGAGCTGGCATTTGATAATGGTGATGGAATAGAGATAAATTGTCATTGTTCTTATGGGCATATGATGTTAAATGAATTTTATGTAGGAAAGAAACAGTGATTCAAAATTAAGGAGGAAGAGGCATATATTTTTATCCTGAATTTTTAATCTTTGAGTTTTGATAACTAAAATGAAATGCTCTGAATTTCAACTTATTATTACTTCAGTGTTTATTGACTTAAGGACCCTCTTTTAATTTGTGAGGATTCTTTTTTCATGAGTTTTAATCACTGCATATTAGAAGGTAAAACAAATGGTTCAATTAAGTTCTTTTTTTCTCTCTCTCCCTCTAGCAAAACCTGTCATAAGTCCTCTTGAACTTCGGATGGAAGAATTAAGGCATCATTTTAGGATAGAGTTTGCAGTAGCAGAAGGTGCAAAGAACGTAATGAAATTACTTGGCTCAGGAAAAGTAACAGACAGAAAAGCACTAACAGAAGTAATTTTAAATGACAATTTTAACTTAAATAACATTAGTCAAAGAATATAATTATTTAAATGACAACAATTATCTTTTCCCTGTTCAAGGCTCAAGCAAGATTTAATGAATCAAGTCAGAAATTGGATCTTTTAAAGTATTCCTTAGAACAAAGATTAAATGAACTTCCCAAGAATCATCCCAAAAGCAGTATTATTATTGAGGAACTTTCACTTGTTGCATCACCAACACTAAGTCCACGTCAAAGCATGATATCTACACAAAACCAATATAGTACACTATCCAAACCAGCAGCACTCACAGGTATGTAGCATGTATCTCCTGATTTTTAACCCCCTTGGGTGCATTTTGTCTACATATGATTCTGGTTTAATAAGTGAATAAAAGTGCATTTTCATTAGCCTAAATGGAAATCCCATACCCATTAAATCGTCATTCTCCATTCTTCCTTTCCCTTAGCTCCTGTCAACCACTATTGGCTTTCTGTTTTTATAGATTTGTCTGTTCTATGTATTTCCTATAAGTGGAATTATATAATTAATGGCCTTCTATGTGTGACTTATTTCACTTATAACACTTTTCAAAGTTTATTCTTCTACCCTCTGTCAGTACTTCATTCCTTTTTAATGACTAAATAATTTCATTGAATAAGCATATCCCAGATTTTGTTTATCCGTTCATCAGTTAATGGACATTTGGGTTGTTTCTACCTTTTGACTATTTTAGAATAATGTTGCTATGAACATTTGTGTGCATGTTTTTGTCTGAATACCTGTTTTCAATTTAGGGGAATATATACCTATGAGTACAGGCATGTGCCGCTTGACAGTAGGGATACAGTTTGAGAAATGCAATGTTAGGCAGTTTCATTGTAGAAGTTCATAGAGTATACTCACACAGCTTAGATGTTACAGCACACTACACTAGACTATAAATAGGGATTGCCATTTTATATGCAGTCCGTTGTTGACCAAAATGTCATTATGTGGTGCCTGACTAATTACTAGAATACATTGTAATTTTGTGTTTTTTTTTTTTTTTTTTCTTGAGGAACCATCAGATTGTTTTCCATTATTAGCTGTATCATTTTAGGCTCACGAGGGTTCCATTCTCTCCATATCCTCACCATTTCCTCAGTTTATTATTATCATAATACATCCGTGACTGAAAGTAGTGTAGTAAAATCTCCAACTACTTTTCTAGAATTTCCTATTTCTCTTAGATTTAGGAAGATGTCTGTTTTTGTGTCAACTGATACTCTTTGCCTAGGCTGCAGTGGCAGGTTCATTTGACTTTGAATATTTTTGACAAATGACTCTTACTTAGTTATTTCTTTGCTGCGAGAGATTTGTTACTTAGGCAGGATTTCCTAGTTAGGTGAGAAAAAGACAAGCTATTTGTATTAGTCCTTCTGGGAGCCCTCAGACAGGTTAAAGCAGGCAACCACAGTTATTTGGGAATGAGGTCTTCTCTGCTCCCTCCTGCACCAGGAGTCTATTTCAGGAATAATGCTTGCCATCTTCAAGACCATCTCAAAGGCAGAGGAGATGTAAGGCAAAGGTGAATTAAAACACTATAAGGCTCTCCTACCAAATAATCATTACGTTTTCTGGTAATGGTAATTTGCTTGAGTGCTGTAAACCTTTGACGGTTTTTCAGAGTTCTGATAAAGTTGATTTAGGGATTTTTACTAGTCTTTTTTCCCTTCCTCTGTGTTTCTGTGGAGAAACTGTTTTTGAATTTTGCTACTCTATCATTTTCTTTGATGTTCACTTACAAACTTACTTTTACTATAATTCATGTGACTGACATTTTTGTATGCATAGACTTCCTTCACCCCCAGAATTTCTTAAATTATCTTGTCAATATAAATGTCAACAAGTGTTTTAAAAATGTCATTTAATATCTTGAAGTTTTGAAAGTGCTCACACTTCCATAGTACATGCTCTCATATTCTAGTAGCTATGGGTATCATTAATCAGTTTTAATACTATGGCAGACTTCACATTAACATTTGAAGAACACAGTTTATTTACAGTTAAAGTAGGATGTTTTCGCTCTTAATATCATTCTAAACCTGCAGTTGCAAATTGAGTTCTTAAATGTGAAGCAGTATAGGATGCCAAAATGGATTAACCGAGATTCAACAGGATATTTTAAGTTTTCGAGGAAAACACACTATTGCTTTACTTCTTATAGAACGTTCACTACAAGCTTAAGGAGTTTTAGTAATAAGTGAAGCTACGTTCCTTTTGATGATGTCATATTTAATGAAGCTGGGTTTTCTTTCATTGCTTTGATAATAAGCATGATGTGAAAATCATTCTAGAATAGAAAATAAAGGTGATGGTTTCTAATCTGATTCCAAACTTTGGGAAATTGTACAGTGCCCATTAGGTACAGTCATCCCACTAATCAAATTTAAGAATAAAATAAGATTACTTTTTCTTTCTGGTTCTATGTATCTTTTTTTCAAATAGTGATTAATATGTTATGATACCTTATGAAACCAAAATGTTAAGAGTTTTCAGACTAGTGGGACAATGAAAAAGATTAAAAACAGTAGGGTACCATGAAATGAAAAAGCTTGAGAACTTTTGGTCTAACTACTACTTTTTATTTTAAATATGTTAACTGTTATTTAAAATATTTCTCTTTTAGGCCACTTTCTGTAACTCCTACCATGAATCTTCTATCACAATTAAACTAGTTCGTATACTGTTTAAGGAATGTCTTTTGTCTTATTATCTTACTCTTACTGCATTTATTTTTTAAATCAAAACTGGGATATAGACCTATGAATAACACCTTGTTATCTGCCTGTGTACATGTAATCCTAACCCCTATCTTGGATGCTTTATGTATTCTGATTTTGGTAAATATTAATGGTTAGGTACTGTAATTATCTAAATTCACCATCTTATGACTCAGTGATGAACAAATTGTGAATACTCAAGAATTTCTGAATTGATTAAAATACAGTTGTCAAATATTTGATCATTAGCAGTATTTCTAGAAAAGTAATGATACCACATTTTAGAAAGTCAGCATTAATATGACTGGAAATTTTAACATTTTCTGTTCTCAAGAATTTCTCTCCCTCAACTCTTTAACCTGTGTTATTTAAGTTCTCTCTTACTCTGTTCTTTATTCCCATAATTTCATTCAAAATGATGCAAATCTAAAAGAACCTATGGAGTAACTAAATATGGAGTAACTAGGAATAGAAATAGTATTAAAATTAGACATGATGAGGGATTTTTATGTTTAAGTAATGGGATCATTTACTGCTCTGAGTTTTTCACCACATGCTTTTTTTATTTGTGGTTGGTCTCATTTATACTCTGCTTTCTTTCATGGTGGTAAGATTGTAATATTGATACTTGCAAATTTGTTGCTACTTTTATCTAAGGTATAATTGAATTTTGGGGTTCACATTTTGAGATGCCTACTAATTTTTATAAAAAGTTTCCTCAGAGTTAAAAATGTCACTCAGCTGTATTAAGATAAAATATTGAATTAGTAAAAAGGATATAAAATTTTTCCAGAAAGTGAAAATAAAAAGCATTTTCTTATTCTGATGGAATGCATAGCTATTGCTTATGAATACAAATATTTTTTGGATTTTCTTGTTTTAAAATTTTCATATTGTGCATTGTAAAAGTAAAAAACATGTAATTTTAAGCTATTTCTGAGATGGTTAAGTGCAGTTGCAATTGTGTCACCTCATAAAAGAAAGAAACTTCTAGATGATTAATAAAGATCTTAAATCCCTCCAGATTTTTTTTTCTAAATGAAAACAGGTGTTGGGCATTGTCATCTCTTAATATATTGAAATTGCTAAAATATTTAATAAGCTACCAGGGTTTGAAGTAGTAACCAGATGTTTTCAGTTTCCCCAGGATGACTTTTACTGCTGAACATTTACAGTGTAAATGAACTAAGTTTAGCAGTTTAACAGCAACTTACAAAACAAATGAAACATACACACACAAGTTGTTTCTTTTGAACTGCCTTAATACTTTATAGTAAGATACGATTTCCACAACCTAACAAAACATAAGATTGACACTCCCCCACCTTTAGCAGCTGTATGGACAAATTTAAACATCATAGAATTCACCCATTGTAAGTATACAATTTTGCTATTCTTAGTAAATATAGTTGTGTTGCCATTATCAGTCCAGCTTTAAAGGTTCTTTTATTGAGTTATAATTGACACAGTGAATGAAACATTTAAAGTGTATAGTTTGAAAAGTTTTTGTCATATATTTAAATTGTGAAACAGTAACCACAGTCAAAGTGAGTAATATATTCCCATCTCCAGAAGTACCTGTATGGAATCCCTCTTCTGCTCTTCTCATCTCCATGCGAATGTCCCCAGACAATCACTGACCTGTGTCTGTCACTAGATAGTAGTTTGCACTTTATAATATTTTAAAATTAATTTTACTGAAGGAACATTGCGTTATAGCATGTAGGTTTAGGGTATAATAATTTATATAAATGAGAGGAGGGGAGGAGTAATTTTGACTCAAGATTTTGATGCTTATCTGTTCCACGTATCAATAATTCCTTCCCAGTTATTATTAATAGTATTTAGTTTTGTGAATAGTCTATAATTTACTCACTGGAGATATTTGGCTTGTTTCCATTTTATGTCTTCAGATATAACTGCTGATAAAATCCTTGTACAATTTTGTGTAAATGGAGCTTTTAATTCACTTGGCAAAACCCTAAGAAGGGTATGGCTGGATTATGTGGATAGTCTACTAATAAAGGGTCCTTTATTTTTATATTGGAGGAATCTTCATTTTTGAATGCCCTTTTAAGCAAGTTTACAATTCTAAGTTAATCAGTTTGTTTTTAAGTACTTTAAAGATGTTGTTTCTCTGTCCACTCACTGTTTCTAATGAGAAGCTCACTGCCATCTTAATCTTTGCATGTGTTAACTTTTTTCTCTGACTACCTTTAAATCACTGGTTCTGAAAAAATTGATTATGGTATCCTTTGGTGTGAGTTACTATGTTTTTTTGCTTCATTGAACTTCTTGGATACTTCTTGGGTTTATAGTTGTTATCAAATTTGGAAAATAGCTATTTTTCAAATATATTTTCTGTTCTCTGTTCTTATGAGAGACTTCAGCTTAGGCCACTTGAATTTAAACTCAGTTTACATATTCACTGTCCTTTTTGTCTGTTTTTGATCATTTCTTTGCTATACCTTCACACTTCTAGCTAGCCTTTGTTTTAAATAAATGTTTAATCTGTCACCAGTTCCACCAGTGTATTTTTTTAAAATTCAGACATTATAGTTTTCATCTCTATAAATTAGTTTGTATCTTTTCAGTTCCTTTCATGTCTACTGAACTCTTTTGAACACATGGACTAGAGTTAAAACTATTTGAATGACTTCTGCTAGTCCTGACATGCTAGTTTGGGATTGATATTCATTTGATCTTTTTTTCCTTCTTATCAGTCCCATTTTCCTGCTTATTTGCTTATGTAGTATAATAAGTAGATTTTAAGAATGACCTCCAGATGCACCCTGGTGGCCTCTTGGTTTAGTTCACCAGGCACAGTCTCACACATTCTAAGGTCCCCAGTTCAAGACCTGGGACGCCAGGAAACAACCCAGATGAAAAACTAAATAATAAATAAAATACTTCTTCCTCCTCTCTGCCTGCCTACTTGCTTTCATTCCTGCCTGTATCTCTCCTTCAAATTAAAAAAAAGCAAAACTCCAGAACCCCTCTACTGTGAATAATCACTTCTGTGATAATATGTTATATAGCAAGGGGAATTTTGCCTATCTGATTAAGGTTACTAGTCCGTTGACTTTGATTACTGAAAAGGGCAGATAACTAAATAAGCCTAATATAATCACATGTGCCCCTCAGAAGTAGAGTTTTTTCTAACTGGTGGCAGAAGAAGTGAGAGAGAAATGATAAAAAGGGTTCTAAATGCTGAAGATGGAGGGGAATGGTGGCATGATAAAGAGTACAGGTGGCCTCTGGAATGTGAAAACAGCCTCTAGCTTTCATCCTAGACCTGCAAGAAACTGGATTCTGCCAACAACCTGAATGAGCTTAGAAGCAGATTCTTCTTCAGAACTTCAAGATAAGAGCTTAGACTGGCAGACACAATGATTTTGAACATGTGATCTATTATCAGAGTGCAGATATCAGTCCACCCAAACTCTGACCTCCAGAACTATAAGATAATAAATGGGTATTGTTTTAAGCCATTAAATTTGTGATAATGTATAATACAGCAATAGAAAACAAATACACCTGCTAATCTCTGATTCAGTATCAGATATTTTAAATTTCAGCTTTTTAGATGTTGAATCTGTGCTTGTTCTGGATCATAGTTCAGTTACTTGGAAGCAGTTTGATATTTTGGGTATCATGTTTACGTTTGTTAATGTTGAGACCAGAACAACATTTAGTCATTTATTTTCTACTACTGGGGCAAAGCAGAATGCTAAGGGGAATGCTCTGAACATTTAGGAATTTGTGTCTCTGGGTGGTTGTCTTCTTTATTTTGCCTGTAAACTCTAGCCACCATAGTCTTTTGTACCCTCATTTTTGTCTCTTTAACTCAGTCTGTCTGGCTTCAATTGAGTCCTTCCCCTCTTCCCTATCTCTTGGATACTCTGAAGGCAGTAAAGCTGGAGCAATCTTAGGGTTTATCTCATTTGTTTCCCAGTTTCCAAGAATTAGTCCTTTTCATTGCCTGATATCTTTAATACATTGTTTGCATATATTTTGTCTTGGATTTTTTTTGTTTTTGTTTTGAATTGTGTGTGTAAATCCAGGGCTTTTTGCTTAGTTAAAAGGTTCTTTGGTTACTTTTAAATAATTTAAAATTAAGTTTCAACTAAATTTGATTGACACTTTTTACCAGAAAATACTCTTTTGAAGTGTTGCACTATATACAATATGTGAAATTTTAACAATTAATCACCATTTAAAAATTCTAGGATACTAACCCAAATGATGACAAACTCATTATCTCCAGATGGTCTAAATCACAGTTCCTCATTTTCATTTGAACACCTTTAGTATTTATTTGCCTAAGGAAGTTTCAGTTATTTTATGACTAGATAATTATAAACCCTAATTATTTGACTAACTAAACTATTAGAATGGAAATAAAACATTTTACATCTCAGATAGAACAGAAATCTGTTTATGCAAAAAATCATGTAAAGTCCTATGTTAACTACAAAACGATTAAGCACAACTGTTAATTCACATAGTCAAATTTCCTTATTTCTAATTCTTTTTATTTTAATAGACATACTTTTTTCCCCTTCCACATAGTCCATATATATAATTCTTAATTTTCCCATTTAATTATAGAAATGAGTGCTCAGGTACACAAGAGGCTTTGTCATTTATTTTGTTTTATGCCATATAGACAGCTTTGGGGAGGGTGCTGTTCTTTCTATAAGATGTCTTATAGCTGTTTTAGTTGAGAATTTTCAGTAGGTTTTTCTAATTATAACAGCATAAGTTCATAGTTAACGTCATAGAATCTGAGAGAAGAGATTTTGTTATTTTAGCAGATCTTTTTCCCCCCTTGTTTCTGAATAAATAGAAAATGACATAGTTCTATATATTATGAATTGATATTCTTATTTGATATGTGTGTGCTAACAGGTACTTTGGAAGTTCGTCTTATGGGCTGCCAGAATATCCTAGAGAATGTCCCTGGACGATCAAAAGCAACATCAGTTGCACTGCCTGGTTGGAGTCCAAGTGAAACCAGATCCTCTTTCATGAGCAGAACAAGTAAAAGTAAAAGTGGGAGCAGTCGAAATCTCCTCAAAACTGACGACTTATCCAGTTCAGTAACCAGATTTTCTTTCTTTAATTATATAACAGACTTGAGGGCCTAAACTCGGGATTTAGCAGTGGGGATAGAGACAATCAAAGTTGGATGATAATCTTTTAATTATGATTTTTATGATTTAGCTTTAAAATATTAAATGTTATAATGACAAGAAAACAAAAAGGCAGCGAGATTTATTTCTTGAAAATATATTAGGAAAGTGAATAATAGCATCAATTCTTTTGGAAGAATGAAAATTATTAACATCACTGCTTATACAAATTCAATTTGTATAGAGGCTATGAGACTTGTCCTTAGAGGATCATATCTTAAGTCATTTATTGTGTGGTGACACTTCTAAAATAATATTGAAATTTTGATAACTAACCACTTGACCAAACTTGTTTACTGGAATAGTGCCCCAGTAGTCACCTGAAAATGGGAAAGCATGCAAGTGTTAAAGAATAAAATGCAAGAAATTTACAAAACGCTTTGGAGACATTCTAAAGTGGAATCATAAACTAAAACAAGATGTATAACTGCGGGGAAACATGTGACAATTCACATAGTATAGCCGTGATGAGTATATCTATGCTTTCCTATATATAGTGCAAGACTTTCAGAAAAATTTGAAAATCAAGATTTAAGGTAACAAGCTATATAAATAGCAAATGTTGAGGAGAATAATTGGATGATGTACAAAC
The DNA here is from genome assembly GCA_004363575.1 of Solenodon paradoxus. NCBI lineage: Eukaryota > Metazoa > Chordata > Mammalia > Eulipotyphla > Solenodontidae > Solenodon > Solenodon paradoxus. Next base: position 129,791 of record RJWH01000195.1, on the reverse strand, counting down.
TCACATACATGCCTAGATTGTGGCAAACAACTACTGGTCATGTGTTGTTTTTTCCGGTTACATTCTAATAAAATGGATAGAAATGAGCTGTTTGTGTTTTTGTTAAACACAAAAGAAAATTTGAGAGGGTCTAGTGGGAATGGGGTGGGGGGGGACATGTATGTAAAACCAGCCATTTTAAGATTCAAAAGCTTGTGTATTGATTATAAAAAGCATTTATTTTCAAAGAATCATAAGATTTGTTGCTATTAAACAAAAGTACTTCTATTTTAAAGGTTTTTAAATATTTAAGCAGGTTTATAAATTGTAATTGCAGATGACATTTGTGCAGTTTTGAAGCTAGATAATACTGTGGTTGGTCAAACTAGCTGGAAACCTATTTCCAATCAGTCATGGGACCAGAAGTTTACTCTGGAACTAGACAGGGTAAGATGAGACGCTTTTTACTTGAATTTTTGTTTATTTATAATTTGTTCTGAATGTTTTTTTTTTTAGATTTTGAGAAGTTCTATTAACAGAATAAAAGGAAGACTTAGGTGTTTTTGACACTCCTCATCTTATAAGTTATACTAAATCCACTACTAAGGTGGAGGAGAATATCAGATTGCTACAGTAGCTTTTATTTGTGCAGTGATTTGAAAATATGTAGTTCGTATTAGCCTAACAGGTCAACAAACAGCTGAGATCTAATATTAAAATATATTTGCTTATTTTAATAATGAACTCTCTTAACCACTAAAGTGATTCTTTTTAATCACCATTTGTAGGTTATATTTTTATAAAAACTGGATTTTAAATGAACTAATATACTAAATTACCCAGTCCTCTGTCTCAATGATTTTCATGAATGATATGAATGAGTAGAAAGCAGTCTATAGCTTTAGAAATTAGCAGAAATTAATTTGGTCTACATTAGATTCGTATCCATGATGATAACTTTATTATTTAGATTCTGATTCACCCTTTGAGGTATGGGGGAAATAATGAAAATTAATCATAATTTTACCTAAAAATAAGAAAGGTTAAGGTTTTTATCATTTAGTATTCAGATTGATGGTACATTATTTTAAAAATTGACATGTTAGTAAAAACAAATTTACAATGTAAATTTTATATGTACTTGAGCAAAATGGTTAATCTTTTATGTATACCAGTATCCTTATCTTCAATACTATTACCTCGTTGAGATATGTTAGGATTGTGTTCATATAAAAATCTTAGGCTTTTGTGGTAAGAACTTGAGTAATGTTTGCTATTTTGTTAATTAATCTTTTTACTAATGTCCATGTGTCTGATCTTCAAAGAACACTAGTTTTATCTTGACATTCATTTTCTGGTTTAGAATCATTCATTCATTTCATGAAAAATTATATGAAATCATTCATTTGTTTAATCAGCAAATATTTATTGATACCTACTGTATTCCAGGCACTGCTCAGTTGTTGATTAGCAATAAATAAAATAAACAAGGTCTCTCAAGTTTCCCTCAAGGCATTTATGCTTCAGTGGCTTTTCAATAGATGTTTCATTAGGTGTATACTTTTTATCATTACAGTGAAACTACGAGTCTCTACCACTTCATTTCTCAAACATTTTTATTTTGATCATTATTAAAAAAGATTCTGCCAAGCTGTGAATGCTAAAGCTCAAGTGTTTATACTTTCCAGTGGTGTGGATGGAAAAAATTATTGTGAAGGAGAAGAGACTAAAGTCATTTAAATTGGTAGAAGACTAATGCTACAGCTGTAAGATTATGAGAGCTGGAAGTAAAATGTGATACTAAAAATACAAAGAAAAGGATAGATGCAGGAAATGAAGGAAAAATTAGTATGAATTAATTACTAATTGCATATGAATACTGAGGAGGAAATTTGTCTATAATCTGTGAAAATAAAATAATGTCTCTGAATTTATAAAAGAGCTCTATATTGGAGAGGGCTGGATTCTATATAACTAGTTTTTTAGCAGTTACAGATGTGGAACTAGCAATTAAGGCTAGATAAATAGCTTTTGAAGTCATCTGATTAGAAGTCACAATGAATGCCATCCAAGTGGGTGAGATCAATTCATTCATTCTGCAAGTATTTATGGAACATTTTATAGGTATCAGGCATTTTTTTAAGTTGGTAGGTTAACAGAGATAGTATATACTCATTGCTCTAAATGAACTGTGAACTCTTAGGTTTAATAATCACTGATTTTCTGTTCTGTGTTAAGCAGCATTGTAGATGCTGTTGATCACTGATTAAAATAGTCAGAGTCCCTATACTTATGAACCTTACATTTTAATGAAAAATAGCTAAATAATAAAGAAGCTTTTAAAAATCTCCAGGTGTAATAAAGGAAGTAAACAGGGTAGTAGAGTATTTAAGGAAAGTCTCTTCAAGTAGGCTACATTGATCTAAGACCTAGCAAATGAAAAGTTGCCAGACTTGCATAGATATAGGGAGAATTTTCCCAGTAAAGAAGCGAAAAACATACAACCGCTTGAGACAGGAGAGAACTCGATGTTCTATTGAGGGACAGAAGATTAGTGTGAAATATCAAATGAAGATAGATGCCAGATTACTTCGTACTTTATAGACTGAAAATTGAAAGACAATTGAAGCACTTTTAATAAGGGTATTGACATTATCTGATTTACCAATGGTAAATGATCTGATAGAAATAAGTACCATGTAATAGCTAAACAAGAGTTACTCACCCAGGCTTTATAAAGAAAGAAAACAAAGGTCTGACAATCAAATATTAAGTAGTATACTAAAGATACGATAGGAGGTTTGCCAAAGAGAAATAGAAAATTTTGAGTTGAATCATATCATACCTTTGATCCAGTATGTGCTATAAAAGTTTATCCAGTAAAAATTTGCCAGTATTGTGAGATGATGAAAATCCTGCTACACATGGAACAATTAAAGAATAATGGAATTTTGAGTCTATTAGAGTTTTAACAAATTTATTGATTGCCTTTAAAGGTAAATGAGAGACACATGGAAAAAATAAGTTGGGAATAACAGTGATTTCAGTTTGAGTGTGTCAACTGATAGTGGCTGTCTGGAGTTCACTGTTAGTTTCCTGGATGTGTCCTAGCCTTCAGAAGCGATTGCACTGGCCCAGAAGCTGTGTTTGCCAAATGTTTGGAAAAGGGGCACCTAGTAAGCTGCAGTATGTGTTTCACCTTTACATTGACTCTGAAGGGGAAGCAGAAGACAATGGGTGACATTTCATTTCAGTACGAAAAGTAATATATTTAAAAAATGCAAATAGACTTCTGTAGGAAATAGTAAGCTCTCAGAAAAAAGTTGAATGAGAAAGTTGAAGAGAATTCTTGTATTAGAAAAAGGTTTTAGTTCTAATAATTTTTTATTTAAATATGATTGACATATTAGTTTCAGTGTATAATGTAATTAATTGGTATTTGTATATACTGTGGAATAGTCAGCACAATAAGTCTAATTAACATCCATTACTATATACATTGTTGTAAAAAACATTTTTTCTTGTGATGAAAACTCAAGTTTTTTTCCAACTCTGATATTTTCTCTTTCAGGACAGGAGGAGAACCAGCATTGTTATATGCTATTGAGAAGCTATTTAAATAAATAAACCAATATAATTCAGTCAGGACCACCAGAGAGGGAAATACAGTTGAGGTTGTTAGTGTATATAGATTGTGTGTGTGTGTGTGTGTGTGTGTGTGTGTGTGTACATAATAGACACACGGCCATAAAATAATTCTTTCCCTTTCCATTCTGTATTATTTTCATTTAGGAGCATTGCATTCTAAAGTTATGTAGGTTTAAAGTATGTTACCATAAATCAACATCTGTATATAACATGTTCACCAATGGTTCACTTCTGTCCTTCACCATATAATTGACCCTTTCACCTAATATCCCTACCACTCTCCCAATCTCTTTGGTAACCACTAATTTGATTCTATAGTTTAAACGTATGCTTTTGTTTGATTCGATGCATTTGTCTGTTTAGTTTCTCTATATACCATCCATGAATTTTTAATGTACTCTTTGATACAATGTAGGCTTTGAAGAAAGACAAACTGGTTTCATTGTCAATTTGCTACTTATTAGCTATTTGCTTGGAATTAAATTACAAAACTATATACTACTGGGCATTTTTTTCCACTATATCTAAAATGAGGATAAAATATACAGTACTGTTAGAATAGAAAACTGATATAATGTACATAAAATGATCAAAATGAGATTTAAGAAAGAATTGTTAGAGGGAGAATAGCTGGTTAGAAGGTTTCCCTTTTGTGGCATATAGTTTTATATTTTAAAAAGAGCTTAAAAGTATTTGTTTTGCAATTATTCTGTAGTTAAGGAATTTGAAAACCAACCAGAGTAGTTACATACATATTAGTACATTTCAGAACTGGTACTAGACCTTCAGTGTCCTAAATGAATACTCTTTCTTCTATGGTAATTTGAATGAGCTACAAGATAGTGTCATCCAGGAGGAAATAGCAAATGATAATGAAAACCTGAAAGAGAGAAAATAGTTTAAAATTACCCAAACCTCATGCTTTGAAAACTAGAAAGATAACTGTTGATTGATTATTTTTTCACTTGAAATTATAGCCTTCACCTAAAATTGTTTTTCTTCTTCATGACATCAGGCATACTTCCCATTTTGAAGTAATTCTCCTTTTGAAACTTTGAATACACTGCCTGACTAAGTAACACTATATATCCCTCAGGTCAACGAAACCTTCTAGGTTCCTGATAGCCATGTTACTTGTGCCGAATTTGATTATAAACTTCTCTTCAGAAGAGACCACATTATTATATAACTCCTTCTGTTTAAATCGTTTACTTTTTCATGTGATTTGTACTCTCTTACCCATTATATTTATAGAATATTTATTTATAGAAAATGTTTGTAGAGACATTTTTGGAAAATGTCATTTTAAACTGACATGTTCATGCCCAACATTTTGCCTCAAAATGTCAAGCTCCTTTTCTGTACCATTATGGAAATAAATTGTCTGACTTTTATCATTCTTAAGGTACAAAGATCCATAAGTCTTTAGAGATGTAAAATACTCTAAACATAATTTAAATATAGAAATATCCAGACAAGCTCAGATTATGTTCTTGGAAGCTCAGAACTCTGCAGCATTATCTCAAGAGGGAACACTGAGCCTTTTTTTGTTTGGGAATTCAGGGTGAGAGATCATTTGGAATTTGCCACTTAAGTAAATGATCTGAAAGTTGCTTATATATCCCAGCCCCCTCATTTTATACATTAATAAAGTATGACCTAGGGGCTAAATAGTTAACCTCTAAGTTATAATCCAGGATTCCTTTTTTTTTTTTTTTTTTAAGGAAAAGTACAGGCAGTAATGAAGGCTAGCAGGCAGGCAGGAAGGAGGAGGAAAAAGCACTTTTTTTTGTTCAGTTCATCTTGGTTGTGCCGCCGCCCCCTAAACCACCCGCGCAACCCGCTTCTCAGGTCTTGAACCTGGGTCCTTAAGATATATGTGAACTATGCACTATACCTGATGTATTAAACTACTAGGCCACCAGGTCATGCCTAATTCAGGATTCTTAATAAAGCCTACTCACTGTCAGTTTTGTGATCTCTGTCCTATCAGCTTGTTATTTCTATATTTTCTTATAAAATTTAGGTTCTATTGTTTATTATAAACACTATAACTATGTAATTTCTCATAGTCCCTGAATTTCTTCAGCCCTCCTGTTATAAAAGTTTAATCTTCCCCTAAAAGATTGGAATAAGAAACAAGAGGGTACTCTAAGCCCTTATATCTAACCTTTTCCTTTCATATTTTCTTTTGATTAGCCTATTATAATTGAGAATAATGTAAATAGTGAAAACAGGGAAGGAATTTGGTCTTAGAATAAAAACTTAGAAAATTTTTAGCAGAACCAGTACTGTTGAGAGAGGAGTAATAGAGAAGTTTCACTGATCAGTGGGGAAAAAAAAGGAGAAAGGAATTCTAGAAACCGAGAGCTAGTAAAAATGTATTAGGATTAATGGATTGGAGTAACTGGGGTTAAAGGATTAATGGATTTTGAGGTACTAGAGAAAGTAAACTTGAGTTTTCGGACATAATGGTCAAATAGAAGGATGTAGGCATCTGAGATTGGGGAAAGATTGCAGTTAGCTGGTATGACTGTGATGTAGGATAGAGAACAAGATTACTAGAGAAGAGCTCAAGGATTTCTTACTATTTATTGATTTTTAATTAGAAATTGTCTTTATACTGTATTATGGATTGACATGTAACTCTCTTAAACTACCTATTTTTTCTCCCAAGTAATTAGAGTAAATCAGCAATTTAGTGTTTATATTATTATGACTATTTAAATATTGTTTACAGATGAACTGTTTCTGTGCCACCATTACATTTCTTTTACCCCCTTCCACTTTGAAATAATAAATGTCTCTAATTGTTTTTTTGTTTTGTTTTGCTTTGCTTTGCTTTGCTTTGCTTAATTTTGTATGTGACTATTATCACCAAGATCTCCAGAACTCTAAAACAATTCCATGTAGGCAAATATGTCTGATAAGCTATCAGTTATTCATATCCCACCCCCACCCCTGCATCACCCTTCCCCTTACATTTTTCTGCTCCAGTTGCTATATAGCTCTCATCTTGAGTCTTGGATTGCTCCTTCATCCTCTTTTGCTTGATTTTGGTGAGTTATGTCCTCCATTTACATGCTGAGGAAGGGGTGAAAGAAAGTTTTAGAGAGCTTTTATATCGGAATATGTCTTTATCTAATTGGATTCTAATTATAAGTTGAATGTTATTTTCATTAAGAATTTATCTTTTGCCCCCATGGGATTCTGAAATTTCACTATGGTATATCTTAGTAGATATTTTTCACTCTTTGTGGTGAGATACTATGTGGCATCTTCAGTTTTGAAAACTCATTGTACTTCAGATCTGAGAAATTTTGTTAATTTAACTTGATAATTTCCTCCTCTTCATTTTGATTGTTAACAATTTAACCTCTTGGATTGATCCCTCTGACTTTTTAATTACTTAGTCTACTGTTTTTTCACCAGTTTGGTTTTTTTGTTCTGTTTTCTAGGAAATTTCAACACCTTTAATACCAAGATATTTATTGAAAAAATCATTTTAATATGATATATTTTTAATATCTAAAAGTTCACTTTAGTTTCTATTTTTTTTTAATAATACCCAGTTTTTTCTCTCATGGAGACCTTGTCCTTCCTTATATTCTTGAGAATTGTGACTTCTACATTTTATTTCTGAGGTGTCCTTATTTCTTCTGAGATCCATTTTATGATGTTTATTATAATGCAGTTGAGTCAAGTGGCTGGCTGTCCTTGGCAGTCTTATGAATAAAGTACTTTAAAAATGATTAAAAGATCATTATGTGCCCAAGTTGTGAGCTATTTGAAAGACAAAACAAAACTAATAGGAAATAGAATGTCATTATACCACTGATACTTGAGTGTAGCTGAGTGTGAGCAACAATTGAAGTTATACCCTTAGATGAGTCCCTTAGATGAACCACAACCCATGAGAAAATTAAGGCATGGTGGATAAGAGCAGCCAGTATGTTTCCATTGAATGGCCTGGCTCTCGAGACAAAAAGAGGAATGAACTGGATTAATTATGTCCACTTTAGGAAATTTTGATACCTTTATTACCAAGACACTTACCAAGAAAAAAATGTATATCTGCCTAAAGTCTTCTATCAGGTAACTCACTCTGGAGGATGAGTGAGAGCGTTGAGATTGAGACCCAGATATTTAATATATAAAAAGTGAAAATTATTTTTCATAGAAACCATGGTGGTAAGGGTGCTTTCCTCCATATAAAAGGATAAAAATTTGAGACATCTTTTTAATTTGGAGTAAGTTTTCTTATTATAGTAAAAACAAAAAAGCCACAGAATAGAAATACAAAGATTTTTTTTCCCCATGTATGAGCAGTCTGACATTGAATGTATTTAATCTGAGATGCTGGTTTTTAACTAACAATGCAGCTATGATAATACTTTTTTTACTTTTGCTGCTTTCAAATTCTAGTATCAAGTGCTACATCATATCCTCCTCTGAGACTGTGGCCTTTGAAAAAATGAACTATGTATATAATCATCTACTTCCTTTTTTCCTTTTTGTCCTTGTCATCTCTTAACCACCAAGCACTCCAGTATTCCTAAGGATTTTGGTTCTTCGCTACAGTATCTGCCATCATGAGGGATTAAAAAAATCTATATATTTACGTAAACCATTTAAAATACCATAAACTTCTTTGAACACCTCAACCCCAGTATACTTTTTTCTTTTTCATTTTAGTGATAAATTGTTCTGAAACCTTAAATTCAGTATGCTGAACTTTGACCAAATTCATTCCCCTAAATTTGATAACTACATAAAAACATCTAGCGTAATACCTTCTACATAATAGCTAATGTAGTAAATAATAGCCTATACTGTTAGTACTACTCTTCTGCTTCTTTTGCTTCTTTAATACAATAAAGCTACATAGTTCATCAGATACTTACATTTTCTTGAATCTTCTGATAGATTTTTTTCCCTTTTATCAGCCCCTTACAAATTTTATTTTCTTCTGTTTACTCTTAAAACCAGTGTTATTCTGAACCGTTTCCATACTGATGGCCCTACAGCATTCTTCAACCTTGTTTTTATACTCACCTGCTATAGAAACCCTAACAACAAATGAATGCTGCCATCTGTATTCTCTGCTTTGATCTGTTCAGTGTTGTTGAAATTAATCACCCATTCTATAAATTTTAGTTTCTGACCTCAGATGTTCTTTTAAAAGCTATTCCACATTTCAGATCTTTATCACAGTAGCAACAGCTTTTCTTTCAACTGTCTCTTCAAGTCTTCTGCCCACCTCAGACCCCTCTACTTTTGTATCGATAGTATTAAAACCTTTAGACCTAAACTCCATCAGATTCCTCCTGTCACCTGCAAATATTCACATATCTTATTCATTTTCAAGAAAGGTCTCTTTCCTGTAAAAATTTATAAACGTTCAGTTTGACTTCTAGTTTTCATTCTTTCTTGTCTCTTAATCCTTGTTTCTGTTACCCTCCAGTTACCTGTATTTTTTAACTTCTACCTTTCCTCTCACCTCTGATTGTTGTTACATATGTTCACATTCCTCCCATTTAAAACATGCTGTTTTGCTTCCCCATTTGCTCTGTTGGTAGGCCTCTCTTTCATAGACACTTTTCATAGACAATTTGTATTCACAAATCTGTTCTTCCTCACCTTACAATTATACATTATATTGAAACTTCTGCTGTGACAGGTTCTGAACAAGACACCTATATAGTGTTTCATTTAATCCTCACAATAAACTTAGGAGATATGTATAATTACTGTCACTGTTTTAAGGATTACTAAATTTTCAGAAGTTTAAGTAACTACTCAAGCCACACAGCTAGGAAGCAGTAGCTACAGGGTATAACACAAGTATCTGAAGCCAAAGACTATGTTCTTTATTGTGTTCTTGGACTGGTAAGGACTGGTAAGTCCTTTCTTTTGGTAGTATAGATTTTAATAATGATATTTTACAATCACAGTAATTAAAACTGACATTTATTTAACATTGACTGTGCTGGCATTGTGTTAATTTTAATTCTCACACAACCCTAGGAGGATGATACCATTATTATATATACTTTATAGGGGGAAAAAAAACCCCCGAGACTCGGAAAGTATAAGGAACTTGCCTGGTATTACAAAACTAGTAAGTTTTATATGGTGTAGAACCTCTTTATTCAACAAATTTATTGAGTGTGTAACATCAGAGCATCTTAATTCTAGAGTCCTTTGTTTCAGATACTATAGTACCTGATGTAATCTAATGTCTACTCTGTATTTAAAATCCTTTAAAGGTAAGTGTAACTTCTAGTTAAAGCAGATTCCTTTACAAGTTATACAAAGTCCTTTATGACTTGTCAATCTTCTCATCTTTATTTCCCTAAAGCATTCCAGGTTTTAACTATGAAAATATTTCTTAGCCCTACAATATATGCTTCCTTAACTTTATATATTCTTTTTCCTCTACTGTGTCCTTGCCTTCTTTAATCTTGTGATTCATCTTTCAACCCAGTCTGAGGAATTCTGATCTTCCTACCAGCTTTCCCTTAGAAATGAATAGCTCTACTTTTTGTGTCATTGTCATACTGTATATGCTTCTGTACTGACAGTATTTACACTTCCATCTTCAAAACAAAAGCAAATCAAACTATGAGCTCTTTGAGAAATGGTCCATTAATTATTTTCCTTTGTATCTCCATCACAGTTCTTAGTATAGGTATTCATGAAATATGAATATAGTGGCATGCCCTAGTAGAGTAGCAGTTTAGTCAGCTGCCGTTAGCTGAGAGCTCAGGCCACTTTGTCCCAAGGACTTGGATTCATGACTTGGACCCATGGTGCTGCTTCTTTTCTCTCTTCCTGCATGCCTGTCTCTGCTTGCCTTCATTCCTACCTGCACCTTTCCTTTAAAAAAATAAAAAGTATAATGAATATAGCATTGTGAACTAAAGAAATAATAAATATTGCTATTTAAAACAAAAGTTTTATAGTCATTAAATACGAGCATCTATGTTATATGAATAAAGTGAATTTAATTCATTCAATGAATGGAAATACCTTAGGCAAAAATAATTTTAAAACTAAAAAGCCACTTTTCTCAACTCCCCCCCCCCCCCGCCCTTTCAGCATATTCTAGTGACACATTGCAATTGGTATGGTAATTCCCAAATAGATCTCCACATAGGCACAAATTAGAATATGAGGAGATGGGAATATGTCTGTTTTCTAATGTGACTCTCTCACATACAATTGAATCTGATTTAATTCTCTATGGCTCGCTCAATTTTTTAAAAAATCTTTGATTTTTAAAAAATTTTCGCTTTGTTCATGGTACAATCATTATAGCTTTTTTTGTCTCTGATCTTTAAAGTAATGTGCAAGATCTGCGCTTGTCACAGTGAGAAATACAAAAGAGACAGAAATGTTCTTTCTATGAAGGACCCTATGGTCTGATCGGTTTGTTTTTTTCCACAGTGTGGAAAATAGAGCTAAAAAAGTTACTTAAGTACAACACAAAGGGATAAAAAGATGAAAAGTGTAAGAGACTAAGAGATGCAGAATAGAAAGAGAATGATTAACACACTAAGCGGAATTCCAGAATGAGGGAATGGAGAGCATGCGATAGTGGCCATGTCTGAAGCAACAATGACCTACAGTTTTCAGAATTGATGACAAATATAAATCCTCAGATTTGAGAATACAAGTCCCTATTTATCCTAAAAGGATAAACTTAAAGATACCCGTATCTGAAAACTTAAGGGGAAAGAAAACATATGGGCTGGATTTGGTCAAGACTACCTTTGTGTAGAAGTTGGATTTTAATTTGGCTTTAGTGAGAGAATTTGAACTTGTGTAAGGGAAAGGGAAAGAATAGGAGAAAATCTTACAGGTTTTAGTGTGGGGAATAAAATACAAGATTAGAAATAGCTGTGTATGTAAAGTCTGAAGCAGATAGGGTAACAGGGAATCCTTGGAACTTTGTAGCATGTGATTTAGATACAGGAAACAGTTATACATATTGTTACAGCACAGTAGTTTGTATTATAATTGTTTACTTTCTCTTTTCCTGTGAAATGAGCAGACTTACCCACATTTATAGGAGGCAGACTTTTCAAGCAAAGATGATAGTCTTATATTCTCCATTCTCTCGTTTGCCTACTCTTTTATTTCTCATCCTCCCAAAAGATCCTCAAGTTTCCCTCTTTGTCAGATTTGCTCCAGTGGAATAATGTCAGTGAATTCCCAAACTGAAAATAATAACTTTCCTGATGTGGTGGTTTTCTGTTTACCCTCAGTTGATTCTGTTGACTTCCTTTCCCTGTCCTACTCTTTGCCCTTGTAGGCTGATAACTTCCAGCTTGTATCCTTGGACTCTGACCTACAATGAGAGACCCTGTTAGGAAATCTAAGGGCAGGAGGACAGGGCAGTCAGGGTGGTTTTTTGTTTGTTTGTTTCAATTCATACTCTAAATGTATACAGTCTTGTTTGCTCTAACTGATAGGTTTCCCAAGCCTGTGTTGTCCTCAGAAGTCCACAGAAACACATTTGAAGTGACATCTGCCATGTACACCTTTACCATCCCACTTTTCTTTGAATTTTTCATGATTTTAGTAATATTCTGTCAGTGTTGCAGACTTTGCTTTTTGTCCTCCTTTTTTTTAGTTTTTAAAGGAAAGGCAAGCAGCAATGAAGGCAAGTAGGCAAACAGGCAGGAAGAGAGAGGAAGAAGAGTCTCTTTATTTTTATTTGGTTGTTCACTTGGTTGTCGTCTGTCGTCTTATCCCCACCCCACCCCCCGCAGCCCCTAAGGTTTTGGACCAGGGACCTTGGGCTGTGGAATTGCTCCCAGATTGTGCCAGACTACTAGGCCAACAGCGTATATGCCCTTTGCCCTCTTGAGCAGTTAAGTCTAGCTCTCATTTTCTTCTATCAGATGTTCCCAGACGGTCTTAATTCATAGCATTCTCAGTGTCCCTGTAATTATTTTCTTTCTTTTTTTAAAGTGGAGGAAGAAGCATTTTTTAAGGAAGAGGGAGGAGTAGGAAGCACTTTTATCTACCTATTTTTGTTTGCCCCCTGCCCCCGTCCTGGGCTACAAAACCAGATCATTGGGCTTTATATACATAGTCTGCATTCCAGCTGCTGGCTTAGCACTGAACTTCCAGGACATGTCGGTAATTATTAAAAGAAATACCTAGCAGTTCTTCTTATTAAACAGTAGTTACCACCTAAAAAGTTGTTGCACCATAAAGGCAACTGTCAACAAAATGAAAGACAGTGTATAGGAGAACATATTTGTTTTATCTGATATGAGATTAATACCCAAAGAACCCATACATACAACTCAATGGAAAAAAAAAAATCAGATTTAAAAATGAATGTAGAGTTTTTCTAGAGAAGACACTCAAATCACCAACAGATACATGAAAAGATGCTGAACATCACTAATCATCAGGGAAATGGCTATCAAATATCTCTTACCTACTAGAATGACTAGCATCAAAAAGACAAGATAAATTTTAGTGAGGACATAGAGAAAAAGGAACCCTTGTATACTGTTGGTGATAATGTAATTTGGTATAGCTACTATAAAAACAGTGTGGAAGTTCTTCAGAAACTTAAAACTAGAACTAGCATGTAATAACTCAGCAGTCCCACTCCTGGGGGGATTGAAAGCACGATATCAAAAAGATATCTGCACTCCCATGTTTATTACAGCATTATTCACAATAGTCAAAAAACAAAACAACCCAAAGTATCTGTCAGCTGATGAACAGATAATGAAGATGTGGTATATACATACAATGGGATATTATTCAGCCATGAGAAAGAATGAAGTCCTGCCGATTGTGATAACGTAGGTGGACCTTGAGATCATGCCAAGTGATACAAGCCAGACAGAGAAAGATAAATACTGCCTGGTATCACTTAATGTGTAAAATCTTTAAAAAATAAAAATTCGAAATCATAGAAACAAAGAATAGAAAAATGGCTGTCATGGGAGAGGAGGTGGAGAAAATAGGGAGATGTTGGTTAAAGGGTACAAATTTTCATAAGTTTATAAAGATCTAGGAATCTAATACGCAGCATGGTGACTTGTTGATAATACTATATTATACAAATGAAATTTATAATAGAATTTGTGTTCTTACTCTATAAATTTATATATTATATATAAATTTGATATAAGTATACTTGAAAATAATAAATATGTGAGGTGATAGATATGTTAACTATATAGGGAGAGTCCTTTCACAACATATATGTATATCAAGTCATCATGTACACTTTAAATATCTTATAATTCTGTCAATTATACTTCCATTTTAAAAGATAGTCAGTAATTTAGTAATTATATCCTAAAAAACCAGTACTTTTTGAGAAAAAAATTGAGACAAAAGTTGTTAGTTTTATTTTTATGTACTATTTACTTACTAATGAGAAATGCCAGCCTTTTGTATAATATCTCAAATCTTGAAAGTAGATTGTACCCTGTATCCTTACCTCTTCCTCCACACTGATGTGGAGGTTTGTTGTTTAAAACCCAGTTTAGCAAAGACACAAGTCATCAAAAGGAATTTGTTGCATTCTAATGTTGACCTATGAACTTACTCTGAACTGGTATGTCTTAATGGTTTCCTGCAGATGTCACTGTGTTTCCTTTGAACAGTGGAAGTAATAACCTCCATTTTCCCAGAGTTCCTTACAGTTTTGGAGCTTCAGCCTTTTTTGTGCTTTGTGATAGCTCTGTACTGGGCTTTTTTTTAATTCAACACATTTTTTAAAAATGTATTGCTCCCCATTCCTCCCCTACAGTAGAGCTAATTCAGTGTCTCTTACTTTTATCTATATATTTAGTCTTTACAGACACTTCAGACAGACATATGGATTTCTTCCACCACAGTTTTTCCTCCTTAATCTTTTGTTCAAATTCATAATAAGACATAATGAAATACAGGTTTGGACCATTTGCGAGTACTTCGAATTAGTACCTAGCTCAGATCAATTGCTCAGCTATTTGGCGATAATTCTTACTCCATTTAAGAAATTCATTGCCATGGAGTTTGATTTTACCTAAAAGCATATCTTTATTTTGCAGAGCTGACTTGCTTCAGCTGGTAAATCACAAGCAAATGAGCAGTCATACTTGAGTTAAAATTTTATAAACATTAAGTAGCATCTCATGTAGAAAGCACTTTGATTTTCAGATGTTGTATCACTGCTTTACCAGTACAAAGCCCATTGGATAATAAGGGTTAAAGTAGGATTGGAATTCTGTGGATGTGTTGAGAATACTGGTATATAAAATACTTTCCTCTGGACTACAGCCTAATAGTCTAGTACTCCCTGGAGCAGCTCCACATATATCCCAAGACCCCAGGTTCAAGACCGGAGGAGTGAGGGGAACAACCAATGTGAACTACTAAGTAAAAGTAAAGTGCTTTTTCCTCCTCCTCCTCTTCCTGCCTGCCTACCTGCCTACTCATCTTCATTCCTGCCTGCACCCTTCCTTTTAAAAAAAATTAAATGCCGTACCCTGGCATAAGAGGGGTCAGGCACAGTTTACATACATCCCAGAGTCCCAGGTTCATGTCCCAGGACCATTGGAAGCAACCAAGTTGAACAACAAAGTAAAAAAATTAAATGAAAATGCTTCTTCTTCCTCTCTTCTTGCCTGCCTGCTTGCCTTCATTCCTGCTTATACCTTTTTTAAAAAAATAAGAAACCTTCATATACTCTAGATCATGTGCATGTCATATTTGAGCAGTCATATTTAAATTGCAGAGTTTTACTTATAGGAAATTGCAAAACAACAAAAAGTGAAGAACTTTTTACCTAAATCTTCACTGTAGGATTTTAGGAAAACTTAGCCTAAGGTTTTCTGATCTAGGCTAGAGGTATATGAGATGATCTTCCATCCTAAATCTCACATCCTCCTAGCTATTCAGTTGGCAGCAGGGAATAAAGAGAGTAAAGAAAAATGAGTCAGTATTTCATTCTTACCAGAGCGGCTAGAATAAATAGCAAATTATATTATTAAATGTCCTTTGATCCAGAGAAACACTGTCTTACCACTTTAATAATGTGAAAGTGTAAAAACGTTTAACAAGTACCGATTCTATCCTCAGCATACTTGCATCTGACTGACCCATAATAACACATCGTCCTCCTTGAGACAGTAACAGAAGACAGGAGAAAGTAGACTTCTCCTCTAGTCAAAAATAATGTAGTCTTAAATTACCAATCATTTGTTTAAATTTATTCACCTTATTTCCCAATGTTTCTAAAATACTTAAACATGCTATCCTAGCATTATAGCCATCTCACTTATGCTATTTGCCAATCTTAAAATAATTACAGTCTGCACATTCTTCTTCTTACATTACAAACATTCTCACTCATAGTAATTATGTATCATAGGAAAAGATTAAGGTAGGAGACCCTGGATTCAATTACTCATTGTTACACATACCTTTTTCTGGTCCTTTTCCTGATGGGTCATGAAACCTTCTGGCACAATATGTCTTGACTCATTTTTTCAAGTTAAGTGTTTTCTGTTTTCATTTATTTCAGCTAGTTTTATTTAAAGTCAGAAAATATGTATGAGGAGTCTTATAGTAAGATGTACAAAATCATAAATTGAAAGTTGCTTTATGAAAGAAGTAGTTCGTTACTCATTGATCCTAAAAGGAAAAACATTTGTCTTTTGTGGTTGGTCTATAAAATGCTGAAAAAAGTAAAATCTAATACTTTATAATTAGAATCTAAATAGACTGTCACATAAATGTAGAGATCAGTTTCTGACTTGACACCAAACTACAAATTGTGTCATACATACAAGTGGGACTCAATAATTATTAAAACCTTAAATGTGTTTTTCTATGTAAGCATTACTTTTAGGAACTATGATATTCTTCATCTGGATATTGTAGTATGCTTGTCCCTAGTTCTTGAACATTCAGGTTCTAGCTCTCTTATTTTTTAAAAAAAGTTATAATAAGTGGACGTCTTTCTTTATAAAATTTTGTCTGAATTTCCATTTTCCTTCCTACCTATGCATGCCCCTGCTATTCCCATTACCCAGTGGTACTCTTCTGAAGATTAAATGACCTGATATTCTTAAGAGTGTGCAGTACACGGTGTGGCACACTGTCAGTGCAGAATCAACGCTATTTGCATAGCTTTCCCTGACTCAGCATTGCGTCAAAGAAATAGGAATGTTTGAAATGAGTCCTTTGAGGTGAGCACTGGGGTCTTTTAGCAATAGCACAGCAAATGGTACCACATGGATGAGGAAAATTTGAAAGATTAAAACTATGAGATGGAAAAGTTTCTTTGATCATTTATCTATATTGATTGTTTCTAGGGTATGTTCTTGACAAAGAAGAAATACCTTAGCTGGAGACCACTGAAATAGAAATATATTCCTTTGAATTAAAATGTATGTTTGTTAAAGCAGTAAATAATATAAAATATTACAAATCCCTCTGTAAAATTATGTGGCCATTGTATGTGTATTTTCTTTATTATATTCTTATACTTTTTGTGATTTTTTTTCATGTGTGTCCAATGATGTCTTATCTCTTTTCTTTATTTTTTTTTAATTATCCTAGTCGCGTGAACTGGAAATTTCAGTTTATTGGCGTGATTGGCGATCTCTGTGTGCTGTAAAATTTCTGAGGTTAGAAGACTTTTTAGACAACCAACGGCATGGCATGTGTCTCTATTTGGAACCACAGGGTACTTTATTTGCAGAGGTAATAAATGTATTACACCGAATGTGCTTAACTACAATTGAAATTGCATATCTAGGTAGCATAATGTAGAAGTAGAAAGAATGGACTGAAAAGCAGAGAAGTTGATCTCTTGGCTCAACTTGAAGCAAATCATTTATCCTTTTTAGGTCTATTTTCTTATAGAAAATGAGCAGATTGGACTAAATTTTACATAATATTTTCTCATTATGAAAACTTAGAAATTAAGTGAATTTCTTGAACCATATATCCAATATTATATTAATGTCAACTTGAAATTTCTTCACTACAGGTTACCTTTTTTAATCCAGTTATTGAAAGAAGACCAAAACTCCAAAGACAAAAGAAAATTTTTTCAAAACAACAAGGTAATTACCAAAAAATCAAATATAAAAGAATGTTTTGGTGTTTTCATAAATAGAAAATCTATAAAGTATTTGAAAAGTAATATGCATCTTTGTTTTTGTTTTCGTTTTGTTTATTTCTAACTTTTTCTTGAACATTTCTGACATATCCATAAGTAGACTAGTGCAGTGTACTTTCACTGTGCGTCACAGCGGTCACCTCATGGCTGATTTTATTTCATCTCTATTCCATCCACTTACTACTACTTTAGATTATTTGAAGCAAACTCAAACATCATATTGATCCATGCATAAATATCAGTCAGTATCTAAAAGATAATTTTTTAAAACTATAACCACTTAACTAGAGTTAAGGGGGGAAATCAATTGTTGTTTGTTTTTAAAACTTTTTGCTATTTTGCTCTAGCTTTTATTTTTTTAAGGAAATGTTCAAGATGCTGTCAGGAATGAAGGTAAATAGATAAGCAGGCAGGAAGAGAAAGAAGCATTTATTTTTTTATTTCTTATTTTTTTTGTTTTTCATCTTGGTTGTTCCCCGTGGCCCCAGGACACGAACCACGGTACTTGGGTATGTGAACTAAACTTGGCCTAAGGTGACAGACCTAACCAGTACTCCAATAGGACCCACCTGCGTTCATTTTTAATAACAGATAGTTGTGAATAATTCCAAGTGACAATTTTTATAAATTTTATAAATTCTTCATAGATTATAAACTGATAGATATTAATTTAAAATTTTAGCTTTTGGCAATGTATTAAAAAATTACTTATTCTGTTTTCTTTCACAATATCCACAGGCAAAACATTTCTCAGAGCTCCACAAATGAATATTAATATTGCCACTTGGGGAAGGCTTGTTAGAAGAGCTATTCCTACAGTAAATCATTCTGGAACCTTCAGCCCTCAAGCTCCAGTGCCTGCTACAGTGCCAGTGGTTGATGTACGCATTCCTGAACTAGCACCTTCAGCAAGGTATGTGTCTAAAATTTTTACATGTCACTTTTTTGAAATAGTTACTGTGACATTCATGCATATTGATTACAGTATGTCTTTTAAATGTCTCACTTTTTCAAAAGTGACTTCCAAATTTTAATTAATTAAAAATGTATTTGCTTTCATTTTAAAACTACTTAAAATATTTCCTTCTGATTACTGTTTTTGGTGCATTACTTTCTCTTCTATAAGTGATTCTACAGTAACCAAATTGGACTTTGATCTTGAACCTGAACCTCCTCCAGCTCCACCGCGTGATTCTTCCCTTGGAGAAATAGGTGTATCTGCTGCATTAAGAGATTCGGATACTTCAGGACAGGCAAGACTTTTTAAATCTTGTATAATTCCTTTTCATCAAATCAAATGCCAATAAAAACATTAGAGTGAATGAAGTATACATTTAATTAAAAATTACCTGTGTGAATTGTGTGTTTCTTATAGGTAAACTTTTCTTAACTAAATTAGACCGAGTTGATAGAAGATGACCAGCTAGAACATAGGAGCATAGTTGATATTACATAATGATATTGCCTGAAGCACTCATCATCTTTTAACTTAGTTAAAATGATTTATAATATGTATTGAGGTTATACTAATGTGACAGTTTTTCACATTTTAAATAGGTTCCATATAAAATTAATAAAAATGAGAATAATAACCATGTCTGAATTTTACTTTTTTTCCCTAGTTATATTGATTTGACAATTTTTCCTTAATTTAGTACTTTAGAAATTAAGTTATTTTCTGAATAGTTCTATGATTTAATGAATATTTACTATTTTACAGGATTCAGAGACTGTTTTTGATACTGAGAATGACAGAAATAGCATGCTTCCAAAACCCCTATCTGAAATTGAGCCTGATACTCCTCAGTCAGGCCTAAAATATAGTGGTATTCGAGAATTTGAGGATAGAAGGTAAAGAATATATACACAACTTTGCTACTATGTATTTGGTCCCATACTTTTGCCTTATTTTTTAAAATTCAAATTACTGTTTTCAGATCTCAACAGATGTTTCAGTTTAATCTGCAAGACTTCAGATGTTGTGCTGTCTTGGGTAGAGGACATTTTGGAAAGGTAGGTAATCTATCAAATTTTCTTGGAATATGTTTAAGATGAATAACTTAAATGGGAAATAATTATTTTAATCTAATTTTAGGTGCTTTTGGCTGAATATAAACACACAAATGAGATGTTTGCTATAAAAGCCTTAAAGAAAGGTGACATTGTGGCTCGAGACGAAGTAGACAGGTTAGTTTCTTTAAAAAATGAAATTTTTTTAATGTTATAAAAATTGATGTATAGCAATAGTGCATTACAGTCGTCCCTTGCTATATTGCGGTTCACTTATCACGGCTTCACTGTATCGCGGGTTTTTTTAAAAAATGTATCTAATTTTGTATCATGGAATTTTTGCTATATTATGGGATTTTGCGGTATGCATCTACTTCACTAGTGAGTACCCACATAGAGTTTTATATGTTGTTAAAATTACATAGGTTTAAGAGTGTAGAAATTGTTTATGAGTGTGGGAAAGGTTAATAAGAGTGTGGGAAGGGTTCATAGGAGAGTAGGAAGGGTTTATAAAATCTTAAAATATATATAAATAATAAAATAAATTATAATGCTTCAACTTCGTGGATTTTCACCTATCGCAGGGGTCTCTGGAACGTAACTCCCGCGATAGTTGAGGGATTACTATGTATTTTCATAGTAACATGTTAAGAAATTAAATAAATTAATGTTTCTGTCCTTGCTATTGGTAGGCATTATTTAAATACTGGTTTGTTCTCTTATGATATTTTACTGGTTAGTGAATACCACAGAGAAGGTAAAATGTTTAAACTAATTCTGTTAAGCCATACTTGTGGCTTAGCGGCTAAGGTACAGTCCATGGTAAGCCCAGAGATCCCAGTTCAAGACTCGAGGTCATAGGAAGGGAAAATAAATACAAAAAATTATACCAAATTGCTGCTTTTGATGTTTTGTCTTTCATATGAGAAATTTTTAGGATTATGATAGATCTTAGTATTGAGCTTTTTCCTTTATGTAAATAAAATCTTTTCCTTTGAATTTTCTTATTAATTTCTTATTTATTTTTTGCCTCTGTTACTTTTGTTTTAAGGAAAGGTACAGGCAGTAATGAAAGTGAGCAGGCAGGAAAAGAGAGGAGGAAGAAGTATTTTATTTATTTTTAATTTTGTTGTTCATCTTGGTTGTCCAATTAGATAACCTAATTATTAATAAAATAAGTTTACTGGTATCTTTTTTTTTTTTTTTTTTTTGGATCAGGTACTAAAAATAAATCCAAGTTTTATTTTAATAATGTGACCTAATTTTCTTTTACTTTTAAGTTTATTTACTAAATATTTTAAGAGAAAGGAAGAGTGGTATTTTTGTTACTTAGACAAAATTAGTGTTCCAAAGTCAGTAAGTTTGACCACTGTTCTTAATAGCAACTTGAAATAGTTCTTAGAGGGAAAGTCTGTGATTGTTACAGATTTTAAAGAGAGATTATATCATTTCAAGGAATGTCCTTAAAAACATAGTATAGAATTATCCAAGAAGCCTCTTTAGTTTTTAGTCTTCTGTATAAAATTAAAGTTTTATATATCTTTACCTCAGCTTCTTATATTGTATTTGGTTACTGTAGCTTATGAATTATAAATACTGTCCTTGAAATTACCTTGGTCACAAGCTTTGTATATTTTCAATCATACTTTAGGTTGCAAAATTTCTGGTGAATATTTTGCAATGTACCCCTAATTAAGCTTTTTTTTTTCATTAGCTATTACTAAACTCTGCTACTCTGATACTGTTGATGTGCGCTATCTCATCTTTGTGTCATGCTAACAATATATTTTAGTCTTTATGAATATTTACTCGAGGTAATATTGGTTTATAAGTTTAAGTTTCAACTGTATAGCTTTATATTTCAGCCTCTATATATCCTACATAATTACATTAATCTATTTTGATTAAAATTACATATATATAGATTAATTTTTCAAAACTAAGACACATTTTATGTTTTAAAGTTGTTTTAATTAAGACTATGCTTATTTTAGAGTTTAGTAATTTTTAAAGAATGTTATTTCCAACTAGAACTTTATAAAGAAAAACTTTTTTGATTTTTCATTGTTTTCTCTTACAGCCTGATGTGTGAAAAAAGAATTTTTGAAACTGTGAATAGTGTAAGGCATCCCTTTTTGGTGAATCTTTTTGCATGTTTCCAAACCAAAGAGCATGTTTGCTTTGTAATGGAATATGCTGCCGGTGGGGACCTTATGATGCACATTCATACAGATGTCTTTTCTGAACCAAGAGCTGTGTGAGTATGCTTTAGACATTTCTTAGAGTTTTTCATGGCTGATTTCTTGGGAAGAAAAAAAGCTTTCTGAATTTTAGACTTTTTATTTTTCCAAATGCAATATAATCTCTTCAGGGAATGTGAGAATTCTTTACTTACTTTTTTTCATACATAAATATTTCTATTTACCCTCATGTTCATGTTGAAAATTTCATGCATTCCCAATCACAATTGATAATTTTGATACACAATTTAGGTTCATTTTAGTAAAAATTTTTTGTTTTTTTGTTTTTTTTTTTTCTGTTTTCTCCTTAGGGAATGTCATCTACAGGATCACAGCTTTACATACTAACTATACTCAAAGTACATGGTTAAATGAGAAAATAAAGTATAGAAAAATCTGTACCAAATATTTATATAAAAGTTATATTTGTATTTTCAAACGGTCAAAGAACATATATTAAGTATTTGCTTGGATATGCTTATGATATCCCTGAAAGAATATAAAATACTGATGTGTGTATCCATATGTGTGTGCGTGTATATATATATATTTATATATACACACACACATATATGTACACATATATGTAACCATCAGTGCTTTCATTTTGTAGAAAATACACTTCCACAATCACCCTTCTTGTTTTTTTAATTAATTATTGTATGAAGGTTTTTCTTATTCAAATGCATAAGAATAAATAATTGCAAACACTTTAGATTGAATATTATGTTTGTTTTTTTTTCTATAGTTATCACAGTTTTGTAACTCTTAAGCCAGAATTGGAATCTCAGTAATTGTTTTTAATAGTTATATTCTACATACTTAGTATTTACCCAATTTGTATCTCCAACACTAGGCTTCTTGCTTAACTTTACAATTCGATAACATGTAGCTACCAACTTGGCTTTTTCCTTTGTATAGCCAATGAGTATTTCTTGTTTACTTTCTCAAATAAAACTCAGGACTTTTCCTGTTCTACCTAATACACCCCCATCCCTCACCTATCATTTCCCAGGCTTGTTACTCCTCTGGAATTCTCTGTCTTCTTCAATAGTGCCATCTACTAGTTTTTCACTTGAAATATGGGTAGTCATTATTTATTCTTTATACCTCTCACAGGCAACATCTAAAGCATTAGCAGGACCAATCAATTCTGCCTCCAAATAATAAAAATTATAAACTAATAGTAAACTTTTACTGAATTTATTCTTGAATTTTTCTAACTTGTCTGCATTTTGATAAAATAGCAACTGACAGTTGTGTAGCATTCTCCCTTTCATTTATTTGATTCTTATATTCATCAGAGTTAAAGAGAGTATAATAGTAATAGTAATAATACTAATAGTAATAATAGTACTGTTGTTATACCTTCAAGTTTTAGAAAGATGAAATAGATGATAAGTTCTGATAAATAGTGAAGCTTTCAAAAAGGAGGCAAAGCCAAAAGGTAGTAGAAAGTTACTAAAAAATCATTCCCTGAATATTTAAAAATTAAAAGCAGGCCCTCTACTAGCACTCGGCTAACTAATGACCATGGAAATTTTTTGTTTTGTTTTGTAATAACTTCTTTAAAAGAAAAATAAAATGTACTTCTGCCTTAAGAAAACTTTTTTTTTTTTTGCTGTAACTGCAAATATACAAATGAAAAAATTAAGCCCAGTGAACTATAAGAATAAAATGCTGTTGTAAAACTTTTTATTTTTAATTGTTTTACATTTGTTGAAATAACTTTGGTTTACAAAATAACATGAACTCATATGTGCAGGTTCTTAATTCTTCAGATAACATAACAATACACCCTGCCCACCACCAAAATGCCAGAAGTTCTTCACATTGTCCATTGGCCCCCACCGTCACCTGCCCCCACACCCCACTCCATTTCCTGCTGGTAACCCCAGTTCTACTGCTAATGGCCCAGGGTGGTTTTTGTAAAGTCTGTTCCTTTGCTTTGTTTCTTTATATTCCATATGTGAGTGAGATCATCCATTGTCTGTCTTCTTATGACTTGACTTCACTTCACATAACTCCCTCTAGTTCCATTATGTTGTCTGAAATAACAGGAATTCATCTCTTCTAAGAACTACATAGTTTTCCATTGTGTATATAAACCACATCTTCTTTATTCATTCATCTGACGATGGACACTTAGGCACTCCAATTCTTGACTGTTGTAAATTATGCTTCAATGAACATAAGGATGAATATATGCTGCAAATTAATGTGTTTTGGGGCAAATATCCAGATGAGGGATGATGGGATTAAATGGGAGTTCCATTTCCCAATATTTTTCGAAATCTCTACTGCTTTCCATAAGGATTGTACCAATTGCACTCTACAGACAGTGTAAAAGTGTTAGCTTATTCTGCATCCTCACCAGCATTTGTTGTTTCCTGACTTTTGAATAATAGCCAGTATCTGTGGTGTAAAGTGTATCTCACTGTTTTTTATTTCCCTAATACCAAGTGAGGAAAAATACTTTTCCATATGTCTTTTAGCCATCTGTATGTCTTCTTTGGAGAAATGGCTGTCCAAATCTTCTGCCCATTTTTTGAGTGGATTGTTTGTTTTTCTGTTATTAGGTTTTATAAGTTCTTTGTATATTTTGCCTTTGTCAGATATATGAAATACATATATCTTCTCCTAGTCAGTAGGTTGTCTGTTTCTATTAGTGATAGTTTCTTTTGCTGTGCAGAAGCTTTTTAATTTGATGTAGTCCCATTTGTTTTCTTTTCTTTTTGTTTCTCTTCATGTTGGAGTTGAATCCCCAAAAACTAATGACATGGAATTCCTTTCCTGTATTACCTTCCAGGTAATTTATGGTTTCTGGTCTAACATCCAGATCTCTAATCCATGGTGTTAGAGAGTGATCTAGCTTCATTCTTTTGCATGTGGCTGTTCAGTTTTCCCAACACAGTTTATTGAAAAGACTTACCTTCCTCCATCGTATGCTCTAGACTTCTTTGTTGTAAATTAACTGACCGGAGATGAGTGAGTCTATTTCTGATGATTCACTTCTGTTTTACTGATCTGTATCTGTTGTTATTCCAGTACCATACAGTTTTGATCACTATCACTTTGTAGTAGCATATTTCAGTATCTGGGAGTGTGATACATCCAGTTTTGTTCTTTTTTTTTTGTGATTGCTTTGGCTGTTTGGAGTCTTTTGTTGTTCCATACAATTTTTAAATTTTTTGTTCTATTTCCTTGAAATATGCCTGAGGGATTGATGGGCACTGCATTAAGCCTGTCTTGTTTTAGGTAAGATGGTTATTTTAACAATGTCAGTCACAAGCAGGGGATGTCTTTCCATCTCTTAGTATCTTCCTCTATTTCTTTTAAGAAAGACTAACAGTTTTCATTGTATAGGTCTTTTATCTCCTTTGCTAAGTATATTCTAAAATATTTCATTCTTTTTGCTTCTATTATAAAAGGGGTGGTTTTCTTGATATCATTCTCTTCTATCATATTATTTGAGTATAGAAATGCAATGAATTTTTGTGCATTGGTTTTATAGCCTGCCATTTTACTGCATTCTTGATTAATTCTAGGACATTTTATTTTTGTTTTTAAAGGAAAGGTGCAGGCAGGAATCAAGGCAAGCACCAAGTAGGTTTGGAATAGAGAGAAAGAAGAAACATTATTACTTGTACATCTTGGTTGTGTTCCCTGCCCCCAGGACTTGAACCCAGGAACTAGGGATGCATATAGACTGCACGCAGTTAGGCAGAGGACCTGACTGCTACTCCATCAGGGCTTGCCTATTTTAGTAATTTTTAATGGAGCTTTTAGGATTTTCTGCTTATGTAATCATGTCACCTGCAAACAGTGATAGTTTTACTTCCTCCTTTCCAATTTAGATTCCTTTTATTTCTTCTTACCTAGTTTCTCTGCCCAAAACCTCCAGGACTGTGTTAAATAGCAGTGGTGAGAGTCAACAGTCTTGTCTTATTCCTGATCTTAGAGGAGATACTTTCAGTTTTTCATCATTGAATATGATGTTGACTCTAGGTTTATCATATATGGCCTTTATTAAGTTGAGGTATATATCTTCTATCCCTGTTTTATGTAGAGTTTTTATAAAAGATGGGTGTTGGTTAAATCTTGTCAAAAGCTTTCTCTGTGTCTATTGATAAAATCATAATGATCTTTCTCCTTGCCTTTGTTGATGTAGTGTATTACATTAAGAGATTTACAGATGTTTACTCATCCTTGCATCCCTGGGATAAATCCCACTTGATTATGATGAATGATCCTTTCACTATATTGTTGGATTTGATTTGCTAACATTTTGTTGAGCGTTTTACATCTATGTTCATTAGAGACATTGGTCTATAATTTTCTTTCCAGGTGACCTTTTTATCAGCTTTTGGTATCAGTGTGATATTAGCCTCATAGAAAGTGTTTGGAAATGTTCCCTGTAGGTATTAATTCTCTGAAAGTTTGATGAAACTCACTAGTAAAGCCATCTGGTCCTGGTCTTTTATTTGGGGGAAAGACTTTTGATTACCTCTTCAATTTGCTTGTGATAAGTTCTGTTCAGGTTTTGCATTTCTTCCTGATTCAGTCTTGGTAAGCAGTATGTTTCTAAAAAATTGTCCATGTTCTCGAGGTTGTCCAATTTATTGGTATAGAGCTATTCATAGTAGTCTCTTGTGATGTTTTGTATTCTTGTGGTATCTCTTGTAACTTCTCCCCCTTTTCTTGCTCTTCTACTCCTGGGACCCTGTGATGCAAATGTTGTCCTCTGTTGTCATCCCATGGTTCTCGAATGCTGCTTCATGTCTTTTCATTCCTGTCTCTTTTTACAGATTGTGATAGCCCAATAGATGTTTTCTAATTGTTCTGTGAGGAGGAAGAAACCTGAAATCTTAACAGTAAAACTTTAAGTCTGTAAAACTTTAAATCTGAAGTGCCTCCCTTTTAATCCTTCAGATCTCACCTCATGTATTATGTCTTTAAAGATCCTTTCCTGAGTACCCTGTTAAAGCATCACCACATCACTAACTTCCAAATCAGATTATTCTGTTCTGTTTTCTATTTCTTTTCTCCATAATAATTTATTTCTACCTGAAATAAATTTAGTTTATCTTCTATATTTTTATCATTTGTCTTTCCCCACTAAAAACGAGCAACAAGGACTATGCGTCTTCTCCGTAGTGGAACACCTAGAAAGATGATTGGACATACCAGACAGGCTGGGAGTTTTTATTGGCTGAAGTTATGAAATCTAAATTAGTTTTATTCCTAGCTTTGCTGTTTTCACCTATATAACTGTAGACAATGTATTGTCTGAGTGCTTCATTTTCTGCTTCTGTAACATGTTTATCTAGAAGAGTTAATTTGAAGTCAATAAATGAAAATATGTAAGACAGTACCTAACAAATAGTAAGCATTCAGTGAGATATATTTATTTTAAACAATATACCTAAGTGTTTAGTATCACAGTCTTTATCTTTCAACAATTAATATAAAGATTAATATTCCTAGGCTCAAGTTTTCCTAATATCCAAATGCTTTTACCCAATTTACATGAAGAAGGAAACCTTGAAAGTCATCTTCATCTTTTCCATCTCCCTCATGCTCTATAGCTGATGAGACACTAAGTTCTGTCTTGCTAGTTTTCTTCGTTTCTCTTGAATTATCTCTTACTGCATTGGATGTTTCTGATGTCCTTCCATCTGTACTCTAGGTAGCCAGTTCGTTGCAACCCTCACTCTTATCAGAAAGGTCTCTAATATATTATCCCTCATTTTGTCCTGCTGAAAAATGATTTGTTTTTCTGTCACTGAAAAGAAATTTCACTATCAGTGATATTTAAGATCCTTCATAATTTGACCCCAGGCTGTCTTCAGCTCCGTCACCCACGTCTTCTGCATCCTTTACTTCAACCACACCAAACTTACTATTAGTTGTTATATGTGTTATGCTTTTTACACATCTTTTTCTTTTAGGGGAATGTTTTTTATACCCCAACTCGACCCCCGTATGAAAAGTCTACGTTTCACACTATCCTTCTGCTCTTGTGTTGTAATCTTTCCGATAGAACCAGATCATGTATCTATTCTGAGGACTTCAGTGATTCCACCAGAAAAAGTTAATGACTTCA
This sequence comes from Solenodon paradoxus, assembly GCA_004363575.1. Taxonomy (NCBI): domain Eukaryota; kingdom Metazoa; phylum Chordata; class Mammalia; order Eulipotyphla; family Solenodontidae; genus Solenodon; species Solenodon paradoxus. The sequence goes on along the minus strand of RJWH01000195.1, from coordinate 101,653 downwards.
GATATAGAGTTAACTTCACCCTCAATATCTAGCACATCTTACTATGTCACACAGTAAGGACTAAATATTTGTAAAATTATTTCATTACAGAATTCTGCTTTGAAGCATAAAAGTATAAAATGGGATTCAAGAGCAGTAGAATTTAATTAAACTTCTTTTGACTTTATTCTTCAGATTTTATGCTGCATGTGTAGTTCTTGGGTTGCAGTATTTACATGAACACAAAATTGTTTATAGGTAAGTGAAGTTTTGGTACTACTAATGACTTAGGTGTGAATTAGAATAAAGATATTTTGTGTTTTACCACAGCATCTTAATTTTATCTTTCATATAAGTGACCTCTTAAAAAAAGGCAAATTTGAATTTGAAAAATGTGGCTAACACACTAATTATATGATGAACTTCTCTGCCCATTATTTTATTAAAATAGTCAGATTATAAGTTGGCCTATGATAGTATAGTTAATCAGTAATATTTATCCTAGTATTTCACATCTAATGTACTGCAGAAAATGTCTACATATCAGTACTACTCAGAATGTGAGGATAAGTTAAATAGTTTGTGCTAGAGTGTAAAGCATAAACCTGCTTCCTTCATTAAGTCTTGCTGTCAACTAAGCAATACATATTTCATAACACAGCTAATGTCTGTACTAGCATAAGCATCTTGCTAAATTATAGACTAGTGAAAAATAGTTCATAGCCTAGTAGCTAGACTGTCGGTGGCACTTTGAATAGCAATGCTCTAGACCAGGGAAAGCATGAGAAGGCCAATCAAAATGTTGAGACTTGGATGTGCCCTGATGACTCAGATACTAATAACTGGGGCTGAAACGCAGACTTTGTAGAGTTCAAAGATCTGGGACCCAGGACCAAAGGTTGGGATGAGTAAAAATACATTCACATACAAAAGTGCTGCTTCTTCCTCCCTCTCTTTAAAAAAAAAACTAGGTGACTTAAACATCAGCTTATTCTAACCTTTAACAATAATTTCACAGGTAGAGTTTTCCTAGTGGTCCTGTTTTACTTAAAGCGTACACAGTTTCCAACTTAATTTATAGTCAGTTTGTGTATATGAATAGTTTTCTCTTTATTTTGAATTACTCTCTTAAATTAAACCAGTCTTCCGATATGTTATACTTTTACTGGACAACTAGTTGTTTCTTATGGATAGGGTGCAGATCAGTTTCAGATTTAGTCTAAATTGGACTATCACAAATAACAAATTAATAAAACCTGAATTAAGGATATTTGAACTTCTTTAAAACATGTAAAGAGAGAAAACATTTCATTTTCAAGTTTATTCTTTTCTGTATAACAGAAGAAAAATTCGGAACGCTTATTATGTAGGGTAATAAACTTATCAAAAAAAAAGAAAAATAAGAAAAATTAACTTTCGTAGTGTAGCATTTAAATCTCAAATCATAACTTGAAAACTTCCTTTTTAGTAAAGAAAAAAACACAATTCCTCTTGAAATGATGTTTTTCACTACATGACCTACTGATTTCTTTTTTCACTTTTTTTTGTAACAGGGATTTGAAATTGGATAATTTATTGCTAGATACAGAGGGCTTTGTGAAAATCGCTGATTTTGGTCTTTGCAAAGAAGGTAACTAGATATTTTAAAGTTCCTTTTCTAATACATTGCTATACCTTTATACTTTGGTAGTTTTCGATTTGTCTGTGAAAAGCAAAATGTATTTTTAACATTAATTTATTCTTAAGACATTACATATTATTCATATAACCCTAATTATCACATTATTAAGAATTTATTCTGTAGATATGAATAACATTAGGCATTTGGAAATCGTAGTATAAAACTAAGATTCTCCTTGCATAATTAATAATTTTACCACTACTCTAAGGAAGCATTGATTTTTGTACTCTGCTGGGACTGTACATAGTGAATTACATAGACCTAATAACTTCTGGTTTCTTAGGATTTTGTAACATTTTTAAATAGGAAAACAATTACATACCAAGTGCTGTCTATATATTCAAAAGTAAATAAATTAACAAATTAAAGAAATTATAATCAGAGGAATCATAAGAATATAAAGAACATGGGCTTCGACAGCAGGAAGACTTAGGTTTAAGTACTGGCTCTGTCACCTATTTTCTTTGTATCTTTGGATGAGTTACTTTTAACCATAGTAAGTATTTTTTCAGCTATACAGTGATTATTGGAGTATAATGAGACAAGAGATAATTATGTGACACTGTGCCAAAAATATAGTAAAAAAAATTCTTATCTTTACTTTTAATAAGTTGAATTATAACATTGTTTCCCTCTCTATGCTCTTAGCTTTTCTTTTCATATCTTTGTTTCCATAGCACATAGTAGTACAGTGCTTACTTAGCACATGATATTAATAAGTAGAATGAATTAATAAACTTTATAAATGTATTTTATCAGTTATCCCCAACCACCTAATTATTGAATGCAATAAAACTTTTTCTCTCATTGAACTTCTCTGTATTGGATACTGTTGATTTATATGCTTTTGTTTCTCAGAGTCTGTCTTTACATGGGTCTCTTCATTGCTAGTTTTTAACTGGAAATTATGCTAGTGATTCCCAAATCTATTATTTCCTTTTCTGACATGTATATTCAACTATCTGCTAGACAGTTCTACTTGAATAGTCAATAGCCACCTCAAAAGCTGTATAAGCAAAAATAATCTAGTTGATAGTGCCACAATTCTCTGAGTTTTCCAAACTGAGATTGTGTAATTATATCAGGACTCTCTGTCAGGACTTATTCACATCCATTAATCACAGCCACCAAATTGTGCTAAAATCTACCTCCTTAGTATTTCTTAAAGCTTGTAATGTATACAGATATTAATTTATGGAGTACAGCTGAAACTTACATAATATAATGTAGTGTTACTTTAATAAAAACTTTTAAAAATATAAGAAAGCTGTAAATGAGATAAGATGACTTTATAATTGACATGACTTGCATTAATATGTCATAGATATTATTACTATAAACAAAACAAGGCAAGAATTAGATTGCAATAAAATATAATTAAAGTATGATATATGTAATGTACTTTAGTTGTGAACAGAGCACAGAAAAGCAAGAAGCATTAGTTCTCTTTCTGTCTGTTGTTATGTCTTTATTATTAATAACTTTCCTAATCCTGGTTATTATATCAAATCATTTTTGAACTATTTTATTCAAGAGAAATACTAATATGACAGTGTTAAAGCAATTTGCAAAAAACTAAATCCTTCACCTTAATGTGTCATGTAATTATGCCCTTCAAGCCTTGGTCCATTGACTTAAATTCATTTGAAAAGATTTTCAGTCATAAATATATACCTTTTTAAATTTAGAATTGAAAGCTTTTCTTTACATTTTTGATAAGATAGCTTTTATAATAAGTTTTAACATTTTAGAATAGATACTGTATTCAATATGTAAAGTGTATATTTGATGTTTTGCTAAATTAAGAAAAATATATTTGAAAACTAGTTAAAATATTAATACTATATTTCTGTATTATATGACACATTTGGTCAACTCTTGGTTTTCCAAGGATTTACTTTTTGGCATTTTTCAAACTGTTTAATGTTTTCTTAACAAAGAAAATAAACATTTTAAAAGATTGAATTGAAATGGTGATGAAATTGAAGTACAGAATCAGTTCCTTTGTTGTAACTTCTTATCATTATTTGTTAAATAATGACAAGAAAGAGAAAATAAGCAAGTAAAATGAACCAGGGTGATTTTATTTATTTTTACCCATTGGTTAAATAACGGAGTTCTTATTACACAGTTTTTTCTATAGCCAATCCTTAAAATTTTTCTTTAAAGAATGTCTCTAGTATGGCATGCCCTGGAGGCATAGTGGATAAAGCCACTGGACATAGTCTGTATGCACACATCCCAGGACCCAGGACAAGACCTGGGTCAGAGGAAACAACCAGTATGAACAACTAAGTAAAATAAGTAAATGTTTTTTCCTCCTCTCTCTGCCTGCCTGCCTATTCACCTTAATTCTATATACATTTCCTTTAAAAAAAAGAAAAGATATTGGTGTATCTTGAGTTTAGTTACTATGCAATTTTAATTTTGCTTCCTAAGGATATTTTCTAATTTTTATGTCAATTTTTTTTCTTTACTAACAAAAACTTAAATTTTACCTTTTTTAGGAATGGGATATGGAGATAGAACAAGCACATTTTGTGGCACTCCTGAATTTCTTGCACCGGAAGTATTAACAGAGACATCCTATACAAGGGCTGTAGATTGGTGGGGTCTTGGTGTACTGATATATGAAATGCTCGTTGGAGAGGTAAGCAGTATAAAATAAATGACAAAGAAGGAAATAAAAGTGATTGAAAGAATAAAGCATATCTTTCATAAAGCATGTTAAATGGTTTAACTTAATATGTCTCCTGCATAACTGAACTTAAATTTTATAAATATAATAATAATTGGCTATGCCTCTATATTATATTCACCATCTTCTCTTTTTTTTTTTAAGATTTTTATGTTATATGTGGAATGCATTACCAATGCTATGAAAATAGATACTTACATTTCAGTATTCTATGGCTATGTTTTATGATCTTTAGGACATAATCATATGTAGCATCATTTCTTAGAAAATATTTGGCAGCAGTAAGACTAATGAAAGAATATATTCTGTACCTGTATTGAAAAGTCACCTATATATTGATCAAAATTTTGATAAATATTACCTTCAAAACCTAGAACAGGTGTGTCCGAGTGGAACAGCATTTAGGTCAGTTGACCCAAAGGATGCAGACCACATACCCCTGGGCTCGAGTCCTGGGTCCAGGGGCAAACAACCAGTTGAACAACTAAAATGGAAATAAAATAAAATGCTTATTCCTTTTCTCTCTTGCTGACTGTCTGCCTGCTTACCTTCATTTCTGCCTGCACTTTTCCTTTAAAAAACAAACAAAAACAATATAGCAGACTTGAAAAGATTTACATTGTTTTTTGCTGTTTTCTTTATATTAAAATAAATTTCTGGAGATAACTTTGTTTACAAGAAAGTTATCACTAAGAAACAATTGTATCAAAGCGGTAAACAGACTAATGTATTTTGTTACCAATTGTTAGAATGATAAATTCTGTTGCAATTGGGAAAGAAATGATATTAGACAAATAATTGAAAACTAGAGGGGCTTGATGATCTCAAGATGCAAAAAAATTGTTTTATGAAATTGGTCATTGTTCTGCAGTTTCTCCAATGCCAACAGTTGTCTTTATACATTCAAGGTATTAAAAGAAGTCACTAAATAAAATAATCACTAAATTCTGGGATGTCAGAAATTTCCAGAGATAGACTCTATTAATGTCATGTCATTTAATAGTACTTACTGCAAACAAACAAATGATTTTAGTTTATTCAGTTAACAGCCTCTTAGTATATCAAATTGGATACTTGGAAAAGGAGGAAAAAACTAATTAAAATGATATTTTCCATGTTCTAGGCATTATTCTAAATATTAATTTCCTCTCATTTTTTCAGCAACCTTTAATGAGTTTATAATACTCTTTATGTCCATTTTCAGATGCATAAATGGATACACAAGGAGGTTAATAACTTGCTTAACGTCACAAGGAGTTTAACTCTGCCTCTGTCTTCATAACCTGTCTCTAAACCATGTTGTTTTTCTTCCTCCAAAACAGGGTGTTGAATCCATCCAACTTGGTTCCTTTTCTGAATAGCAATAGTCCAGATTTGAGTTTTTCACTTCTATTTAGAGAAGCTGCTTGATATAATGCTGCTTTAGGGTAGAAAGGTATACCCCCAGTCCACAGTTGTCTTACTTTCCAGGAGTGCAGAAACTATCATAGTACTTGTTTCTGTAACTTTGGCATATTTGAATTCCCTTTTTCCTTCCTTTGTTTACATTTTAAAAAGTAATATTTTTCTTTTTTAAAATGCAATAGGCATTTGTTTGAGATTTAATTAAGTTACCAAAAATTATATGCTTGTTTAAATTGTACTCTTCATATTAGAGACAGCATGCAAAATTGAGAATTAAGAGTCTTTTGATCTACTTCCTCCTATTCTAAAGTTAGGGAGGAGTTGGCAGTGAACAAATGAGAAAATAAATGTTTTTTTTTTTTAGGAGCTTCTAATTAAGCTCTTAATTATCTGGGATTTTGTATTTTTTACTTCTCTTTAGTACCTCCATAAGAAGATAGTTGGGAGAAGAACTAAGAATAAAATTCATCTGTACATTTTATAATTTTTGCACATTAGTGAAGTTTTAACGGTAACTGGGAGATTTCCTTGAAGTTTATGGCTTGATTTCTCTGTCTGACTGACTATATGAAGCATTTTCAAACATATCTGTACAGGTTGTGAGGAATAGAAAAACTCTAGGTATAAATTAACATATACAGGATCCCCACTTCCATGTGATAAATGAGAATGATGGTATTATAGAAGTTTAAAGTAACTTTGAAGTTAGATACTTAACAGATTATTGGATTCATTTTATGTCCTTAAAGACACATTTATTAACCTTCCATTTTTACCCATTTTAGCTTGTAATCTATTTACAGAAACAAAGAACTTTGACATCTTAGCAAATATGTTCATATATCTTTGCTATTCAGAGACTTGTCCAGTGACAGTTTTCAAATACAAAATTGACTTCAAATAGGAGACTCATGAAATTCTATTAAATTAAATTTTATTATCACTTGAAATTCTGACTGAAAATCCTTGTGAAATAGAATTTTTCCCTGACTTGCTTTCTCAAAAATATATGTAGATCACATAGTAGGTATTTGATTTATGTATAATCGATTTTCACAGATTGCTCAGATTAGGTCAAAAACTCCTTTTTCCATTGCTAATGCTTTCTGCTGGGCTTCATATTCTTTAAAATGGTTTGGTAATGGAAGAGTCTAAATCTAACCTAACTAGGCCAAGCAAACTTATAGTTCTGTAGTAACTACAGTGAAAAAAAAAGGTTACAGATAGTGAACCCCATCATTTCATTGGTTTAAGGCATTAATTGATGGGCATTTGTTTACTGGGATTTTAAAAGTAACTGAGCACAAGCTAAACCATCTGAAATTGTATCCCTTTATGCATCAAATTTTTGTACTGAATGTATTGTAACTACTTTTATGACTCAGAATCATATAATAATATGATAATTTTAATATTGTAACTTACTGAAATGCACCAGGACCTATTGTGTATAAAATATTAAACATGTCTGTGTGCATAGTTTTTTTTTGCATTTCTTTCAGTTTGATTTTGTAGGCAACGCTTCTTAGTACAATAATTTTGCCTACAAATTTAATGTGTTTGGCCACCATTAATTTGCTCTTGACTTTGAAATTCAAAGCACATTCGTATCTGATGTATTTCCAGAAACTTCCTTCTGTTCTTCTCTCTATAGGAATACTTTACTATATTTACCTTACCCATTTCCTTCTGCCTTTCCCCAAGATTGAGCTTCTTGAGGGTAGTATTTCTGTATTTCCCACTGCCTAGTAGAAACTCAAATGATGACTGACCAGAGAATTGAATTATTCATGTGAGTGAAATAAATTGGAATGAATGAAATTTAAAAATAATGTTATATGATCTACCCAAGTTTGTTATAAGGATCTGTGAAATGAATTTTAAAAAGATTTCAGTAAGAGCAGATATCTTTTAAGTAATAGATACATATCTTTTGTGACTTCTTATTGTCCTTTTTTGTTTATTGTTTCGGTAAAGTTTGGTTTGGTTTGGTTTTTCTTACTCATTTGTTTTTGGTTGTACTTTGGAGAGGTGATAAGATTTTTCTGTATCAAAATTCATTTTACTTAGTAAAGATATTTTTTTCTAGTCTCCCTTTCCTGGTGATGATGAAGAGGAAGTTTTTGACAGTATTGTAAATGATGAAGTAAGATATCCTCGGTTCTTATCTACAGAAGCCATTTCCATAATGAGAAGGGTAAGAATTAATGATTTTTAATCTAAATTTTTATGTTGAAGGAAATTTTCCAGTAGATCTTTATAAGTTGGTTTTCAATTTATAGATGCATGGTTTAAACAAGCACAAAACAAAAATATCTAAAATTTTGCAAGTAATGAGAATCCTTATCAATAAAGTTGCTAGTTTTTTTTAACTTTTTAAAATTTTCTATTGTGTTAGCTATTAAGAAGAAATCCTGAGCGGCGCCTGGGAGCTGGTGAGAAAGACGCAGAGGATGTAAAAAAGCACCCATTTTTCCGGGTATGTATAAAAGTTGAAAGTTCTTTTTATGAAAATATACCAATTAGGAGTAGGAAATTAAACTGGTTATTTTGTATTTTGTAACCCAGCTAGTTGACTGGAGTGCTCTGATGGACAAAAAAGCAAAGCCGCCATTTGTACCCACCATCAGAGGGCGGGAAGATGTTAGTAATTTTGATGATGAATTTACCTCAGAAGCACCTATTCTGACTCCACCTCGAGAACCAAGGATACTTTCAGAAGAGGAGCAAGAAATGTTCAGAGATTTTGACTACATAGCTGATTGGTGTTAAATTCCTAGACACTGTGAAACCAAGCAGACTGACTCACAAGAAGACCTCTTAAAAATAGCAGCCCTTCACTTGCTCTCTGTGCCACCAACAGCTTCTGAATTTTGTTTTTTGAAACACGTGAAGATTTGTTTAAAAGTACTATTCTAATCCCTTCTTGAAAAGTGGCTTCTCTATATATTTTCAACATAAATCCGAGTACTGGAAAAAATTTTATGGAGTTTAAGCCAAATGAACATCAGCCATGAAAATCTTTCACAGATGAATACTTTTGGATTTACATTCTATTTTTAGATAAAGGAAAAAAAAAAAACTTCTGCAGTTCCTACCTTTGCAAGTATGCCTTCCTTAAGTGGGAGGAAGACTGATCAGTTAGCAATGATTACAAAATAGAGTAAAGAGTAACTTTACTTAAAAAACAAATGAAAAGGGCTTGGGATGCTATTACCGTTTACGCAGTACGATTCTCTTTGAATAAGGCAAACGCTCTTTTTTTTTTAAGAAATTACTGTAATATCAAAAAAATTTAGTGGTAGTTCATGCACATCTTGGGGCTTTTTTAAATGAAATGAATTGATGTCTTGTTTTATAATTTTTCTATATTTATTAGGATAAAATTTTTATTGCATTTTATTTACCAACCATGTTAACAGAGTCTCATAACTTTCCAACAGAGCTACTTGCCAAACAGATTTTTTGTTTATTAAACCATGTTGAAACAAGCAGGAACAACTAAACATCAGCATTTACTTATAAATTTTAATAATGAGGACTTCTGACCAGCTTGAACCAAGATACTCTAGTATCCATATGCATTCCCAAAGTCTAGACACTCAATATGTTTAGTCATACCTTCTTCCAAAATCAGTGAACTGATTACTTATTTTTTAATGTTCATTGTACATTTAGCAACCTGTTCATCTTGTTCTTATGTCTACTGTAGAAGGGAACTATAACTTTATAAAACAGCGATTATCATTGTATACATGCTGTGAACATGTATCTGTACAAGTTGTAATGTATTCTATGTTGTAGGTTTATTATTTAATTTCACCACTTCATCACTTTTGTACAGTGGCCAAGCAGACACCTCAAACTCCAGCATTTACATTAAGTGCATTTGTACACATTGGGCCACTGGATCCAGATTTTATATTGGCAGTTACTGAGGGCAAAAGCAATATATTATAACAGAATGTATAGATATTTTTGATAAAACAGTCTATATTTTATAAAAGTTATTATAACACTAAAGCTGTACCTCAAAAGTTTCAAAAATAATTTGATCAAATACTTTTTATAACTTCAGAGGATCCATTTGTGGCTATTTTTAAATGCTCTTATAGAAAAGTCTTTTTATATAAATTCTGACTTTTCCACTTGTCTGGAGTATTTGGGGTTTTTTGGCTTTTCCCCTCCCTCCTAGTCTATAACTTAATTGTTTTTCCTTACTTCTGCAAAATAACATCTTTGATTCTCCGCTTAGTATTTTAGGGTCATCACACCTCAGAAATAGCAAGTTGTTAAACTAAGCATACAGAGTTAACCATGTAATCACAGTGATTTCAAGTCTTAAAAAATGTTCCTTTAAATCCTATGAGAAACATGAAAGCATACTGATTTATAGTTTTCAAGTATTTCGGTCTTGCCAGAGTGTGCAATTTATTTCTGTTGTACTCTGATAACAGTTGCTCGGAGATCATTTCTATTTCCTTCGAAATTGATTATTACCCAAGATCCTTTGGGGAAAAATCTTATAGAAAGAGGGAGCAATAAACAACAAATTTCTGTTTAAAATTATTTTAATACATTAGTTAATGTTCTTGGTAAAGAACATTAGAGGATCTTAGCTTGTCTGTTTTTAACAGTGTTAACATAATTATAAAAAACACTAAATACTTTTGAGGTACAGTCTGCTCACCTTTTCTGGTTCTCAAATATGCATAGAAAGCAATGTCTAAAATAGGCTTTAACATTTAAAACTGACATAACATTTTGTAACTACACAGTGTACAGAAATTTTTTTAATTGAAGCCAATCACTAAAAGAACAATTAGAGAGCAGGGTATATTCTCACAATTAAGCCGAAGAAAGCACTAATTTTTTTCTGTAGTTTAAAATAAATATGTATATATTTTAGTCGGATTTAAATTTTTAAACTATAGAGTGTAAATATATTTTGCTATTACTGTATGTGTGACTGCTCAAGCACTTTGTAAAGAAATGAGGATATTTTAGAATGGTACACTATGCATTCAAATGAAATGTGCCTTTATGTCATTCTACGTAAAAAGTGTTTTGCAGTCATAAATTATCACAAATGCACAAATTAAAGTTTAAATAGATTGTAATTTGTAATTTGGTTTTTAAGTATTATTTCCTTTGGAAACTTTCTGTTGGTCAAAATATGTATTAGTTTTACTTTAATATTCAAGATCTCAAAGACTAGTTTAGCTTTAGTTAGCCTTCTTTCGAAGTACTTTTTTATCCTAGGGAAGAGCATAATCATGAAGATTAGAGCAAATTGTCCTCTTCACTGGTAATTGTGAAACAAGTTTCATTTTACTCCTAGAAGATCCGTTTCATCATTTATTCATTGGATATTTATGGTATGTCCGGTGTGTGCTAAACATTGAGGATAAAAAGGTGAACGAAAAAAGAAAAAAATCAGCATCAACATCTTCATAAATGAAGAACCATGTGCATGAATGCTAATGTGCAGCATCAGTATTATATGTGTTGTTATATCATTATTACATTCTCTTGCTTGAGGTTAATTTATCTTATTTTAGGACCTGACCTCTCAGAAAATAGGCAGACGAAAACAATACTAGCCATTCTGTATAGGAGTCTTAACTCAAAAATTGCAAATGGATATTTTAGAACTATAAAGAGTGATGCTGTCTTTTTAACACAAATTGAAGTTATAATGGACATTGCCACTATATATTGATTAGATGAAAACTGCTCTATAAATTCAGATCTAACAAAATTTTTGCAGGTGCTGCTGATCTCAAAGCAACCAAGAATGGTGAGTATGAGAAAACCCAAAGAAGCAGGTGCCAATCCAAGGATTATAATGTTAAGTTAGAATTCCTACTTTTTAACTGTCTTTCAAGGTCTAGTGTTTCTTTAAGATATTAGCCTTATATGTATAATGTGTGTGTACGTATGTATGTATGTATATATGAATAAATAGAGGTAAGTTTTTAAATAACTTTTCTAAGTGTCAAAAATCTTGCATAATTTTTTACTTCCAGTATCATGACTAAGTAGAAGCTCTGTGTCCTCCAGTAAGACACATAATATGAGGTATTGTTGATCTCATTAAAGGTAAGAGCGGTCCCTAGCCCCAAAACAAGCGAATTCGACCCTGAATCAGGAGAAGTTAGACTTTCAGCACCCAATAGTTAGAAAGTAAGAAAAGTAAGAAAACTTAGAAGTTCGGACTGAAAGCTGAGTTCACAGAGTAGGCTAGAGCAAAAGTATCTATGTTAAAAATAAAATCTGTAGCATATGAGGAAAAACTGGAAGGATTCACTTTAAAACTGGTAATAGGACTAGGATGCCTGTCATTACTACTACTTTTTTCAACATTGAAGTCTACTATTAGTAATACAGGCTTTCAAAGAGGACAAATGATTTACAGACAATATGATTGATAACTCAAAAACTAATTTGCCAGCCGTCTTATTTTACCCAAGATGCTATCTATAAGATGGAGATAACAAGAGTCAGCACCGTGTCTAATGCACCACCAACTTGAATATATATTTTTAAAACAAATAGCAATGAAATGAAGTTATTTAAAAGTAAATCTAATAAAGCGTACAAGACCTATTTAAAAAAAAAAAAAAACGGAGACATTAAGATTGTCAAGGTAAACATAGAAATCTTGTGATGTGGTTTTTCTCAAGTTACTACATGAATCCAGTGTAACTCCAATCCCACAGATTCTGTGTGTCATTTTACAAAACTGGATCAAAAATAGTCAAACAGTAGTTAAATTCCCGAAGAATTAAGAGGAGAGGGAACTTGCCATACTAGGTATCAGGTATTATTTTTGAAAGTATAATAGAGTTGGTACACATTACAAATAGAAAAATAAAGAGCCAAGGAACAGACCCACATATATCTGGAACTTTGATGTGTAATAGAAGCAACAGGATAATTCAGTGGAAAATGAAGAAAATGTTCCAAAACACAGCTGGGAAAATTATTCATACGGAAGGGAAAAAGAAATCTCATTTCTGTGTCACACAAACATTTCAAATGAATTTAAAGCGTGAATGTCAAAAGCAAAACTTAAAACACTGAGACTATATAGAGAAGAAAGCACTAACATAGAAGAAAAAGTGATAACTATTCAATTTAAGATTCTGTTTACCAAAAAAATGTAAGAATACAACGCACAAACTGGAAGATTATTTTCATCACGTGTAACAGCAAAAAAACATTTAAAATTGCTAAAACTCAGGGAAAATGGAAACATTTAAAAGATAGCAACAGATATTTCACATAGACAATAAACATTCCCAATTCAACAGTAATCAAATAACAAAGCCGCATTCAGGTATATTGTATTTTGCTGTGTATAATGCACACTTTTTTGCTCAAATTTGTGAGGGGAAAAATAAGGATTCACATTATACATGGGTAGTACTAATTATGTATCTAGATAAATGTGTTTAATTCTGTTTATGCTTCGGAGTTAAAAGTATAACTAGAAATCAGTCATATTATCTGTATGCAAAATAATACCCTGGAATATGATCAATGGTTTTGTTGAACTTAAAACAGACTTGGCATGAAAGCAATTTTTGACCAATGATTGAGGGAAATGAAACAGTGACATACTATTGTCCACAGAGTAAATGACTCTGCTCTGAGTTGATAAGATAGGTGATGCTGATTTTCTTACTATAGGATGAGGTATGTGACACTTTTCTTTGTACACTTCAGGCGGGAATTAGCAATCAGTTTGATATTTTTACAAGAATACAAGCTTTAAGCTACCAGTTATTAAATATGCTGTAGACATGGCAGCGGAGCTGCGGAGCGACACTGGCCCTCCTCCCACAGAGTCATCAGATCGCGGGGCCACAGGGAGAAAAATCTGCTTGTACCTGTATCTGTTTTTGTATTTTTTAGTTATTTGTTATAGAAAAGTTCTTGTACCATAATATCTTAAAAATGCTAAAATTCCTTTATAATACAAAGAACAAGAGCCTAAATATAAACCAAAAGTTGAATTAAAAAAAGAAAGGTTTTATTTCCTGAAAGTTTAGTCAAAAACTTGAGTGTACCTGGGACAGTGGTGAAGAACACTGGGTGATGCGTGGAAGGCAGGTGTGTTGACATATCTAAGGAATGGGGAACCTATACATAGAAAGTTATTTTAATGCGTAGAATAATTACAATAAACAATTTGAAAAGTGGGTGCACATTATACACGGGTTGCATTATATGTGGCAAAATACAGTAATTTGCACCCATTTGGCAAAATAAAATCTCACCACATCAAGTGATGAGTTGGAGTAGACCAAAACTCCCTTTTTATTGCTGTGGAGATTAAAGAAATGCAACTACATTGGAAAAACAGCTTGGTATTAAAAAGTTGAACATTTCCATACTTGAATTTCCTGCAATTTCACCTGAGTACTTTATCCTGAGAAAGCAGTATGTCTGTAGCAAGAGTCAGGATTTGATCAAATATATTTGTACCATGATATATTGCACATTGAAAATTAATAAACTGCAGCTATAGGGAATAATACAAAAGAAAAAATGTGAAGGAAGCTCATCAAAGACTACAAACAGCTTGACAATCTTAAAATTGAAAAACTGAGTTAAAGAAACATTAAATTATGTTTTAAGGGAATGTTGAACAAAAATTAAGATAGTGATTTTTCATCAGTAGGCATTAGAATATGATGGTAGTGGAATACCTTAGTAGGTGTCAGTTATTGGCAATATTTTAAGTCCATTTTTAGAGCTGATTTAATAGTTTTCAATATGTTAATAAATAATATATTCCTGCCCCTTTAAATCTTCACTTTTCTCCTTTTCTAGCTTAAATTCTTGTATTCATCACTCATTCACAAAGCCTCATCTCTCTGCTCCTCTTTCTTCTTTGTGCAGCCGTGGTAAACCGCCCATCTTCTGTTAAATCCATTTCTGCATCCATATAACATGTTAACTCCACTGACTAGCATTATGTGTGTCAACACTAGTAGTTTTTAGTCTAGTAGTTCTGAAACTTGAGCCTGTATCAGAATCACTTGAAGGATTTGTGCATGGGCCTAACCCCAATTTCTAATTCTGTAGGTCTGGAGCAAAACCTGAGAATTCACATTTCTAGTAATTTTCCAAGTAATAGTGACGCTTCTCATCTGGTCATCATAACGTAAAAAGTTTTAAGTTTTTTAATTGTTGATATCAGTATTTAAAATTCAGGCACAGTTTGTTACGTGAAGTATCTTCTATCAGCTTTGTTACTAAAGTAATAAAATGTGACTGCCAACATAATATTTAAAAATCACCTGGAAGCAAAGTTGTTCATCATATAGTAAGGAAAAGTCCAGGAAATAGTATGATATGCTTGAAAAATATGTACATTCTCACATGGTATTCTTGCTAAAATACACAAGTGAATTAAGTTCATAAAAGGCGTAATCAGACTAATGTGTATGTTTGTGAAGCAGTCAGTGCCAGAGACCAAAAGAAATATATAGTAGTATTTCCTTAATTTAGCAACATTTGGAGTAAATTTGCATACAACTAAAGTTTAATCATATGCAATAAACTCAGTATAGCAAAAGATGCACATAATTTTAATTTTCTTTGAAAACTTAGTCATAAAAATGCTGACTTTGACTTATCTGAATGAAGTTTAGTAAGCTCATTTCCTTACAATGTGTCATCAACTATAGCACATATTTGCTGTTTGTGTCTTCCAGTCCTGAGTTTATTATGTTTTTAAATGTATATAATATGTTTTATCACCGTTTCTTTGCCAACTCATCTCTTCTCAATGGCAGCCATTTTAGCAGGTATGCAGTGGTTTGATCACATTTCTCTGATAAGTGATGTTGAGCAAACTTTCATGAACTTCTTGACCGTTTGGATGTCTTCGGAAAAATGCCTGTTTAGTTTTCTTATTGTGTGCATTCTTTTAACATTTTGGATATTAGTCTCTTACCAGATGATTTATTAGTATGTTCTCCCACTTTTTAAGTTACCTTTTTATTTTGTTGTTTTTTTTGCTATACAGACAGATGATTTTCAGTTTGATATAGTCCAACTTCTTGATTTTGATTTTTGTTTTTGTTGCTTGTGCTGTACATAGATAGAATATGGCAATAGAATCAAAGTCACAGAGCTAAGATGTAGCAGGGCCTAAAACGTGAGCCATTATGTATACTGAAGCACATGGAAAATTGCAACAGTGTGAAATGTTAATTGCATAGCAGGTACTTTTTGGGCCACAGGAGGGGCTTGAAAGTTCAGGGTCCATCAGGTTTTCTGACGTCACAGCCATAAAGTTGGAAAGAACCACAGAGGAAATAAGGTCATTCCAGACAGATCTCTGACGGCGCGACCAAGTTAGCACTTAACTATCTTCAGTGAAGTGGTCAACTTGATGATATGTGTTCATCCGGTAGCTCCATGTGACTTCTATCCTAGCCCTGTTTTTTGGAATATGGAACAACTAGCTTATCTAACATCTCTAAGAGCACTATATCCAATTCTTTTGTTTTTACTTTGTTACCCGTGTCAATTAAAAGCAAAGTAACCTTTGACAAAATCTTAAATTTAACACCACTTCTATTTAGGTTTTATTTTTCATACTTTTTAAGAACTTTGCATACCCAGTGATCTTCCTTTTTTTGCTGATGTCTCAAAACATTTGCCATATCACACAAGAACAGAATAAGGGTATAAGAATTGTTCTGCTTCTCTATAGCAGAAGAGAAAACTTTAGGTCAACTTTTCTCTTTCACCAAATGTGAGCATAAGTCTCCCAGAAAAGCGATTAAAGTTCCCCCTCCTGGCCCGAGAGAGGCATGTCAATGAGAGTTAGGAAGGGAAGGTTAAGCTTCTGAAAGATGTGGTGCCTCCACACCCTAGAGACATCTGAACAGTTCTTTTATGATGATACCTTATGATGTTGAGTTCCCGATGAATTTGAGTAAATATCTGGGAGGGGGAGAGTGCGGAGGTGTTTAGGGGGCCAGGGAATCTTTCAGTAGCTCCACCATCAGCAGATGAGATTAAAATTCCAGCAACAGGAAAAGTCAGGGCCATTGACAATTGGAAATATTGGCATGGGGCATAGAGGCCTCTTGGCTGGATTAGGACCAGATGGGTAATAGGCTGACCCCCTCAGCTGTTCATCTAGATAATTAAAGTAAATCTTGCACCTGTGATACAAAATTAGCTCAGAAACCAAAGACAGCCATGGGTAAAGTACATTTGTTGCTTTGAACATAAAAGCTTACTGTCAAGAGGCATCCAGTTTAAGAAGCATTTAGTTTGGAAGAAGAGCTGAACAGTTTTTAGCTTTAACTCCTTTTTGCTTGGACTGATTTAAAAGTAATTGTAAACTCACTCTGGGTGCACCCTGATGGAGTAACAGGTCAATCACCTTTGAAGGAGCACAGGCCACACACCCCTGGGTTCAAGTCCTAGGTCCAGGAAGAAACAACCAGTGTGAACAACTAAATAAAAATATAAAAAGTGCTTCTTCCTCCTCTCTTCCTACTTGCCTTCATTCCTGCATGCTCCTTTCCTTTAAAAATAAAAAAGCTATGAAGAGCTTTACCCCAGAAGTCAGATAGTAGTATTGTATTGAATTGGGTTAATTTAGTAAGCTAGGAATTAATTATATTTGAAAGCCACGACTGACGTTGGATACAAATCAACTGCTTGTGAAATAAACTTGAATGATTTAGAGGAAAAGAGCACTGGATTGAGTGATCGAGAGACTTGAGTTAGTCCCATCTCTGCTTCTAAGTGACCTGGAATGCTCCTTTGGTTTCTCTGGGCATCTCCGATCTACAAAATGGAGCTGGACCAGAAAATGGAAATTCAGATTCCATGAAACTTCAAATCAGTAAAGGTGGTTTCCAGTAAGTTTGTTATCCAAATAGAAAGGGCCAAATTATCCAAGATTTTCAACTGTTTAAAGATGCTGCTATGCATGGGATGAATCCAGTTCCTCATCATAGAAGTTGCCTTACATTGCTCACTAATAGTTCTAACTTGCTTAAATGTAGGCCCAAATAGAAACTGACTTCAATTTCTAAAGTCATCAGCCCTCAGTGAAGTAAGTTTCCACCTATGTTTGGGAGTTTTTTACACCTCAAGAGGTAAGTAAAAGTCACATCCATTCGCTGGCTTAGAATATTTTCAAAATGTCAGATTTCTTTCACTATTAAGACCTACGCATGATTTTTTAATTTCTAAGTATTAGAAATGTTGCCATACTAATTCTTTTGCACCTAAAATCTTTTGCATCTTCTGCAGATTTTCGTAGAAAATCAACCATAAACTTTCATTTATAATTTAACAGCCTTAGAGAAGACAAAGACTAGATCCTGTTCAGAGAGAATGTTGGCGTGGCTAAGCCCCAAATATGGAATTGCTGTGAGATTTCCCCTTTCTCTGCTAGGAGAAAATGTTTCCATAGTCAGGTTAAACTACTCCCCAAAAGGGTCATTAGCAGTACATTCGGTTCCAAACAACTGTCTTGGAGAACACCCAATAAATGTGTTTTTGTAACCAGGGAAATGAAAACACTAACAAATCCTGTTATACCTGGTCACAACTATATGAAGAGAAGTGTAGCAAAAATAATTGGAAAGAAAAAAATCACAATAGTGATAGTTTTCAGGTGGCTTATTAGTGTTTTCACTATAGATTTTCCAAATTTCCTATAATGTACACGCACAGACCTTTGATAAACTGGCTGCAGCTTTCAGAGGAAGCCTTTACTGATGGGGAGTTTTGTGGTCATTCACAAGAAACTCCTGGAGATCATTAAACAGAGAGCACATCTCTCTCAGTCCATTCTTGGAAAGACAGAGGCATGTGATGCCCAGGAGGAAGATACTCAACTAAAATTTCTTCTTAGGTCTTATACTACCTAGGATGGGTCTGAAAGGTAATTTTTTTTAATTTTATTGAAGGAACATTGCGTTATAACATAGGTTTAAGATGTGCATCATTATAAATCAACATTGGTTACGTACATTTTCACCACCAATTTAACGCTACTGAATTTGCCCACCCCCGCCACCCCGCCCTTCTAGGTAACCTATCACTAATTTGCTCCTATAGATGTCAAATTTTTTTTTCACTATTTCACAAGTGAAATCACACTGTTCATCTTTCTCCATCCGACTTATTTTACTAAGCATAATTCCTCTAGGTCCATCAGTGTTGCAAATGAAAGAATTTCCTTGTCGCTGACTAGTATTCCATTGTGTACACACAGCACATCTTTACACATCTGTCTATGTGCACTTGGGCCATTTCCTGCTCTTGATTTAATTGCTATCCTTGTCATCCTGTATGTGGGTTATATTTTTGTGTTTATATCTCTGGTTATAGTATTCTTGTGCTTTTAGTGGTATTGGATTGTTTGAATGTCCTAAGTTTTGTGCGAGAGAGAACTACCATTGTCTTCTACCACTACCCTCCCGCACTTCAGTGGAGACTAGAAAAGACAGTGGAGGCCTGATCTTCTAGAGGAGCAAGTCTTGCTCTGGCCTGAGGGTGAATCTGCCCAAAAGGCCACAAGAGACTGTTTTAACTTAGTGCTAGCCTCCTCTATTATTTATCCTGACTATCCTAATAAGTAGAGATAAGAACTGTAGATCTGCAGATTATAAGCTGTTAAACATACACACACCCTTTCAAACTGCAAACTATTTTCTTTATGTCAACAGTAGTTCTCATTTCCATGACTATTAAAACTAAATATATATGGAATAAAAAACGAGCTCCTCTATCAGCTTTATTAGCTGTAATGATTTGCCATTTATAATTATATATTACAAACAATAAATTACACATAAAGGTATTAACAAAAATTTTAGTTTTGAAAAATGCTTTATTCAAGAATTCCATAATTTCAAATATCTTCCAAAATACAGTTTCCTAGATGGCTACAAAAGAAAGCAAATTCAATAAGAAATTTAAATCATTAAATATGTTTCACTAGTATATACATACAGAATGCCAAGCAATTAATATTTAGCCCTGGAATGCGTACCGTGTATTTTTCCCTCACTGAAGGCTCAATCCAGCACTTGGTAGAGGCTATATGCACAACAGGCAAAGTTCAGTGTTCGTAAGAATTTGCTACTAGTCGCCTCAATCTATAGCTGTGGCAGTTTGTCCACCGGGGTGTCAAATTTGAAGTCTGTAGGAAAGAGATCTGGAGCTCGAGGGTAGATCAGTCTGTACGACTGTCTGATTGTTACATCGGCAACACCAGCAATGTCTCCAATCTCTACAAGAGAAAATCAAAATATTAAGTAACTTCTACCACTCCCCTCTTCTATACCTGCATTCCAGCGTGTGAGACTGGTAGTGTGAAAATGCTAGTGAAAAAATATATATTGATTCTAAACCTGATAATGAAGCATGTTATCTACTAAAAAGTAGAAAGCAGGAACTAAAGTTAGTAACAGAAGTAGTATTTATTACTGCAAAGGGCAAGGCTTACTATGTGTAAAACATCTGAACAGTGCTCCAGGCTAACAGTGGTGAGTATTAGACTGGTGGTTGTATTTAGAACTATTTTTCCTTCATGGTAAATTCTTTGAAGGTCTACTGCTTTTCACTAGTTATTCAAGGATCACCAAAGTAACCTATGAATACATTTTTGTAAATAAGTTCACTTTATATTTCTGTTTGACAGTTCCCCTGTAACATCTCCTCTTTGAGGAACTTCTCAAGTCTAAAATGGGATTCTACTATATAGTTTTACAACCTTTGTTTTTTCCCTACTTAATAATCTGAGGTCAGATAGCTGTATATTACATACAACAGATTGTTTCCACTATTGCAAACACATCTTTGAGCATAAATATTGAGCTTACCTACATATTATTTAAATAAATATTAGCTACTTAAATTCAACATAAATTTTCTTAAGTTTTTTGATGCTGAGGAACTACCTGTAAAGTGTAGGTTCTGGATATTGACCTGCTTCATTTTTCAGCAAATATTAAGAATACCTAGTGAAGTATTCTCCTAATGAAGAATCCTACCTTTTTGGGTCTTCTTCTCAGCTGATGCCTGTGAGGCCATGTAAATGGCTGCCGCCGCCACAGATATTGGACTCCTTCCAGGAACCAAGTCCAGTTCCACAGCTTTACGGGCTATGTGGGTAGCTGCCATTTGCACTTGCTTAGGAAGACAAAGGTTGGAACAAAACCTGGACATGAAGTCCCCGGTTGTAATCAAATCCACACTGGTTTCTAAAGCTTTCAAAATAAGCTTAAAACACCGGCCAATTTCTTTCTTAGAAATTCGTGATACAGCACATATCTCTAAAAGGGAAAAAAAAAAAAAAAGAAGTCCACATAAACCACAGTTCATTTTAAAATCATATCTGGTTATTAAATATATTGCAAAAAGATTCAATAATGCCTAAATAATGAAACTAATTATTACTTCCCAGTGCTATTTTAAAATTTCTCAATTTAAATGTTTGACATTTTTTAAGTTAAAATGGTGGTCTTAATAATCCAAATTATTAACTTCTATGAAGTTGCAATTTCTGCAAGTAAATTTATTCACTTATCAGAAATCCCCTTGATATTTATATATTAATCTGTTGTAATAAGTATATAAAAGAGATGAAAGATAAGCTAAAGAATGTTTCTCAAGGTACACAATGTCATATGTACATGCAATCCCGCCATGATTATAAACTATAGCAAAATGAGATCAAATATTTTGACCCTATTCTGAAAAGGTACCACCTTCAGAATAAATTTAACAAGCAACTTTTGTTTTAATTAATACAAAAGACATATGGAGAACACTGCCTCTTTATTTTGATATAAGAAATCGTAAAAATTAAATATTCATGAAGGAAAGGTTATAATCTAAAGTTAAAATGAACTTTTCCAGTACAGTTGATTTAAGTATCAGTACACCACCAAAACATACTTTCATGGGTAAATTGCAAACTGGATGAAAGATAGAAGATCTCTCTCAAAGTTTCCAACATAAGCTTGAAATTGCAAACCATATAACTAAGAAGAAAAAAAATCCACTGATGTTTTCTAAATCTTGACTCCCTCACTTGTAGTGACCTGAGCTGGGGTGGAAACTATTTTCCATTCATCAAGTATACAGGCTTGCTACGGGGACTATGATGCTACATGAGAAAGCCGCCTGAAAAGAACAAGGTCAATGAGGTCACAGCGTGAATTTTTGTCAAGGAACAAAATAGGGCGGCATGTGAATGAAATTCAGGTGGATTGTGAACATGAGATTTAGCTACTTACTGTCAAAGCTGCCTGAACTTGGCTTGTTCATTGAATGTATAGATACCAATGTTTTTTTATCTGTGTAACTAAAATCTTACCTTTAAATGTTCTAGGGACGCCTTCTTGTCTACAGGCAATATAGAGACAAGCAGAAGCTATGGCATCATTAGCTCTTCCCTTCAAGCTCTTCTGTTCATACACTTGCTTGAATAAATTATTAGTCCGATCCTTCAAAATAGAGAAACTAAGTTTAATCAACACTAGGGCATTTAATTAGCTGCATTATCAAAATTTTGTGTCTTCATTAAATTATGCTAAGTAAATGTCAAAATGGCTTAAAGGAGACAGACAAGAACTTACAACTATATTTCGCGGAAGATTGATTCTGTCTGCCATGGTAGTGATTTCCTTGAATGCATTCATCATTGCCCGATCAGAACTACTCATTGTTCTCCGATTTTGGTACTTAGAATTGCCAAATTCATCAAAACTTGCAGCTCCTGTACCCTATAAAACAAGTTTTATAGCTTTATAAAAAAATACTTTGGAAACCATATTGAAAAGATAACTTCTAAAAGAATGTAACTGTTATATATAAACAACGTAACTCCACATGCCCATGAAATCTATCCTGTGCATCCTTCCTATTTCTCAATAGAACAAGTACTAAGTTAAGATGGTTTTAAAATGCTTTTCTATCAAATAAATGCAAGAATATGTATTATTAGAGATCTATTAATATAAGCTACCACAGTAATAGATATAAGGAGATAAATTATCTTTAATAGGTGTTTTAAACTGCTTGAAACAAAACTCAAAATCAATTTTTTTGATAAATCCTGAGACACTACAAATGAGTGCTTCATTATTAGAAAATCACTCTCCCAGGCCCAAAGCCAACATGATGATTAATGAAGAAGCATAAGCAACAGCATCACTGATGTCAGAAGCAAAACAAAGACACCTTCCACAACTAATTTGCAACACTAGACAATATAATGTAATTATGTATAGTAGCTGTATAGCTTCATTACATGAATTACATTAGTATAATTTTATACACTATTTGCAAACAGTAGCTTTGTATATATAGAACACTCACTGAAAAACTGCTATAAAGAGAATCCATCAATGTGGAAAGGTCAAAATTAAAAAGAAATCAAGAGTCTTCATCTCTACAATCAACCAGTTAAGACAATGAACTAATGCTCCAATAACATCAGCAATAAAAAAAAAACAACCTATCTGGGTCAACTTAAAAAAACATTAAGACCTCATGAAGAAAACTATCCCTGAAGGATACATATGACCCATACAAAGGGAGACTATGTTTTGAGATAGATGATTTTCCCTAAAGAAGTTGATTTTCCCTAAAGTCAACTTGCAAATAATCTAAACAAAATTTCAGTAAAAATAAAATCAAGCTTTTGGCATACCTTGTGGCTCAGATGCTAAGCCAGTGGTTGAGACACGGGCCATGTAAAGCCCAAGGATTGGGTGGGGGGTGGGGGGATGGGGGCCCAGTTGGGGAGGAATAGGGAACACCAAAATGAGCAAATAATTAAAAACACTTCTTCCTCCACTCCCTTCCTGCCTTCATTCTCTTCAAAAATCTGTTCAAGATACATATTTGTTTAGTTAAAAAAGCTTGAAAAAAAAGTAATCAATCCCCCAACTTGCAAAGATTAGTGGAAAAAAATGCTAAAAAAAAACCAGCAAAGGAAGACTAATGTTATCAGGGTATTAAAACGTGTGGTGACATGCCCTCCTGGAGTGGAGTGGTAACACAGTTCACATACTTCCCAAGCACTTGGGTTCAGGGGGGAAAAACTAAATAAAAATAAAATGTTTCCTCCTCTGTGGCTGCCTGGGCTGCCTGCCTACACAGTTTCTTTTAAAGAAAAAAAAAAAAGTGTGGTATGGCATTTGACTAGAGTAAGGCTGTGCGAGAAAAAAGTTCAGAGTCCCACATACATAACAAAAAGTTTAGTATATGATAAATGCAGCACCTTAACTTTTTTTTTGCCATAAAAATATAAACATTCAAAGGTTACAAGAGAAACTAAAAATGGTTACCTGTTTTGACAGGGAAAGGAGGTTGCAATGAGAACTTAGAGTTTGGTTAACAAAGTTCTTTTTACATTTTTGTTCTGAGTCATGTATTTCCTTTTTCAAAAATTAAACATTAAAGAAGTCTTTATTTATGCTTGTAACCTTTCCTTTAAAAAAGTCAAAGTGCTAATCATTTGAAATCTTACAGTTCAAAATGTCCTTCAGTCTACTTTTCTTTCCAGCCTGTAAATAAGGTTAAAGCAAACGAAGAAGTCACTGAAAGACATTTCTGAATAAAGACATTCCTAATATTCATGAAACATTTCAATATGAATTCAAAACCCGTATTATAGTAAACTTATTTTTTGTGCAAAATATGTTTCATGAAAATAAGGGCCAGAGATATAAAGACTTTATATTCCCTTTTAGATGGAAGAATTATATAAGGCAACCACCATTCACAATGGTATTACTACTGGTAAATCTTATTTTCAGGTCACATTCCTCAGTGGTGTAATAATTGGTGCGTTTTGCAAAGTTCACAAACGTCCATGTCTTTGGTGAATCAGCACTTGGTATTTCCTGCCAAATGGATACATTACCTTGCCAATCATGGTAGACAAATCTCCATCACTCAGAAGAGGATTCTGAGAGTCTCCAACTCGCGATGGATCTTTTGTCGCTTTATCATTGCTGAAAGTTCTCCATTCAGAGCCAACGTCGATAACCCGATCACCTAACAATATAAGCACAAAACTAAATTGTCTTACTAAGACAGGATTTATTTAACACTTTCTAAGTAAACTCAGTCATTTTATTCCCAGGAAATCTCAACATGGATATCTAGGCTCCAGTTTGAGTACCATCGCTCAGACATTTGTCCTGAAGCATTTCTTTAATTACTGTGCAAGTCCAATAACCCACTTTAAACATTATGCTATGCTTAGTCACATTCTAATTCCTGAGGAGAAAAGACACTAGTCAAAATAAAGACAAATAACCAAATAAAGATACTCAAATGTGATGCAAAGATAAATACAATTAATCAGAACCAAATTCTGCATAAAATTTGCAACAAGCATAGAAAAAAACAGAAAACTTCAAAATGGTATTACTGCATATGATTTCAGAATTACTAAATTTTCATGGGCAATAATATTTTGCAAAGAACTAAGCTGAAGTTTATATATTAATAATTATTTGATTAAAATTCTTTTAGCCCTTGCAATTAATATAGAATAAACTTTAAACCTAGAATCAGTAAGAAGAAAGTCAGGCAGGCACTTCATAGGTGAAAAGGCAGTGACTATATCATGCCAAGAAATCAGACGTGAATATGCCCATTAATTACTCTTGCGGAGAATGTTCAATGGCTGGTAATATCGCCAGTACACCAAAGTTATTAACACTGAATACGTACACGAGTCATTGTGGCCTTTGTAAATGTTCTCAATCTATCTTCATAGCCTTATAAAGAAAGGTACTACTTTTTTTGTCAATTTACAAATAAGATAAATTTGCTTCACACAGCTAGTGCATCCTGGTGTCTTAATGGGCAAGTCTACCAGGAGTAGTCCATATACAACCCAAGTACTGGGGTTTGAGATATGGGGCCGAGGTGAACAATAATCAACCAAGATGAACTAAATAAAATGCTGCTTCCTTCTCTCTTCCTTCCTGTCTGCCTGCCTCTGCTCACCTTCATTCTTGCCTGTACCTTTCCTTGAAAAAAAAAAAAAAAAATCACAGCTGTTACTGAAATGTGCACTATATTTCAGAGTCTATTCTATACATTTGTAAACATGAACTTTTCTACCAAAGTGTGATAAAGTTGAAAGCATTTTCATCTTTGCCTATACACATAGAGGTAAATAAATAAAAATGCAGAAATCAGTTACCTCAGCAATTACAGTGATGATAGTCAGTATGTTAAAAATGTGAACTCTACCATACGCCACTTTTCTGCGTACCTCACTTCCTCGGTTTCAATTTCCCCAAAAACCTCGTATTTTAAAGACTGTAAAGATTAAACATGTTAATACAGGTACAGTGCACATAAAGTGCTTAAAAAGGAATTCAAAGCAAGTGCATGATATTTGCTATTTACTGCTATGAAGAAAATAAAATGGCAGATATTCTGGCAATGCCCCCCCACCTCCCATTGAGGGAATAAGAAACAGCAGCAGCTGTAAAAAATAAGAGACTTTAAAAATATCAGACTGTTCTGTTATAGATATTTGATCAGAGAAAAGGAGTTGGGAAAGAACAGAAGTAGAAACTCAAAGTAGACTTAAATCTTCTAAATTTTTACATAGAATCTTAATTTAAATGCCTGTATTCATAATACGGGGATTATAACGTAATCTAAATGTTAAGAAAGCAGGCAAAACTACAATAGAATAATTCACTCCTGATGGTTTGGAAAATTAATTTTCCTGTGAGCAACTGGGTAACTTGTGAATAACAAAGTATCACGTGGACTATCAAGTGTCCATGCGACAAGGGAACCGAGAATACAGGTAGAGTGAGCATTTGCCATACTTGTATGCAATAAGAATGGAGAGCAGAGTAGGGAATATACCAGTAATAGGTTAAAGATTGAGCAGGTGACCCAAAATAGGGAGAAAAAGAAAATTAAATGGATGGCATTGTAGTGATAGATTTCCCTGCTTCCTCATAATAACAAACACTAAACCTGGGAAACAATTCTAATGATATAAATTAAACATTTTAAAACTTACTTTTAAGCATCAAAAACTATTATGTAAATTAAAACATTACTAAAATACTAAACATGACCTGTCTCAAAGAGACAGGGCTAAAGAAAAACAGATCTGTCTTCCTTATTTTATAAAAGAATACTTGCTTACTAAAACATAAAGAAGCAAAACAAAATTACCTGTATTTCCAACACCCAGAAACAATTACTATAAATATTTTGATACTTTCTGCCTTTTTCATACTTCAAAAAAATTTTTTCTAAAATTAAAATGAAATCATATTTACCTTTTTCATGACAAGTTCTTTTTCACTAAATAAAAACTAAAATACGATTTTTAGATAAAGCTTAGTCCTTTGAATAGTATCCACTGTTTAAAGTGATACTATGATGTCTCTAAACATTTAAGGTTTTCAAAGAGAGAAAAGTGAAACTAACTTTCCTACTCAGCAAAATATAAATGCAAACATGAACAAAACACACACACGCAAAAAAAAAACCTACTTTGGCCTTCAAATCTGGAGTTACTTGCTAAATTGTAAGTTCAAAAAAATACTCAAATGTCATCAACTTACTAAACAATAAATGTATTAAAAGAACAGTGCAAATGAAAAGGCAGGTAAGTATAAGCTCATCTTCTATTAAGATGCTTCATTTCACAGCATTTTCCTTTTCGCTCCAAAATAGTAAAACTAGAAACCCCAGAGTGGTAGTGATGTAATTTGTTCACTTACGTGGGATTGATCTACATGACTCATTCAACAATCTGTGGTTTGTGCTAAGAGCCAGTCCCTCTCTTTTTATATTTTACTGCTCAAAGGATAGCATTTTTAAAAAATAAAATTTCCAAAATAACTCAGATAACAGAACATCAAACTACAACTAGGATAGCAGATTAAGTGTGTGAGTAACAAGAAACAGGGTGGCCCATTCAGAAAGTCAGAAAACAAAGGATTTTCAGTTGAAGAAAACCTAAATGATGTAACATTTTAAAAGTTTCTCTGGAAGAAAACTGTAATACATAATATTTTAAAGGAAAAAGTACCAAAAAAGCCATAATATCTTCTTTGACAAGAAGTCTGCCAATTCATAAATGCATGAGTGCGCACATACCCTCTCAGGTATCCTTTAATGACCTAGAAACCAAGAAACACACCAGCTTTTACTAGTTCCTTTCTTAATCACAAAATGATTTTTGTAAAATCAACACCAGACAGTCACATATATGAAAAATTTTCACAGACAAAACGATAGCATGGCTATATACACATAATACATAATTTCTTCCTCCTTTGTCTTTTATAGAGTATGATTTCTAATACTTTGATCAAGTTCTCCATTCAAAAAAGTAAAAACACCCAATGTTTATGTATTACACATTATACAGTTCTCAATCCATAAATTAGTGGACTGTCTAAAGACTAGTTTCATATGGTTCATGAAAGGAAAAAGGTTAATTCTGTCTTTGCCAGGTATAATCTATACATTAATAATTTAAACTATAATTTATTTTTAAATGGGTGCCTTATGAAGCTATGCTTCTTTTCTAACACTTCCCCATTAAAAAACTATCTTGAAACGCTTAGGGAGATGTTGGTTACTGATATTTGAATGTGTATTTATTTACTCTTTTTTTTTTTTGAAGAAAAATTTGGGTCTTTTATTATTCTAACTTTTAAAAATATTGTATGAATTCCTGATTTAGTCAGAGGAAAATGAGAAACAATCAAGGGTCTTTTTCTCTCTTGCTAACACAAATTAAAGTGTGTAGGAACATTAATGTAAGTAAAACCTAAGTCAGATTCTTACCATATTCAAAGCAAGTGGAATTTTATTTGTTTTTCAGGAAGAAATTGAGAAAAATTGCTGAAATGAATCACACCAGTTTAACTACTGTAGTGCCTACTTTATAACTTGGCACTGGGGGTTCTTTTTCTGCTTTTAAGGAATCATACAGGCAGGAATGAAGATGAGTAGGCAGGCAGGAAGAGAGAAGAGGAAGAAGTACTTTATTTAGCTGTTCATCGTGAGTGTTTCCCTGGACCCCAGGTCTTGAACCAGAGACCTTGTGATATATGTATATACTACGCCCAGTGAATTAAACCACTAGACCACCAGAGCACACCAATACTGTTGATTTAGAATTAAACTGCATCCAAAAAACTACACATTTTGAGAATGAGAGAACATTTCTCAATCTTGGCTACATCCTTTCTTTCCCAAGTCTCTTTCAGATTAAATACACGTATGTCAAATTTAAAACTAAATCTAAGGTTTTGTTAAAAATCTTTTTTTTTTTTTTTTAAACACAGGAATGGTGCAGACAGGCAGGAAAAGGGAGAAAGAAGCAGCATTTCAGTTGTTCATGTCGGTTTTCACCCCAGACCCAGGTCTCAATCTGGGTCCTTGGGGATATGTGGCCTGCACTCTGGGTCGAAGCTGACTAAACAGCTACGCCACTAGAGCACACAAAATTCAGAGTATTTTATAGTATGAATTAAGTGTTGAGTTTACTAAATGTCAGATATCTTGCATTATAAAAGCTAACCACAGGTGTGCCCTGGTGAAGCAACTGTTAAGCCTGCGCCTGGGGTACAGTCCACATACAGTCCGAGGAACCAGGATCACACCTGGGGTGGTGGGTGGAGCTAGAACAACCAAAAAGGAACTAAATAAAATGCTACTTCCCGCCTGCCTTCTTTCTTCAAAAAAAAAGAAAAAGGAAAAAGAAAAGCTAACTATAGCTGTTTGTGGGTTATGGGTTATAATTCTTCTAGTACTTATGCATTAGGATAAAATCTGTTATGCTGAGGTAATAAATAAGTTCAACATCTTAAAACATTCTTATTCATACTACATTTCTATAGAGGGATAGATGGCTTTCTATGTCATTCTTAATCAAGATGATGGGATATTCCACACTGGAGACACGCCAGGCATCACAATTAGCGGAAAAGAATGTAGTAAATTCCCACTGACTCAATGGTTTCTAACAGTATCATTTCCACTCACATGCCACTGGCCAAAGCAAGTCAAAGGGTGATGCTTAATTTCAAAGGGATTGGCTGAGTACAAATGCACCGTGAAGAACCAGAAATATCAGTTAATAGTCATCTGTGCTGTTCCACATTGAAATTAGTAAAAATTATTCCACACTATTAATTTGGTTTATGGATAAAGTTTTAAAAAGCTGATTCATGACTTCTTTTTTTGTGCCACATGACAAACTAAGGAATCAGAGTTAGCTTCATTCTTCTTTCGGCATTGTGAGAGAGAAGTGATCAATATAATTTTAGGTCTTTTCAAAGTAATATTTTTTACTGTTTTTGCTTTCCAGTGATTAAAAAAAAATTTTTTAATGTTAAAAGAATACATTCCACAGTAGCGTGTGGGTTTCTTGATTTGCATCCTGTAGAGTTTCTGCTACGAATGTAAAGTTTTCTTCCTCCTTTCCATTGTACCTTTAATATTTTATCATATTCACCTGTATCTTCAAGTAGCACCTAACAGCTATATTGTCTTTAACAACACTTTCCCATTCACTCTTTATAGTCTCAGGTTTGTTCTCCGCTTTACTGATTCAATTTTTCTAGAATATTAAGAATATTAATTGCTAAGTAAAACAATGATGCCTTATTTCTTTCTGACCGCATTTAATAGAAACATTATGGAAGATTTATTTCAACTATCACAAAATCAGATATTTTCTATAACTTTCTTCTTAAAAACTGGGTCAGGAGCAGAGTTTTCTGTTAAGTCCATAGCATCATTCTTCCTCTTCATTGTAGTTTGTATTCATAAACTTCACGTAAACAGTAAGTGAATACAGCAGAGCTGCAGGATATAAAATCAACACACAAAAAGCAGTAGCATTCCTATATGCAAACAATGAAGTAGAGGGAAAAGAAAAGAAAATCCCATTCACGATAGCACTAAGAAATACCAAATACCTGGAAATAAACTTAACAAAGGAAGTGAAAGACCTCTATGATGAAAACTATGACCTTAACAAAAGAAACAGAAGATACAAAGAGACAGGAAAACATTCCATGTTCGTAAATTGAAAGAAACAACATAGTAAAAATGGCCATTCTACCCAAAGCAAGATACAGGTTTAATACAATTCCCATCAAAATCCCAGGGGCATTTTTCAAGGAAATAGAGCATATAATTCTGAAGTTTGTACGGTATCACAAAAGGCCTCAAATAGGCAAAGCTATTCTAAGAGGGGGAAAAAAAAGAACAGTGGAGGAATCACACACCCTGACTTCAAGCTACAGTAGAGTGCTCATCATCAAAACAATACGGTAGTGGAAAAAAATACATCAATCAGTGGAATCAAACTGAGAGACCAGAAATAAAGCCACACCTATATGGACAGTTAATCTATGACAAAGGCACCAGGAGCATACAGTGGAGAAAGGAAAGTATATTTAACAAATGGTGTTGGGAAAACTGGAAAGACAGCTGCAAAAAAAAGAAAGATGATTACTCACTAGCACCATACACAACAGTTAACTCAAAATGGATCTAAGATCTGGACATAAGACCTGAAACCATAAAATACAAGAAAATGTGGGAAAAACATTGCATAACTTCAACCTCAAAGATATCTCTGTGGAAGAAGCACCAACAGCAAAAGAAACCAAAGTAAAAGTAAACAATTGGGACTAGATCAAGCTGAAAAGCTTCTGTACAGCAAAAGAAACCACCACCAAACAAAGACAACTCACAGACTTGAAGAAGATAGTCATATAACATACATCAGATAAGAGCTTAATATCCAAAATATAAAGCCCACACACCCAATAAAAAGGCAAATGACCCAATTTAATGGGCAAAAGAACAAAAAGAACTGAATAGATACCTATCTACAGAAGACACACAGATGGCCTATAATGCCTGAAAAAAATGTTCTACATCATCAGAGAAAGCAAATAAAAACTATATGGAGACATCACCTCATACCAGTGAGAATGACCTATATCAAAAAGACTGGAAATACTAGGTGCTGGGGGGGTGGGGTGTATGGTGAAAAAGGAACTCTCCTACACTGTTAGGGAATGTAAGTTGGTGCAACCTCTCTGGAAAAATAGTATGGAGATTCCTCAAACAAAGATGGATCTACCATTTGATGCAGCAGTTCCATTCCTGGATATATACCGAGGATACAAAATCTTTATTCAGAACATCTGTGCCCCTATGTTCATAGCAACACAGTTTCTAATAGCTGAGACATGGAAATAATTTAAATGTCCATCAACAGATGACTGGATAAAGCAGCACAGACACAAATGCATGCGCGCACGCACACACACCCACACACACACACACACACACTCAATGAAATTCTATGTAGCTCTTAAAAAAGACAAAATTGTACCCTTTGCAACAATCTGGATGGAGCTAGAGGGGATCAGATTAAGTGAAATAAGAAAAAAATAAACAGGATGATTTCACTCATGTGAAATATAATGAAATAAAACAAGTGAACATAAAAATTCCAACAAAAATAGCAGGACACAGGACTATGGTTATGAGGAGGGTGGGGAAGAGGGAGAGAGGTGGCAGTTAAGGGACACGAACTCTGGTAATGGGTGTGGTATGAATTGTAGGCTGAGATGCAATTTCAGTACCCTAAAATGAATATATAGCATTGTGAAGAAAAGAAATAATAAATATTACCATAAAAAAAAAACCTTCATGTTGATTTGTATGCTTATTCATCCTTTAATAATGAATTGTCAATCTAAGTCCAGTAGTAGTGTGATGTTAGAAAAACCTTCCAGTCCATGCCACCAGTACTCAGTCCACCAGCACAGTTCCTGGCAGATAACAGAGACTCAAACAAGACTAACTCCCATGAAAGTATATTAGGGATACACCCTGGTGGCTAAGGTGCTAATAAGCCACTGGCTGCAGTATAAACTATGTAAATTCCAGAACCTGGAGCACTTCCTCCTCTGCTCTCTTCTGTTTGTCTGCCCATAACCTTCATTCATGCCTGCACCTTTCCTTTAAAAAAAAAAAAAAAAAAGGTATATATATATGTATGTTATGTCTGTCTATGTATGTATGTATGTATGACACAAGCAGATTTATGATCAAAGCAAAATGAGTGATTTAAAAAGATAGACTTTTCTCTCACATTAACAGCCCACAGTTAACAATCCTGGACTAGCATGATTGACCCAGGTTCCTTCTCTTTTTGATGTCATATTCATCAGGGTTTGCATTTTGTAACCTAAGTGGTGATTATAGTTTTTGCCATCATATCTGCATTCTAGCCATTAGGAGGAGGAGCAAAGGAAAGGTATATTCTTCACAGGGTAGAATTAAATTTGTATACATCTCTTCTACTTACAACTCATTAGTAAGAACTTCATCATATGGCCATACCTAGCTATAAGGGAAGCTGAGGAATATAATCTAGCTGGGCGGCCACATAGCCATTTAAAACTCAAGGATTCTATTACTAAAGAAAGAACAAAGGAAATACTGGGAAACAACCAGCAGCCTTTGCAACAAGGGAATAATGGGATAGGGAGAGAGAGAAGATGAGAAAGAATGTCCACTTACATCAAGGTACTTTGCCTTATATTCTAAACGAAATAGTACATAAAGATACTTAACCTCCTTACCATGAAAGCTATAAACTGCAAAACCAGCCAAAAGTATTGTGCAATATTAAAATCAGAATGACTTAAAGTAGCCATCAAAAGTGGTCCAGTGGAAAACCGCAACATAACAAAAGCAGTCAGGAAGCCAATATTGGAGAGTGTGATTTTCTATCCCGACCTAGGCTCTTAGCATGCTTTCTTTTTTTTATTATTATTTCTCAATGAAATTATTTTTAAAAGGAAATATGAAGATGAACTGCCCAGAATTTCAACTTTCTGCCAACTTCCTCTAAATTGATCTTATTTAACATCTTGGCATAAAACCTGTAGTAAAGAATTCAGGCATGCCCTACTGGCTTAGCAGTTAAGTACAAGAACAGTTTACATATATCCAAGAAATAAAGGTTCATGACACGGGGTCAGGAGGACCAAGATGAACTAAATAAATAAATGCTTCTTACTCCACTTCCTTCCTGTCTGCCTGCCTGCTCACCTTCATTCCTGCCTGCAGCTTTCCTTCGGGAAAAAAAAAAAATCCTCAAAAGTAGGAGTCATAGAACAACACTGCCTAAATTTGTTTTCACAGGCTAGATTTATCTAAAATCATTTAGTTTAAAACTACAAAATTTTTCAAAATGTGCTGTCTGAAAGTTTAATAATCAGAATGCATTATTATTCATGTTGGAAAAATGCTAAGACTCAAACACTTTTTTTAATCAAGATGCTTTGGAAAACTGTTTAAGCCAGTACACTATATTTATTAATTCTAATGCTAAAAATGATCTGCATCAGTAGGTTTCTATACTTTTCTGAGTTTCTATACTTTTCTTAACCCTTTCTAATATTCCTTTCTCAAGATGTCCTAGGAATTCTGATTTTGAATCTAGGATTACTATACAGTCTTAGAAATCTTGAGTTAAAGACAACTTTAAGGGGACCATTGACCAAGAGATAATTTATAAAGAAATACTATTAATAATACAGCCAGTCTCTAAATCAGTTAATAGTCCCATAATATAAACTGAGTAGGAACTCAAAATAAATTATCCCCTAGAGACAAATCAAATCATGGTAAATTTCCACGACCAGCCCAAAAGTCTATTTTATCTATGATATTTAGACTCTAAGAAAACAAAACCTGTACAAAGCTGACAGTGTAATTCCCATTTGGAAAAGTTTGTAAAATAAAATTCATTATAATTTCACCCCTAAATATCTGAATACTTCTTGCTTTTCCTCACATACATGCAGGTCCGCACCAGCAGCAGCAGCATCTCAAATAAGCAGCTGCAGCTCTGGTGGAACACAAGTATAAGCTCGGCCACAGTAAGTTTAGTCATTCACACACTAATACTTCCAAGCCTCTCTGTCCTATGTCCCATGTTTCTTTTTCCCTCTACTCAGAATGATGTTCCCTCATAAACCCTGAGTCTTAAAGATCATTTTTCAATGTAAATTCAATAGCAATTTCTCCAGAAAGTCACCACTTCCTTCAAGATCTCACCAAACTTGGAAGATTGTAACAGAGCCTTTACCCCTCTACACTGCAATAATCATCTTCTTCCTCTACACATTAGCCAAATTGCTCCAGAGCTTCCTTATAGCATCTCATCTTTCATCACTTTCAGACTAGCACACAGTGCTTAATAGAAATATGGAGTAGAGAAAGACCAAAGACATTCAAAGTCCTGCAGATTTGGATTTAAATGGCTGTTATTCATAAGACACGGAATCTTGAGTTAATTACCTAAGCATAGAAGGATTTAATCTCCTTTCCATAAAATGTGAAAAAGCTATCTCAAAGAGTGGTTGTGCATTTTTGCGTGTTTTACCTCCAGTCTCAGGACCCTGGGTAAATAAGCTTTACCATAGCTGCCCTAGCCACCTGAGCCACAGAGGTGTGCCAAAGAGTGGTTGTGTTCAGGGAGTGCAAATTAGTAATTTCTGATGCTTGAGAGAAAGTAGCATCTAAATTAAAATTTCTAAATTAGCCAAGAATGCTGTACCTGAAGAATTATAAGAGAAACCAAAGCAAGAATTTGAAAGTTAATACAAATATTCTTTAATTTTAAAAAATAGCTCAGCCATATTAAATCTGTTTTCCCTTTCTGAAACAACACAAATGCATATTTAAAAATGGTAAC
The DNA here is from genome assembly GCA_004363575.1 of Solenodon paradoxus. NCBI lineage: Eukaryota > Metazoa > Chordata > Mammalia > Eulipotyphla > Solenodontidae > Solenodon > Solenodon paradoxus. The sequence continues at coordinate 66,076 of RJWH01000195.1, read as the reverse complement.
CCAAATTATTTGTGTAAAATAATTACTGCAATAAATATATATTGATACATATATACACACACAATACATATATACACACACACACAAAAAGTGAGGAAATCAAATATACACTGGTGATTATAACAGAATGAAAGGCAGGTAGCTTAAGCAAATGCAGGTGAAGTGCTGCTGAAGAAACCTGAGAGAGTAGAAATGACTTAGCGGGGAAATCAGGGCCAACCTGGCAAAGGCAGTGTCCTTTGAGCTGTGATTTGAGTAATAGACAAGACTGGGGAGGAAAGGGGGCAGGAAATCTGTTCCAGGTGCAGGCAGCACACTAAGAAAATCCAGCGGTGCGAAAGCCGTAGCTGTGTACAGTTGTCAAGTGGTGTCAAGTGGTTCAGCCTAGCTAATGCTTAAGGTCCATGAAGAATGGTGCAGAAGAGTATGTGCCCTGGAAACCTAGCAGTACGGTACACCCTGGGTGTGGCCCACAAGGTCCTGGGTTCAAGACCCAGTGCTGGGAGAACAGTCAATGGGAAATGTGAACAACTAAGTAAAAACAATATGCTTTTTCCTCAAAAAAAAAAACAAAAAACAAAGGGTAACCCAATATTCTTTAATATTCTATAATAGGAGTATTAACTATGCCAGAACCATTAACATAACTAACTTGCTAAAAGAATGGTCTCTCACATTTAGGATCACACTTTTTCTACAAGGTTAAGCAAAAAAGGAGTATTTGTATGTATGAATCACTGGCATCTCATACTAAAATTATACTATGTATTTTACATATTACCTCATTTGATTCTTAACAATTCGTAATCATTCTGAGATGTATGGCATAAGCCCCCCATTTTTAATTTGTTAGGGGGGCTGATAAAAGGACTTGTTTTACAGATGAATAAAATTTAGTTTGGAGAAGTTTTTAATTTAAGCTTAGGTACAGTTTATTAACTAGTAGAGCCAAGACTAGACTCTAGGGCTACTGATTGCAAGTTATAATAGGAGCTATGAACACACACAAGATTATCTGTCCCTCAGGAATTTGCAGTCAAAGCTGGAAAAAAAAAAAAAAAAAAAAAACAAAGATGAAAATCCTAAAGTACAGAAGATATCAAAGATGTGGTAAGTTGTAAAGTTAATAATGTAGATTTGTGTTTCTTAGTATGTTACTAATGTATGACCTGAGCAAGAATTTCTGGAAGTGGGACTTAATATCTTTAATACATGTTTCTGATACTTAAAGCACATATATATTTTATAAATGTTTGTTTTCAATTCACTAGTAAATCAATGCCCAGAGAGATTTTAGGAGGGAGAGGCCAAATTGACTCATTTTTACCTATTAAATATACCCAAACTATTTTCTCTATATTGCTCATAAGTACAAAGAAAGAATTCAGATGCAAACGGTACACAAAAAGTGGCTTTAACTAGAAATACTAGTTCTAAGCAACCCCTCATTGTCCTAATTTATAAGCTAAACAATTTCATGTTTTAATAGCTACTACTGCATCTTACTAACCCAATATTGTGCTAACTATAAAACAGTATAAAAACAATGTGCAAGGTCATATTTAAGAACAAATTAATAATCTAAATATGATTATACTGCCACCCAGTGTTCAATGCTTGAAGTAACACACTCATAACTACACTATGGGGAGAGAATTCCACAATAAGTCAATAGTTTTATGGTAGGAATGCAGTTTTGCTTTAAAAAAAAAATCCCTATTTTAAAAATCACTACCAATTATCTTAAGGATCACTGATAAAATGAGGACAATGAAAAACAGTAACACTTCACATTTTTAAAATTAAAAATCCAAAAATTCAAATAAAAGTCAACTAGACAGATACCACATGCTAACTAATATAAATATAACCACAAAACATTAGAAACAACCTTAAGTAACAGGAGAAACTGAATAATGTTTCAAAAATTGGAACAGCGCACCCTGGTGGAGTAGTGGTTGGGCACAGTTCACATACATGCCATTAGCATCCTGGCGTCAGTGGGAGCAACCAAAATCAACAACTAAATAAAATGTCTCTGCTTGCTTTCTATCCTTAAAAAAAAAAAAAATAGGGAAAAATTAAGCAAGAAACATTAAACATTGGGCAAGTCATATTTTCCAAAGATGGCAACAGCATCTCCCAAATGCATGTTCTGCAACATGACCTTGTCACTCTCAGTAAGATGAGACCTGTTTCTCTACCTCTTCCAATCTAGGTGGGCACAGTGGTTGCTTTGACTAATACAGAAATGATTCTGTTCCAAGCACAGTCCTTTACTACCCAAATCCAGCTTCCTCTCTCTCAAAATGCTTGCTATTGGGATACTCTGCAAACCAGCCATCACATATTAAATGTGACTACTCTGAGACAACTGTGGAGAAGTCCTAGAGGATGACAGACCCATGTGGAGAGCCCAAGGAGCATAGAAACACCAGAAACGCAGATAAAGAAGCCATCATAGAAGTGGATCTCCAGCTCCACTCCGTGCCATGTGAAGAGAAGTCATGATACATATGAGTCCTTTCCAAATTACCTAGAAAAACCATGACTCAATTACAAGGGCTAATACATGGCTCTGAAGATGACAGTTGAGCAGTATCTAGTCTTGAGATTGAAATAAAGAGGAGTTAGTAACAATGCACTGTCCTAAATTTCAAGCACAATTTAAACACTAGAGGTTGTTCAAAAACAATTCTTAAATTGATTTAGCTTCTAAAGTCCAGTAATAATTAAAACCAAAAGCTACTAAAAATGTTTATTCACTTCCAGTCAAGATGGTAACCTAGTAGCAGCGAGACTCACATCCTCCTCTCAGAGCAACTAGGAATTCACCTATTTCCCAGAAATAAACACTGAGGTATAACAGACACAGAGGCTGTAGAGAGGCAGCAGCAATCCTGACGACAAAAGGTAGGCCAAAACGTCCAGGTTCAGAGCTATACTGCAGACTCTAATTCGGGATTCCGACCAGGGCAAAGGAGGTGGAACTCCAGGAAGAACTGGCCCTCCCAGTATTGCAAAAGCAATGGAGAGCCCACCCAGTGGGACCAGGACACAGAGGCAGGGGAGAGGGTCCAGGTGCAGGGTGTAAGGAGCACCAGTGCCCCAGTGGTTTGAACGGGAGACCCAGCAAGAAAATTACACTGCCATAACCGAAGGCAGCCAGGAGAATCACCCATCCCCTCCTGCAATACTGCCCCAGAGTCAGAGAACCCACCCACAGGAAATCCCACCCTCAGGTTTAAAGGAAGAAGAGAGTCTTCCAGAGAGGGAAACCATCACTACTACCCACTGGTGCCAACTTGTGGACAGAGGTAAAACTGCAGCCTGACTGCTATGCTGAGTCAACAGCAAAGAAGTCATTACAGTTCAGAGCTGGGACACTAGGGGAAGGCTCTGCATCCCCCACACAAACTTTAATCCCATAGACTGAACTTTCCGGCCACAAGAGAGGGCTCACATAAGAACTTGAACAAATCTAACATTAGCAATGCTACAAAAGTCAAGAAATCCCAGTGTCCAAACAAAGATCCAGGGTTACTCAGGGCAAGTCAATACCATACAAAAGACATCATTGCATCACCTAACCTACAGAAACATAAACAGAAGGCCAAACAGAGTAAAGACACAGAGAAATATACGTGAAATGATGGATCCAATCAAAAAACCAGGGGAAAATCTGAATACAACAGATGTATGGAAACTACCTGAGGATGAATTTAGGGTAACAGTGATAAAACATAGTCATGGAAGAAGTAAGAGAACTAAAAAGGAGAAGAAATGAAGCAGCTGAAAACAGATGAACACAACAGCTAACTTAAAGAATTCAATAGAGGGAATAAAGAATAGGATGGATGAAGCCTCCGGTAGAATCAGTGAGCTAGAAAATAGGGCAGAGAAATGCATTCAAGGAAACTAGTAGAGATAAAAGAATGCAAAGAAATGCAAAGAATGCAGACAGCATTTGAGACCTATAGGATATTAAAAGAAACAACATTTGCAGTATAAGGGTCTCAGAAGAAAAAAGGAGCAGAAACTGTATTTGAAGAAACAATAACTGAAAATTTCCCTAATCTGAAGAATGAAGCAAGTCTCCAGACTTGCTAAAAGAATTCCTAATAAAAGAAACCCAAGCAGACCTACACCCTAGACACATTGTTATCAAAATGTCAAAAATAGAATCTTAAAAGCATCCAGAGAAAAATAAGTTACATACAAAGAAATTCCCATAAGATTGTCAGCAGGTTTCTCAATTGAAACTCTACAGGCCACGAGGGAATGGCATGATATATTCAAAAGGCTGAAAGGAAAAGATTTTCAACCCAGGATACAATACTTTGTGAGATTATCATTCAGATATGAAGGAATGATTAAAAGTTTTTCTGATAAGCAAAAGTTAAAGGAATTTATCAACACAAAACCAGTTCTACAAAAAATACTAAAAGATCCTATAAAAAGTATAAAGAAATCCCACTTAAAAACAGTAAGACAGAAAATACAAAAAGTGGGGAGAAGCGAACAAAAATGTGGATGGTTAGAATGAGTGGAAGACTAAGCTGCTTTCAAATAAAAATAGTAAATAAACAGAATTCTTAATGCTAACTTCAGGGTAACCTCAAAATAAATCTCCAGAGAAGAAGCAATGAAGAAAACAAAAAGGGAAACCAATCAAAACACAACTACACCCAACCCACCTAAGAAGACAAAGAGAGAAGAACAAAGAAACTGTCTGGAACAATACACAGAAGACAAATTACAAAATGACACTAAACACTAATCACCCTAAAGATTATCGTTTTCATTTTAGAGGTCTTTCACCTCCTTTGTTAAATTTATCTTAGGCATTTTATCTTTTTGGGTGCCATTGTGAATGAGATTTCTTAATTTCTTTTTCGTTTCTTTTAATTTGCATACAGGAATGCTACTGATTTTTATATGTTGATTTTATACTTTGCCACTTTGCTCTATTTATTATTTCTAGAAGCTTATTGTTGGTGTGTTTGGAGTCATCTAGGTATATAACATGTCATCTGCAAATAGTGAGTTTTATTTCTTCTCTAATTTGGATTCCTTTAATATTCTTTTACTGCTTTATTTCTCTGGTCAGGACTTCCAGAACTATGTTGAATAGTAGTAGTGAGAGTAAGCATCATTGTCTTTTCCAGATCTTAGGGAAAATTCTTTCAATTTTTCACCATTATGATGCTGACTCTGGGTTTGTTGTATATAGGCTTTGTTATGCTTATAGTATGAGTCTTCTATTCTCATTTTGGCTAGTGTTTTTGTCATGAATTGGTGTTGAATCTTGTCCAGTGCTTTATCTGTGTCTATTGATATGATATGACTTTTTTTCATTTTCTCTTTCTTGATGTAGTATATATCACATTTATTGCTTTGCCAAAAGAAAACAAAACAAAAAACATAAAGGCGGGCAAAATCTCTAATATCCTGCAGGAGCCTTCATTTCTAGAAGGAAAGAGGAATAAAAGAATGCATGCAGAAAAAAAGAAACGCTTATTCAGGCACACTCTGATGGACTAGTGTAGGGTCCTGTCGCCTTTGGTCAGTGCAGTCCACATACATCCCAAGGATTCTAGTTCACATCCCAGGGCTGGGGAGAACAGCCAAGATAAACAACTAACTAAAGAAAGTGCTTCTTCCTCTTCTCTCTTCCTGCTTTCCCGCCTCTGCTCACCTTCATTCCTGACTGTACCTTTCATTGAAAAAAAGGAATGATTATTGAACAAATAGGATTTAATCTAAAAAGTTGGAGATAATGTAAAAAAAATTTTTTAAAGAAAGATGCAGGCAGAAATGAAGGCAAGTAGGTAGGCAGGCAGGAAGCGAGGGAGAAGCACTTTATTTAGTTATTCATCTTGTTTGTTTTCTTTGGCCCCAGCTCTTAAATATGGGTCCTTGGGATGTATGTGGACTATGTACGGTGTGGCCTTATCCGCTAGGCCATAACGCACACAACGTAAAATTCTATGACAAGCACAAACCATGTATACAAAGGTCATTTATTAGGAAACATATGATGTTGTCTGTATTTAAATCTCTACAAACATCAGTATCTCAAACATGAAATAGTCACAAATTTTATGCCCTTACTGCCTTGCAGAATGTTTGCCCAGTTTAATTTCTTACTTATCGCCACACCACAAGAGGTAAAGACTGACTAAGCTGACAACAAAGAGCAAGTGCCTATAAACCAGCAAAATGATTCAGATACAATCTAAATGTACTGATATGACAAATATGTTTGAGTAGATATGTTGTCTATATATGTATTTTTAAATATTTAGACCCATTAAGTATTGTGTTCAGTTAAGTTATTCTCAATTAGAACACAGAATTCTGATAGCAAAACTCCTGCCTGCCTGCCCTTGTTTGGCCATGGAATAGATTCTTCATGTACACGACATCATATTACATATTTAACCACAAATATCTGTGAATGAGGATACTATATATTTTGAAACTAGTATTAGTATGTTTTATTTATGTCAGAGGAGCCAATATCAAAGATACTTCTACAAATTATAAAAAAGAAATTTAATCAGATTATATTAAAATTTTTCAGCCCATAAACTTTAACCCAGTAGCTTTAGGTAAAAACAAAGTTCTAATGCTGGTATTTAAGACTAATATGTAAAGAAAGCAAATCTAAAAGAATGCTAACTTCCTTTGGTTTGATACAGCAGAAAAATGAAAGTATATACTAGAGGTTCCAAGTACAAGAAAACATATCTAAGTTTTATGAATTATATCTTCCTTCTCTAGTTGATTAATCTTACACAACCGTCCTGCTAGTTAAATGGAAGTGGAGTGCCGACAGAAGGGCTAGAAATATAAGGAATATTTTTACACTACTACTTTTAAAGAGGCTACAGAGGTCAGGGAAACCAAGAAGCTTAAATTTTCTTTAATCTTCTCTGTCTCTTACACATTATCAGTTTGAGCTTATAATGTTGGAAGAACATTAGAATGTTCTCAACTGAACTTATGAGTCAACAAACATTTTCGCAAAGGGTAATGTAGTAAATGCCTTAGGCTTTGTGGATCAAGAGGTGAAACTGAGGGTATTACATAGCTACATATATAAAAAGAAAAAAAATCCACAAATGTTTTGATAAAACTTGATATAATAATTCAGTATACTTTGCTGTACTAAATATTTATTATTGAGATTAACAGAATTTTCTTTTGGGGAGGAGTACATTCCATTTAATTGGAGTCAAGGTTAAGTGTTCTTTATCATCAAAATCAATGACAAATGTTCACCTGTCAGTACACCCTGATAGTGAGTAGTTTGGTCACTTTCTACACACATCCCAAGGATTCCAGTTCACATCCTAGGGCCAGGGAAAACCACCAGGATGTACGACTAAACAGAATAAATTGTAAGAATTTCTTCCCCCTTTCTTCCTGCCTACCTACCTCTACTAGCCTTCATTCCTGCCTGCAGCAATCCTCTGCAAAAAAAAAAAAAAGTTTGTCTGTCAATGCTATGTTACTAAGATTTTACGTATTTCATTCTTCAAAGTATCTTTTTCAGAGGGATAAATACTTCCAAATACTGACATTGATCTATGAGATTACATCGCTTTAAATGAACATACTCAATGCTTAGAAGGCATTTATAAAATTGTATTACATTTTTCTGATATTTACCTTTTAATACGTTATTACATTGTGGACTAAATCCTTCCACTGGAAGGTTAGACAGAGATTCTTTAACTGCACAATTAAATGGATTTTGAAATATGAAAATTTACTTTGCATTTGCATACAGGTCTGAAAAATACTGCTGAAAATAGAATTTGGAAAATATATTCACTTCAGATTTGTGTGAGAATGAAGATCTCATTTCCTGTTTTAACTTCTAATAGCAATGAAAGAATATAAAGCAATTTGCTATTGGTTATGATTGAAATAATGTTTGTTGTTATGCAGACTTTACTACATTGTAAGTTTAACATATAGGCACTATTCTGCCCTGCAACTCTAAGTTGAATTAAGAAATATTAGCAAATCAGCAGCAAAAGTTAATTTCCAAAACCATTCAGTGTTCAATAACAGCAGCAGAAGGCAGTACAGGCATATGTTGGAGATAGGAGATATGTGGGCTGTTATAGAAGACCCCAAAAAAGACCCCAATAAAGTAATTATCACAATAAAGTAAGTCACATGAATTTTCTGGTTTCCCATATAAAAGTTTTATTCACACTATACTGTAGTCCATTAATAAAAATGTCTAAAAAAATAATGTACACACCTCAATTAAATGACAAAGACACAAAGTGAGCACATGCTGTTGGAAAAATAGCACCCAGATCTGCTTGAGACGAGGTTGCCACAAATTTTCAATTTGTAAAAAACACAGTATCCACAATGAACAGTAAAACAAGATATGTCTGTACTGGTTCAGAAAAATTTCAAAACTAGCCCTGAGTCCAAAAAATTTTCAAGAAAACTCTGACACTGATAAATAATTAAACTGTGTTTTTAAGGCAAGTTAGACTTATTCAGCTTCTATTTCTAGCAAAAATTCATCAAACTCATGACAGTTAAGTATAAGAGAACTGAGTTCATTGTGGACACTACCAGAACAGTAAGATATAACACATTCACATCTTTCCCACAAATACCTGCTTATGAGTAATACAATGAATATATAAGCTTTAGAAATTTTACATGTTCTGGGAAAAGACTGCAACATTTAACAAGGGATTTATAAATCAAACGAAGAATTTATACAACAACAAAAACACCAAATAATTCAATCAAAAAATGGGCATAAAATATGAACAGACACATCTCAAAGAGACATACAGATAGCCAACAGGCACATGAAAAAATGCTCATCACTTATTAAAAGAAAAATTAAAATCAAAACCGTAAGAGATACTACCTCATACATACGTGAATGGCCTATATAAAAAGAGACTAGAAACAAGTGTTCGTGAGAATACAGAGAAAAGGAAACTGTTGGTGGGAAAGTAAATTGGAGCAAGTCGTTTTGGAAAACTGTGTATGGAGGTTCCTCAAAAAGTTAAAAATAGCACTACCATACGATCCAGCAACTCCACCTCTAGGTATCTATCTGAAGAACATGAAAGCACTAATTCACAGATATATGTACCACTATGTTCACTGCAGCAATATTTACAATAGCCAAGAAAAGGAAACAGCCTAAGTGTGCCCACTGACAGCTGAATGGATAAAGATGTGGCTACATACACAATGGAATACCACTCGGCTACTCAAGATGAATACTGCCATTTGCAATGAAATGAATGGAAGTAGAGGGGATTATCCTAAGTGAAAAAGTCAGAAGAAAAACAAAGATCAGATGATTTCACTCATTCGTGGAACATAAAGAAACAAAGTAGACAGACAAAACAGAACTCAAACTATCTCTTGGATACTGACATCAGAAATGACGTTACAGGAGGGGAAGGGGGATGGGGGGGAGCAGAGGGTAATGGGGGGGTCAATGGGCAGTGGTGAAAGACAATTAGAAATTTGGTGATGGACATAGTGTGTTATATATTTGATGAAGAGTAAATCTGTACATCTAAAACTTGTGTTGTAAGTCAGTGACCTCATGCAACAAAAAAATTAATCTTAGATTTTCACAATCTGTGAATCTGTGCAACTGCGTCTTCTGCTCCACAAAACATTTTTACCACCATCAGTGATAACACCTCTTAACAGATTCCACCTGAGGTTGTATTGAAACTATTTGCAATTTCTTTGAAAATATTTTCTCCTGGTACAAGAGCAGAATTTAGTAGTTGTAACAGAAACCACTGTGGTTTAGCAGTTAGATCCACTTGCTGCCTCTGGCTGGCAAAGTCACATGTATCCTAAGGACCTGGGTTTGCAACTCAGACCAGAGGAACAACCAAGAGGAATACCTAAAGAAAACAAATGCTTCTTCCTTCTCTCTTCCTTCCTTCCTGCACCTTTCCTTTGAGGGAGGGGAGGAGGGAGGAAGGGCCAGAGGGAAAATATTTTCTCCTATAGCTGGTTTCATGCAGAGGATTCAGTCACTTTGAACTCTGATTCTTTGAATAAACAATTCAACAGTGTCAGTAACATATGTCTGGTCATCAAGAGTCTAGCAAAATACTTGAAATAATTAGGATTGATTTTTAATTGACTATTGATGTTGGTCTTAATGTCCTCAACTCTTAAAGCAACTGTTTTTGCTGAGAGGTTAATAGTTTTAAGTAAGCTTATTTTTTCTCTGGATACATTTCTATATCAAACACAAACTAACTCATCATTGGTAAATGATTTTCCTTGCTTGGCTACAAATGAGTCATTCAGAAACTTACGTTTAACTACGGCCTATTTTTATACTTGTGAGGGAATTCTGCTGCAATGGGGATTCTGCTGCTTACATTTTCTAAACCGATTTGCTTTCCTGGGTTGGAACTATGTTGAGTGCTTAGTCTAATAATGTCATTGTTCACTGTATTCTTTTAGCACAACCACTGCATCAATGAATAATAAACACAATGCTCTGTTACCTAATTCAATATCAAAAGAGTTCACCTTACACAGTACTTTCCCCGTTTTGACAGGATGGGTATGTGATGGTAACAAAACAAGTAAAAAAAAATGTTCCAGTATGGAGATATGATTGGCCCTCAAAGAAATGCTGTAAAGTTATTACTGCATCACTGGGATTTGTAATGCAATGAGCAGTATGGAGTGATGAGCACACCACACGTGGTTTCTGTAACAACTACTAAACTCTACTGTAATGTGAAAGCAATCATAAAAATATGCAAATGTGTGGCTGTGTTCCAATAAAACTTTATTTATACTGAAATCTGATTTTGATATTATTTTCATGTATCCCCAAATATTATGCTTTTGAATTTTCCAACCATTTCAAAATGTAGAAGCCATTCTTAGCACAGATGGTGGGTCACAGCTTGCCAATCTCAGACTAAACTCATTTTACTATGAAAGAGAACACAGGACAGACATTTGACTGCTATGTAGACAGTGGAGCTAGACTGCCAAGAGTACCTAAAATTCAGTTTCCTCGTGTCTAAAATGAAGATGTAAATGGAGTGAATAATATGTAAATCATTTAGAACAGTGCTTAACATACAGGGTTAATACTACTTACTGCACAGAATACAATTATAAATAGCAGCATATCCTGGTAGCCTAGTGGATGAGGCCACTGAACGTAGTCCACATACATCTCAAGGACCTAGGTTCAAGACCTAAGGTCTGGGGGAGGGAGGGAGAATACAATCAAGATGAACAACAAAATAAATTAAGTGCTTCTTCCTTCTCTCTCTTCCTGCCTGCCTGTCTACTCACCTTCATTCCTGCCTGCACCTTTCCTTTAAAAAAAAAAAAAAAATTGCAAAATAATTTCAGTTCCTATTAGCAACTTTATTGATTTAAAACTACTACTGGAGAACTAAAGGAAGCAGCCCACATGAATATTGCAGATGTTCACCAAATACTTCCACAGTACGGTCACCACCAATGCTTGTTACACTTCTCACAATCACACTAGCTTTTTTATTTCTAAATTTCAAACCAAGTTTTACCCCTTTTCTCAGGCGCTGGCTACAATCCCACCATTTTAGAACAATTTCCTAACAGACCATTTTTATTCTAAAGTTCTGCTATATATAGCTAGATGAATAATTAGGAATAAAAGTGAAATTTTAAGTAGCATTTCTGGCAATAACAATTTTATACTAGAAGTTCGTAAACAGATAATTCTATGAGCATATAAACAAAAAAGTCTTTTTGTTGCTGCTGATTAAAAAGCCTTGGATCAGATACAATACAGATATATTTTTGTAACTGAAATATTTGTCTACTGTCCAAATATATAAAAGCCACACAAGTTTGATTGCATTTGCTCATTATTTCATATGTACGCGTGCACCCACCATTTCCCAATCCCCCACCAAATAGTTAAGACTAAGGACTTTTCTTTTGGATCAGCTGTCTTGATTTCAGATGTCCCCGCTTAACCTACACTATGATATATGCCAAATATTTGGATAGACAAGAAAGTATGGATGATTTTATTCTTACTTATTTAATTCTTTTTGTTTTACAATAAATATAAATTATTTGTAGGGGGAAAAAAAGTCAAAATGTATTCATTAAAAGACCATTTGGAAAATATACAAAAGCAAAGTATGGGCATATCTGAGAGATATTTCAGGTTCAGTTAGACTACAGCAACAAAGCTAATACTGTAAAAGGCCAGTGACACAAATTTTTTTGTTTTCTAGTGCATGTAAAAGCTATGCTTACACTGTATTAACAGCATATTAAGTATGCAATAACATTGTCTTAAAAAAAAAAAATGCATGCCCTAAATATAAAGACACAAAGTAAGCACATGCTGTTGAAAAAATGGCACCAACAGTGTTGGTTAACGCAGGGTGATACAGACCTTCAATTTGTAAAACAAAAACAAAACATAGTGCCTGCATCACGCAATAAAGCAAAGTACAGTAAAACAAGGTATGTCTGTATTCAAAATAATGATTTTAATTAAAACGGTAACTGCTCACCTACAACCAGGCCACATTCAGGACAAATCATATCACCAGCTCTGTAGTCCTCCACTAAAATTGCATCTGGGTGGTTTGGACATGTGACTCTTGGGAGCGCATCCAAACTAAATGGAAAAAATACACACTTTTACATCCTTGCAACCAACATGTAATGAAGTAGCTTTGGGGGAGGAAAAAAGAGAATTCTGAACACTTTTCCAATACTATACACTTATACACATTTAAGCAAAATTGGCAAAGTAAATATTCCCATTAAGTACTTTAAATTCTAGCTTGTAATTTTCTAGGTAGATTCCATCAGAATTATTTGTATAAGAATAGTTACTGGTTTGCAAACATGGAAGACTTTTAAAACTAAAACAGGCCACATACTCATGGGATTCAAGTCCCAGGTACAGAGGAAGCAACCAGGGTGGATATAGGATAAGGTATTTCTTCATCCTCTCTCTTCCTGCCTACCTACCTGCTCACTTTCATTCCTACCTGCAACTTTCCTTTAAAAAAATAAAAAGTAACACTTAACATAGATTTAATCATTATTTCTGGGGGTATGATCTCACAATCATGTTTGGTATTATGGAAAATAAGTCGCTTTAAAACTCACTTTAAGTAATACAGTAAAAGGTTATCATGATCAATACAAACTTAACTTAAAAGATAACTTTAATGATTCTTACAGTGTGTAAATAGATATTTGTGGTTTTGGATAAAGTGTCCCATGTTAGCAAATACAATTCAGAATGCTAGCTAACTCTCAACATAATAGGTGATTCTCATTGGTAAACTGTTAAAATAATACATATTCTCAAAATTTGTGTATTCCAGTTAACACATATTGGATCTTCTCATTAGAAAAGAGGGGGATGGGGTTTGCTTTATATTCATGCTTAGTTCATAAACTCATATTAGGAAAATACTGTAATAAATGACAAGACATTAAGTTTAAGCTATGAAAAAATGTCATAATGTAGGAAAATGTTAGCAGAATTATAAGTAAAATGGATAGCCATGTGGCAACACAGCACACAGAGAAAGACTGATATTTTTGCACTATTGAAAAGTACATGAGTGCTTTATGAAAACATGTTAAAGATATACTAAGTGAAAAAGGTGGGAATTTTTATACAACACTGAAAAATTACAAGCCATAGTTATGTACAATCACATGGATGAATCTCAAAATTCTAATCAAAAGAGACTAGACTCGGAGAAAAAGGTATGCCATGCATGTAAACTAAAATGAGAAAAACAAATCTACAGTGTTAGAAGTCTGTACAAGTCTATCTTTGGGAAGAAGTAATGTTTGAGATTACAAAATAAGCTTCTCAGTGATACTTGCTTTTTTGACCTGGATGTTAACTATGTGTATCATGTGTTCACTTCATAATTGAGCTGTGCACTTAAAATTCGTGCTAACTTCATTTTTATTAAAAAAAAAAAAAAGTAAAAATCAAGATAGTGAAGTGTTGACATTAAACCACTATATGCATATGCTTGTTAAAAGCAAAGAATGACCAGGAAAACACCAAGAAGCTGATTACTATAACTGTTTTGCAGAATTTGATGGCTGGAAACTACAGAAGGAGGCTGCAGTCCAATTTTTTTTTCTCCTTGTTTTTATACTATTTGTATGTTACCTATCCAAAGTAAAATTAAATCATGCTAAAGATGTCAACTTTTAATCAATTTACCCACAAGAGTAGGATAGTAGGAGAAGGGAGAGAAATACAAGGGAAGGAATGAAGTAAATAATAACACTGACATTAAAATGATTTAGACTACCTTAGAAACTAGATAATTCCAAATCTCATTTTATAGGTCTCATTTATTGGGTGCCAGCTACTATACATCTAGTGATACTAATCTTCACTGTAAAATAGGCATTATCGCCATTTGAAAAATTATGCTGCGAATGATTTGCCTGAAGTCACAAAACTACTAAATGATGAGCTTACATGTGAATTCTCAACATGCATGCTCTTCTCTGAGGCAACACCAGGCAGTTTCATAGCTCAGTAACTGTGCATCTTCCTCAAGGAAAAAAGCTGAAGGTAGAAATACTAAGATATACCTTTGTTCTCATTAGTTTAAAAAAAAAAAAAAACTCAGGAGATGGGCAACTGCAATGAAACATACATTTAAGACATGTCTAGAAAAATATTTCAAACTGAACAAATGAAGAAAATAAAGGTACATAAAGCATATTTTTTAAAGACTATGGAGTGAATTTACTATATTTAATAAAACATTTTTTACAAATAAAATTTCAAGTTCTATTATATGCAAAAGTTGTGCTCAAATATGACATGAACCTTTCAGAGCTACTGCTATGTGATTGTATATTGGATTTAGGCACTTTGGAAAGCTAAAAGCTTTGCATTTCCCTACAAGGAAGCTTCACCTGGCAGAGACACGCCCACATACAATGACCGAGTGTTCAATCACAGATTTAGAATCAGTAAACAAGGTGATATGACTTTAAGAGTTATTTTCGAGCATGCTATTAACTACAGTTGCCCCTATTTTCGTTTTAAATTCAGAAACATCAAGAGGAAAAGTCTTGACAGCTAACAGAAAGCGTGAGAACTTCTCCAGCTTACTGCTTTCTGAAAATGGATTTCATTGGGAATCAATTCCAGAGTGATAGAAAGTTCACGAAAATTTTGCGAGTTTCCTTCCAGAAGCTATAGAACTTAATTTGATCCTGCTAATAAATTATGAAGGTAACTAGAAGCCAATTGGCTCTAACAGGAAATAGAGATCCAAGACTCCACACTGTTCTAACACTAACCCTGGAAAAGTCAACGTTGACACCACTCAGTTTACATTTATGCAAAAGTACTAATACTACCTCAGAGGGATACTCAAGAGATGTAATTAGGGTCTGCAAGCATTTTTCACGTCACGGGATTAAAGGCTGTCTGTAAAGGCAGTGCACACATTGCCTGTATACATGACATCATGGGGTTTTTTTTTAAGCATTAAAGAGTGACTTCCCAACATTTGTAAGGAATTTTCTGCAGGCTAGATTTTGTTCAGGAGTACGCAGTAGACATTTGTAAAGAAAGCTCTTAGAAGGAAACTCAACTCTTCAGAAAGGGGGATGGCAACCAATTTCCATTAGGCAACCAATGCAGACGCCCCTAACTTTCTAGCTGTCAGAACGACAGAGACCTGGAATTAAATCTTTCCCGCTTTTGGAAAAGGACTTAACAGCCCTTGGGCAGGCTGAGTCGGAGATGGAAAAACAATCATGGCAAAATTAAATAACACGGGGGAAAAAAAAAAAAAAAAAAAAAGACGTTTGAAATGTCTGTAAAAGATACGAGGCCGGGGCTGAGGACCCGGGACACTGCGGCCGTAATGCCGACGGCCGATACTCCTGCGACACCCCTGACAACTCTGCCGTCTGGTATTGCCTTTGTCTGGGTCTGCGAGCCGGCCCCGCCGCCACTCCCCTAACTCCGGGAGCTCTGCGGGACGCGAGGGCCCGAGGATCGCCTGGCACTCTCCGCCCGCCCCTCTGCTAGGTCCGGTCGGCCGGACATACTAACCGGCTGGTAGACGCCATCTTCACAGCCACTGCGGTTCCAGCAAGAAGAAACAAGAAACACACGCAGAACAGGAACAGGAAGCGACTGACGCCGAGACGCGCCGAGGCGGGCTTTTATAGGCGAGTCACACACGCAGTCGTAATAGGGCGCGGCTACGGGTAGGGAGAAAGGTCAAGAACAATGAAATTCTGTACGCCACGTGCTTTGCGTTTTTTTTTATTCTCCTATTAGGTGTCTGTGATTTGCTCTGTTGAGGGAGGAATCAACGAAACAACCCAGAAAATCCTCAAGAGAATCCTGAAAACAAGCTACACCAGCGATACCTTCAACTTGACTGAGTTAAAACACGAAGACAACCGGGGCTTCGTAGTGGTGGCCACTACTCGAGGGCTAACTATCCCTCTGCTTCTCTCCCCGCCCTCAGTCGGTTGTTCTAGTTTGAGCACAATTCTTACTTCCCTGGAGGAGTGATTAAAGAAATAGAGGAAAAGAAAGAAAAAAAAAAAAAAGATGGAGAGAGATTCACTTAGGTCGGCCAGAACAGGTGGCAATTCAGGCTCTGTCATCAGCTAGCAAGCTGTGCCTTCGTCCGTTCACCCTTCTTTGCAAGGAGTATTATATCTGCCTTGTATATCCTTTGGCAAGAGATGAAACAAAGTTTGTGGTTTGTACTGTGCTGTGCGCCCCGGAAAGGGGGCCCCACCCTGACTGGGTTTTTCATACCCTTTGCAAACTGGCCTCTTAGGGGAAGTACAGAGAACTTAGGAGAATGTTTAAATATGCCAAAAAAAAAGTCTCTAAATATATTAATTTCCCACACGAACGTTAGAATAGTAATAATGACGTGAGCTGGTGACCTAGGTAAGACCATTGGATGTAGTTCACATACATCCCAGAGACCCAGGTTTGAGATACAAGGCTGGAGGCACAACCAAGAAGAACAAAACAAATAAAGTACTTCTTCCTCTCTCATCTGACCTGCCTTCCTACTCACTTTCATTCCCACCTGCGCCTTTCCTTAAAAGAAAGAAAGTAAAGAATAATAATAATAACAGTACTACCACCACTTTGCTGAAAACAAACCACACTTCACCAGTGGGGATGGGAGCAGAGAGGGTGCTCTATGGGATGAGAACTAAGGATATAGTGACTGCTTTGTACATTTGAACTTGGAATTTAAATGCCACTAAACACTCACTGTTTTCTTGAAAGGTGGGAAAGACTCTTCCTTAGAAAGAGGGTTGTTAGAGAGGGAAGTTCAGGAACAGAAATCTAGACGAGGATGGGATAGCTTATCTCCTCACGCCAACCCCCACCCCCACCAATTTTGCAATCTATAATTCTGAAATTTAAAAACTTGACTGTACTTTTTTGGAGCCGGGTGGAGGGGAGCTGGGTTCCTCCCTTAATATCTGAGAGAGTGTAAAGTTAAAAAAAATGCCAATTTGGTCAGCCCTGGTGAGTAGTGTAGTGGTTGGGCACAATCCATGTAAATTCCAGGAGCCTGAGTTCTCAACCTGGAGCAGAGTGGGGGGGGTGGGGGCGGGCAACTAAGATAAACAACTAAATAAAAATAAAAATGTTTCTTCCTTCTTTATCTTCCTTCCTGTCCACCTGCTCTCCTTTGTTCTTGCCTGCAGCTTTCCTTTAAAAAAAAAAAAAAAAAGCCAATTTCAGCTGTGCCAAGTGCCACCAGGAGAGGCTTTGGGGGTCATGTACCCCAATCAGCAGGAAGTTTTCATAGAAGAGCCATTCAGCACCTCTTGATCATCAGAAATAAGGACCTGTCGCCGATGACTACATAGTAGACATTCGATATTGTTTGTGGAAGGAAGAAACCATCCATCCAGAAATTGAAAACCCAAAAGAAGGAAGCTGGGAAACCGGTTAAATTACTACAGCCCCACCTGGAGAGTCTCTTTATCTGTCATAACCTAGTTAGAATTTCTTTTAATTAAAATAGAAGTAGCTTAGGCCATTCCTTTTCTTTTGTTAGTACAGCAATGGTAGTTTATAAAGCATTTTCATCAACATCCCTTTTAATCTCTTTATATAAAACTGAAATTTACACCTACACAACTGGGGTTTTATTCCTAGGAATCAGTGATCCACACTAGCATTTTCCAAAACTTCTCATTTATTATCATGATTTTTATTTTACTTAATTAGGTGAAATAATTTTAAATTATTTAGTTAAATCAATTAAGTTAACTCACCCTTTTAACATTTTATTCTAAAGTTTCACTATTGTGAAAGCACAGTTTGATATGCTAGTAATAGTTGTTCTGAAATAAAAATGTTTTACATTCATAACAAATGATTTTTTAAAGTTCATGACTCAGAGTGCCCTGGTAGAGTAGCAGTTTGGTCAGTTGCCTTTAGCTGGTGCAGTCCACATACATCCCAAGGACCCAGGTTTATGTCCCGGGATCAAGGGGAAAAACTAAAATAAAAAATAATAGTAAAGTGCTTCTTCCTCTTCTTTCTTCTTGCCTGTCTGCCTACTTGCCTTCATTCCTGCCTGCACCTTTCCTTTAATAAAGAAAAAGTTTTAGTAATTTAAATTCAATAATTTTAGTATAGCCCTCCCCACAAATGCAGTTTTACCACAAGTCCATCATCCCAATAAGATAACTCATGCCCATCTACAGTTAATGCCCATTCCACTTCCAGCCCCAGCATCACTCATCTATTTTCTATTAAAAATCATAGTAGTAAACATTCATGTAGTGCCTTCAATGTACCAGGTACAATTTTAAGGCTTTACATATATTCATTTCATCTTTCTAATGTAAGTTGGGAACTACTATTGGGCCCATTTTATAGATGGAGAAATAAAGGCACACAATGGTTTGGCAACTAGCCTGATAAATGACAGAGTTGGGATTTGAATCTTGGCAACTTGACTGCCAAGTCCATGCAGTATACCTCCTGTTAGAAACTCAATACACAGAAATTCAGATTTATAAACTTAAAAGATCTGGGAATGGATTCAATATGCAATATACCTGCAGCAATCATGGACTTGATTTAATGGGACAGCTGTGCTCTAAAATATGCTGCCAGCTGTCTGCATAAGGACACTTGTGTTTGTCAGACCACGTGCTACCTAAACTGAAATGTGCCTGGCTCATCTCCCATTGCTAATTGTACTTGCTCACAGGATCCTGAATTTAACTTTTCCATTTTTTTGTTTGTTGATTTGTTTGATTCCCCAGTGCTGGGGGCTTGTCTTTCATTTGAAAATAAAGCTACCTGTTCATTAAGAAAAATAAGCCTGTAGCTTCTTTAAATACTACAAAGTAAAACATAGACTTAACATAGTAATAATCTATAAATGGAAAATACTGTCTGTTTTCGCCTTACAGAATCAAGGAGGAAGATTGCAAGAAATTAATTCATTTTTCAATTCAATGTCCAGTGAGCAGTAGTTTTCTTTTAAAATTCTCAGTTACTCTGATAAAAACAAAATAACTCTGAAGAGTTCACATTAATAGCTTGTCACTTTTTGAATTAATACCTTTTCAAAAATATATTATTTTGCATTAAGTATCTAACTATAAAAGTTAGGCTGCTCTATCTAGTATTGTTTTATTATATGTCTTGAAGCTAATGTTTTTTCTATAAACAATTTACTCATAATAAAAATGGGGAATTTAATGATGTATGAAACTAATTTTCTTAAAAAAAATGTTTTAAGTATATATATTCTAAGGTAGATAATATTTGCTGTTCAAATCCTATTAACAGTTTTCAAGTGCCCTGATAAACTATTGGGTAAAAATGAGAACATTAAAAATGCTCATATACATGTGACCCTTACTTGTTATTTTCTTAAAGTCTGAATTTTAACATTAGATGTTTTTTGTTTTCATAAAACCACTTGCTAAAAACCTTAGTGTGTAAAGTAAGTACCTATTTTAAATAAGCATAGTATTTGCATAGAAATTAAAGCTCTGAGAGAACGAATTATGAAATATGACCATGCATTGAAAATATAAAATTGCTTCTATGATTGTTGTCATGTATTGCTCATTACATTATAAGTTGATGCAACTCTTTTAGAAAGCTATTTGGCAATACTCCAAAAATGATTTAGATGTTAAAGGCTTTTGAACCCAGTAATCCCACTTCCCAGAACTGGAGTAAGGAAGTAACCTAAAATATGGGATACAATGCTCATGAAGATGTTCATTGTAATTTTATTTATAATGTCAAATGCTAAAAATCAGGAAATGATAACTTTGGTTACAATTTTATAAAACAGGAAACCTTTAAAATAGCAGACTGACATACAGTCCCTAAAGCCTTAGTTTAATTTAATTTAGGTGTTAAATCCAATGCATATATTAAAGATCTTTTTTAATCAAACTTTGCCAGGGCCGATTTTTTTCAGGTATTTGAAAGCAGTGAGGTATTTAACTGTAGTGAGCTCACTGAAAGCTGAGGCAGCCTAATTCTTTGCTTTGCACCTTTGTGTCTCACGATTTACACACAAAAGTCATCTAATAAATATTGGTTCCTGTGAATCACTGATTGAATGAAATAATGCATTTTAAAATTTCATCGGCCTGTCTATTCTTCATAAGAATTAAACCAAATTAATTAAGCTTAACCAGAATATTTTTCCATTATGACCAACTTTTCCTTTTTTTGTTTTGTTTCCTTAGTGCTTTCTTTCTTCTACAAAATAGTTTACTATGTGTTGCTGGAATGAAAGGATCCTACCTCCCACACTTTTGTGATGCAAAGCCACCCACTGCCACTGATTTTACCTAAAATGGGGAATCTCTGTCAGATCTCAGATTCAGACATCACAAGAATACAGGCTATTATTAAAAATAAGCTATTATCTGCAGATTAACAATATACTGCCTTTCAAACCAAGTCTCTTACTGAGTGTTCTGACAATAAAATAAACAACTCCAAATACAGCTTACTAGAGATGGTATTTGCTTCACTATTTGTTATACAGGGTACTTTTTTTGAGGCATGTTTTTTCAAGTTTTAAAAAAGAGTTCACTCAAATGTAAAGTGCCTATTAAAAACCTACAATCCCCACAATGGGTTCGTGTGTGTCGAGAAGCTGGAGCAGATGAAATAAATTAAGAATATACACATTATGACCCCTGAGCATGGAGACAGGAGCTACCCACACAGAGTCACAGGTAGCTCCTTCAGGATCCAAGCTCCTGTTTTGAGAGGTAAAACCCATGGGGTCATTTTGATTGAAGTTGCAGTTTCAAGACACACGCACCAAGGAGTAGAGTCAAGAGATTTATTAGAGAGCCCAGAAGCAGGGAAGTGGGAGGCACAATAACATAATGATGGCTAATGGGGATGAGGTGGTCCTAGTTAGAAGGCAGCAAACACTTTAATTCTAAGATGGTTGCCTTATAGTCACTAACCTTAATTTTAAGTGTGTGTGGTTTTTGTTTTATTAAGAAGCAGAGGAAGGAAGGAAGAAGAGACAGCATTTTCATTTGTTTATTATGGTTGCCCCTCCCCCACCCCCCACTGGGCACCTAAGTCCTTGGGTTTTTAAGTGGTGTAGCTCCAGCCACCAGCTTAGTGCCTGAGCTACCAGAGTGTGCTTTCTTTTTTTCCCCCAAAGTGCAAAATTTCTTCAGCATTCAGCACTCTGATTGCAGGACACGGTTACAGGTGAGAGGAAGGAAGGGAGGCAAGAAGGAAGAGAAAAGAAAAAGAAGCTTTTCATTTGTTTCATTTTGGTTTGTCACCTTTGCCCTAGGTACATGGCCTTTATATGGTCCGCATATCAGCATCTCAACCACCTGAATCACCAGGGCATGCCCCCTAAGTGATTATTTATTATAGCGAGTGGGGGCAGGATGGGGGTGGTTGGTAAGTAAGACAGGAACTGTTGCCAGAATCCTAACTCAGATCCTCATCTAAATATTCAGACTCTGGTTGTGAGCAGGGTTGTATTACTGTAAAAGTTGTTTTTCTCACCACAGCTAGCCATTTTCCACTTATTTTAATGACTTTATTCCATGGCTTTCTCATCAAGATATGGTATAAAAGCTGCATAAAAGTTCATGCCACTTTGCCTTCATCTGTTCTTACCCAGTATTTTGACCAAAGTCATTTTGCAGCCTTCTCATCAAATGTTCACTCTTCCCCTAGATTTTACTCTCTTGACTCTTACAGTTACATTAAACTCTGGCTATGGTCTTACATTATTATCTATTTTCTGAATGAGGAAATGGTTATATATATATATATATATATATATATATATATATATATATATATATCCTTTCTTTTCTATTATGTAGAAGCTAATTTTTAAAAATTCCTCAAAAACCCAAGGCCAGTACATTGATTTTACAGTAGAGAGCCTGAAAATTTTCAACTTAAACAAATCTCTACAAAATCTCTTCATCGAAAATAAGTGCTTTGTTTGATTCTTTCATTTTTGTTAAATTGTGCCATAGTAACAAGAGCTACACATTAATGAATATTTAGTTGTCGCCTGCTTTCAAACAATTCAACACACTATGATAGATCATACTTTGATAATTTTTATTTGGAATGACAAAGCAGTGAATTTGTTAATATGGAAATACTTTTCCTTTTAATTGATTATGAAATAAGAAAAGAAAAAGATTATGTAACTTCTTAAGACCATTCTCATTGAGTGATGAAGATAGCTACTCCCATTAAGGATATGCTCAAAAAAAGCACTGGGGTGTCAATGCTGTATCCCAACACTGGCCATCATTAAGTTCCTCCTGTTCCTCAAGCTCCTTTCCACTTTAGCGCCTTGGCCAAAAGATTTAACAACATCACAGGTGACCACCATGTTACCATTTTATACATACAGTTCCTGCCAGACTTGAAATTATGTATTTTTAAAATAAATTGTGGTGGGAGGGCTTAAAATTATGAGCATGAAAACACTGTATTAATATTTTACATGAACCAACATCAAATTTTCATAATTCAAATTCATGTAAAATGCATCCATATTGCACCTATGTATATTAATCTATTGATGTATTTTTTTGTTAATTGTGCCATCAGATCATGTCTAAGCATTCTTTCCAAGTAATAGAAATGAACTACATTCTTTAACTAGATACCACAGTTTATTTGACTACGCTGCCAATAATGGTTTCCAATTTTTGTTGCATTATAAATACTATATCATGAACATTCTTGTTCATATTTGTGGGTGAATGCTGGCATGTTCTAAAGGTAAATATCCAGCAATAGAATTGGATACTCATAAAACATTTTGATATTGTGAAATTGTCTTTGAGAAATATTACTCTCATTTAAGTACCCATTTCATCATGTTTTTGGACTGCAGAGGCTGAGACATCCTTTTAAAATTATTTTAGATCAAGAACCAGACCCTGGATGTGCTCTGGTGGCTCAGGTGTTAAGTCTGAGCCTGGGGTTCAGTCCACATACAGTCCAAGGACCCAGGTTTTAGCAACAAACTTTTGCACTTCAGGAAATCATTATTGAAAGGTTTTTTTCTGGGCTCCATGAGGAAAGAAAGTCAATTAAACAAAAAGTCGAATAACCAGGGCTTTATTGGGGTTTGCACACCCGGGCGAGGTTCTCTAGTCCGCAGAAAGCGGGCGGGGAATCACGCCGGAACAAAGAAGAGCGCGCTCTTCAAGCAAAAGAATTTCGCGGGCTTCATACGTCGCGATTGGGGATTGGTCCTGTGATTCCAGGTGTGGGGTTCAATCCCTTAGTCTGATGTCAGCCACCTTTCCCGGGTATGGCCGCTGCTGCTTTGTCTCTGGGCCAGCATAACATTCCAATCTCTTTGATAGGATAAAGGGGCGCCTTGATGCATCTGGCTACTTCCCGCTGACAGGTGGGGAACAGAGGGGAGGGGTCAGAGGTTGGTGTTGTCTGGCCCAGTCTGGACAGGAGAGTAGGCTCTGGTCTGAAGCAGCATCTGGTTGAAGGTAACCCGGGAGGCTTCACAGATCCTGTCCTGGAGGAATCTCAGAAAGCATGGGCCAAGCATTAGTAATACACAGATCATCAAAACTGGCCCAACGATCGGGGCCAAAGTGGTAAAAATCAGGGAGAACCACCATGGGGTCCCCATTTCTAGAGGGGTGTAGCCATTTTTCAACTTGTCTTTAAGATTTTTGGAGAGCGTTAACGTTTTCCTCTATCAGGCCGCTTTAGTTTACGTAGAAGCAGCACTGTTCCTACAAGAACTTGATGGGCGAATGGGAACTCTTCAGCCCTATATCACCAACATAGCTGTCAATCTATGTGGAAGAGATCTTTTACAGCAGTGGGGAGCTTATGAAGCAATCGAACTCCAGCAGCAAAACGTGAACTAGAACTCATTGAGCAGCATGTTCAACAGGCCCAGCTCCATCGAGTTGATCCTGTGCTCCCATGTCAGTTATTAGTGTTTCCCACCATTCACTCTCCCACAGGAGTGCTAACTCAAAAGGAAAAAATTATTGAATGGGTATTCTTACCTAACCAGCAAACAAACACAAAAAAAATTGCAAACTTATCTTGAAAAGCTCAGTCCTGCGGTGTTTTATGGTTGGCAAAGTTTGTGCCAGCCCATAGCCTCTGACCCAGAGAAAACCATTCTGCCACTAACCAAATTACAAATTAATGAGGCTTTCCAAAAATTGCCTGGATCGGCAAGCAGCCGCCGCTGACCATACAGGAATCCTTGACAATCACTACCCTCCAAACAAATTCTCTTCAATCTTCAAAACCAACTAATTGGATTTCACCCAAAAAAAGTCCCACCAGCACTGCCATCGGCCCAAACCCACTTCACAGATGGCAGCAGCAATGGCAAAGCAGCCCACTGGGGTGCCACAACCAAGGCTTGGGACACAGGACTCCCGCCCGTGCAGCGAGCAGAGCCAGCCGCCGCCATGGGAGCCCCCAAAAACATCCCCCAACCTGCAAACATTGTCCCAGATTCTCAACATACAGTCAATGCTGCCAGAAACATCGAGACCACCCTTATCAGCACAGAAACAGACGAACTCTCAACTCATCTTCACAGCTCCAAACACTCATCCGCCAGCTCGTTGGGACCATCTCATCAGCTGCTATCAGCACAGCCTTACTCATTGTAATAGTAAAAGTTTACACCAGAAATTCCACCTTTCTAAGGCACAAGCAAGCAATATAGTTTGCCAATGTGTCCATTGTGGGCCTCCCAAAACAACTGAAGACGGATAATGCCCCTGCATATACTTCACAGGCATTCACTACTTCTTTAAGCCAGCACAGCATCCAACATGCCACTGGAATTCCTTATAAGCCTCAAGGCCAAGCCATTGCTGAACGGGCTAATCAGACCCTGAAACAGCAATAAAAAAAAAAAAAAAAAAAAAAAAAGCGGGGGGAATAGGAAAGGGAAGTTCTTCACAGGAGCTTTTAGCCAAGGCACCTTTCACTTTAAATTTTTTTTTTAATTTAAGGAAAGAAGATTCACAAGCCCCTGCAGAGAGGCACAGGGCGGGTGCTTTGATGCCCCAAGGGATTTACATTAACCTGTCTGGTGATGATAAGGAAGGAATGGGAGAAGGGGAACCCATCCAGGCTACAGTTAAGTGGAGGGGACCGCCGGGGGCAAGATGGGGTCCCATCTACCCCCATGACCAAGATCTGGGAAGGAACTAGGGGTCCAGAAAAAGGCAGTAAAACAGAATAGGTATCCCCCGTGTCCATGAGAAAAGAAATGGACTTACCCGCTACCTGCAACGTTACCCTGGGCTCGGCAAGGGTGATGGGGGTCTTCGAGTCCGGGCGGCGTCAGTCATCCAGGAGCCCAAGAAGCTACTCTGTGGCCAGGAGTGAGTTCGCGCCTTGAGCTAATTCTCCACGTGGAGGCGCCCAGGACGAGCTCTTAAGGGGACAAGCATCCTTCCAGTGGCCAAGCTGCCGGCAGTCTGGGCAAGGCTTCCTGGGCGGCTGGGGTTGGGGACACTGGCGGGCCCCAGGCGGGGTGTTCTTTGGCCAGGATTTAGGCTTTGCCCCGCTTGCCACCGGCCGTAGAGCCACCAGCATAGCCTGGGTCTGCAGGGCTGCCTTTTGCTGTAGGCCTGCCTGGCGGGCAGCCTCAGCCTCTGCTTCCCGATTATTAAAAACCTTAAATGCCATATTCACCAGATCTCGGATGGGGGTTTGGGGACCATCCTTGGCCTTTTTCAGTTTTTTTCGGATGTCTGGGGCTGACTGGGAGATAAAATGAGTAGCCAAAACAGTCGCCCCAGCATTAGATGTTGGATCTAAGCGGGTATGGAGTAATATGGCTTGTTAGCCTGTTAAGGAACAAAGCTGGGGTAGGAGTAGGAGGGCTTGGCTGGGGTTGATAGTGGGGAGGAGGAGGAGAGGCAAGATCTTCAGGGGAGTCAGAAGGCAGAAGGAAGTTCCGGAGCAGAGGGTTCGGAAGGTTGGCCAGGCTCGGAACTGCCGCGGGCAAGGAGAACCCGGGCAGTGGAGCGCCGAGCGCAGGGGTCTGGGCGGGAGCGCAAAGTCCAAATGCCCTGGATGTAGGGAACCTCAGACCATTTCCCAGTCCGTCTGCAGAAATTGTCTAAGTCCATTAGTGTAGCGAATTCGAAAGTGCCTTCTGCCAGCGCTTACTATTGTCGGGCTGGTATAACGGGGCTGGTGGTAATAGAAAAATCAGCCGCTTTCGCTTAAGGCTGGGATTGAGTTTGGATTCTTGCCCTCATTTTTTGGTCTCCAAGGAACAACAGATAGGGAATTGGCGTCCCTTTAACCCAATCTGTTGAGCCGGTCAGAAAAATGGGAATCTGAGTGTGGGAACGTCTCCCTAACTCAGACCCCGACGGAATTGGAGAGCAGCCTCTCCACGAAAGGGTCACCCTGATGCAGCTGCGATTTTCCGTGAGAGCAGTCTCTCGGTATCAGTATCCAGGGGCCCGGATTCAGCAATTGGAGACCAAAAAATGTGGGACGGTGGCACTTACCCTGCTTCGTAGTCCGGATGGGAGGGGTGGCCACGAGGCCTCCTCCGGAAGCGGGGAGAGGAGCGGTCCTAAGCAGACAACAACTCCGCCCGGGTTTTGAGCGCCAAATGAAAGGTTTTTTCTGGGCTCCATGAGGAGAGAAAGTCAATTCAACAAAAAGTCGAATAGCCAGGGCTTTATTGGGGTTTGCACACCCGGGCGAGGTTCTCCAGTCCGCAGAACGCAGGCCGGGGAAGTCGCGCCCGAACAAACAAAAGCGCACTCTTTAAGCAAAAGAATTTCGCGGGCTTCATATGTTGCGATTGGGGATTGGTCCTGTGATTCCAGGTGTGGGGTTCAATCCCTTAGTCTGATGTCAGCCACCTTTCCCGGGTATGGCCGCTGCTGCTTTGTCCCTGGGCTAGCCTAACAATTATTAAATGAAAGACAAGACCCAAAGAGAGACCTGAGTTGAAAAACAAAACAACAGGTGTGCCATGGTTGGGCGCACACTTCTCAAGGACCCAGCTTCACTTTCTTGGGCGTGGGCCCAAGACAAAAAACTAAAATAAATATCTTCTTCCTCTTTTCTCTTTTTCCTCCCTGCCTCTGCTCACCTTCATTAAAAACAAACCCCGTCTCCACATGAAGGGTGTTCCGAGGGTCTAATTCAATTTGCAGAAATTCCTCTATTTACCAGATGTTTGTTGAGCACACCAGACTCTGCTTTAAGTGCTGAAGGCACAACAGTGAACAGAATATTAAAATGTTTGTGCCTGGCCTCATGGAACTTATCCCTTAGGATAATGGAACCATATCTCTTAGGTGGGGATATGTATGACCAATTAAATGAGAGAAACATAAATTCAATGATACTAAGTGCTAAGGAGAAAAGTAAGTCAGGAAAAAGGAAAGGGAGAGTCAGGATTTACAATTTTAAATGGAAGGTTAGATAAGTTCTTCTGAGGTGATATTTGAGTAAAGATCTGAAGTAGCCAGACACTGAGGGGAAAGTATTCCAGGTCAACTGAAACTCAGAGGCAAAAGACCTAATCTGGAGGGTCTGGTGTTGGGGATCAGCAAGGAGTGGACAGATGAAAGGAAAGAGTAGTAGATGAGATTAAGGAAGAGCAGGGTCAGGTCTTACAGGGGCTCCAAGGTCATAGTGACAATTTTGGCTCCTAACTCTGAGGGAGATGGAATGGATGAATTTTTACCAAAGTGGTGCCATAATCTGACTTTCCTTTAAGAATGGTCACTCCTCAGGAGAGAGTAGGCAGACTAGTCTTTTACCCAAAGGAGGACATTCTAAGTGCAACTTGGTAGAGCAGTGGTTAGTTCAGTTGCCTCTGAAGGAGTGCAGTCTGTGTATATCCTAAGGACCTGGGCTCCTGTCCGGGTCTGGGGAAAACAACCCATATAAACAAACAGCTAAATAAAAATAAAAGAAATGCGTCTCTCCTCCCCCTCCCCCTCTCCCTCTCCTCTCCCTGCTCACCTTCATTCCTGCCTGCACCTTTCCTTTAAAAAAAAAAAAAAAAAAACCTCCTGGAGAAAGGTACTTTAGAAGAGTAAACAGTGTTCATGAGTTTTTACACTTTCTTGCATATATTGGTTAGCAGAATACTTCAAGAATAAGTATAAAAGTCATCTTTGTAGTAAGTTACCTCAGGAATTTACACAAAATGAAACTATGGTGTTGGAAGACAGAGCTTTAAAGTTTCGGAAGACAGAGCTTTAAAGTTTCAGCTAAAATGCTTATGCTTGTAATGGATAATTAATGAAAGTGATAAAGTTTAAAAAACTAATACTTCAGATAGGATACAAACTTTCACTGACAAAAGGACAAAATTATTACCTTTTTACCAGATGATTTTTCAATAAATGAAAAGTTTTACATCGGAAGAAAATGCATCAATGTTTCTACATGTAAATGAAAGTAGCAGCTGTATAATACAATGAAGTTAATATTGATTAGAAAATCTAATTATTCCCGCAATTTATTCAGATATATCCCAAGACAGCTGTTTGTCAGCAGGTGAAATTCCTATTTAATTGTCGTGATTGACTAATTAGATATATTCTCAGAGCAGCAATAGAAAGAAATTCCATGTCTCAGGAACATGGTTGAGGTTTTTGTTTTGTTTTGTTTCATCTTTGGGTTTCTCCAACTAAGTTTCAGCAGCCTTTTTTTTTTTTTTTTTTTTTTTTTAAATTCTAATGAGTAAGGAAAGTTTCATTGAAGAAAAAGAAAAAGCACTGTGAAGAGCAATAGTGGGCTTTCCTCTCGAAAGGAAGAAAGGGGAGTGGAGGCAGAGTCGAGAAATGACCTGACTTCATATGGGCCAGGCAGTAGGAAATTATTTCAGTGATGTCTTCCTCCTATCTGGCTGTTCCTTTTGTTAATCAGCTGATTTTCCTGTTGTCTGAACCTATCCTGTATTTACAGTCAGTCCTTTTTTCAGCTTTAGTCTCCTATTCTGCCCCTTTCATTCCCCTCTCAACAGATTTAAACTTATGATTTCTTACACAGGAACAGGACCGAAGGTGCATTTTCTGGAACTTCTTCCTACTGAAATTTGGGGATAGATCTTCCCTACAGGGCTCAATCCTTTGATCTCTATCTGTCCTTGGTATAGAGGGAGGGGCAGGGATGGAGTAGAAAGAGTTCATGATTTTGTCTAAAGGATGCTGATAGCAGGTATCCTCCAGTGGCAGTGGATGAAACCCCTGAGGGACCATCATTTGGAGAGGGAATTTCTGCAGCCTAGAAGAGACCAACTTTACCAAGAGATTAAAAAGACGAGGACCATAAGCAAGGAGAATTATTGCTATGAAAGGGCAAGAAAAGGAAGAAACCAAGTGGGGAGGTAAGAACTGACAGGCTTCCAAACCTCCTGAGTCGGGGACTCTGGATAAGCAGACTTTAGCCATTGGCCCTGTTGGATAATTTTTTTGACATTGGTTTTAACTTGACTAGATTTATGAACATAAAAACAAGTGGTATTGGTTGTGGAGCAGTTACCACCTTGCTCTGCTGAAAGGAAATCCAGAGCCAGGCAATGATCTAAGACCATCCTGGCCAGTGAATCAAGGACTTCCAGATGAATTTAAAATCCAGTTCACTTTCTATAGAGACTTCTGTCATGGTTTTAGTGATTTTGAGCAGTGATAGTGTTAAAGACAACACCATAAGTTAATCCTGATAGAGAAGAAATAAGACCAATAATGCTAAAAATTCTAACTCCACACACGTTTTTCCTGTTTTGTCTGATAGAGTATTGGAGATTAGAGAATCCAGTAATGTGTCCTAGTAGAGGAAGTACATGTCCTGCTGTCCATGTTCCTGACAATTTTTCTAGGTCAAGCATTGGATGGCCACATCTTGTCCCTTCAGTAATCCTAGAATCATCATTCCTTTTGGTAAGCAGGGACCTACCTGTAAGTGTCTAAGGGAAGGATGGTTAAAAGAGATCCAGTTTGACATTCAGAACTATTGAGCATGGCTAAGTCCTCAGGGTATTTAGGATGGCCAAAATCCAAGAGAGTGATTATACCCTGGATGGTCTGGCCGCCAAGGAATTTGTTTTTTAATGACCATCCATTCTCCCAAGAATCTTAGGGAGGTTATCACATTGTGCAGGGCAAGATTCCTTCGGGTGTCATTAAACCCCAAAACAGTACAAACCATTTACAACATACATTTTCTTTTTTTGCCTTAATTCTATCCTTCCAAAAGTAAGCATTTTCTCTTTAAGAGAAAAATCCTCTTTTTCCCTTAAAAGTACATTTCTATGATATATTCCTTCCCTGTTTCTGAATACATACTTTATTTTCATAATATACAGAGATACTTCCTTTCATCTTGGGATAAAGGAAAACTTCCCATCCCTGAGGTTTGTGTGGGGGTGTCAGCCATGAGGTTGGAGGGACACCATAAATAAAGACCAAGTCTTTATGCATATCAAAGTTCTGTTTTCCCCACTGGTAGAGAGGCCCGTGTTGTCCACGTTTGCTGAGGAAGACACCATTGCAAAGAGATTTTTTTCTTTACATATGTCAGTGTCTTAAGACCAAGCTCCACACCCACTTATTAGAGGAGTTAATATTTCCTTTCTCCAAATGACATATTTTTGGGGTGATAGATTCTTGTTCACCCACAATATTTTCATTAGCTTTAATATCTTACATTAATTAGAATATTTAACCCTTAGGATGCCAGTTTCTTAATTACAAGCAACTGCAAACAAAACAAAACAACAACCTATTTCAAGAGCATATTTTCAGATTAGAATATTTATGTTTCCTCATAGTATAACACCTAAGGTGATACAAAAGCTATTCTAAAAATTCCAAACTCTGGCACACCCTGGTGGAGTAGCAGTTAGGTTAATCTCCCCCAAAGGAGCAAGCCATGTATCTTGGGTTCAAGTCCCAGATCTGGGCTGAAACAATCAGAATGAACAACTAAATAAAAATAAAGATGCTTCCTCCTCTTCTCTCTTCCTGCCAGCCTACTTGCCTTCATTCTTGCCTGCACTTTCACTTAAAAAAAAAAATGCACCTCCTAGTTTCTTGTAGATGCTCGGTGAATTTCCATTATTTAATATAGCACCATAAAGCTCCAAATCTTCAAATTACCAGCACATTTGAAGACCTTAATGATAGAGGCATTTATACTATTTATAATTATTTAAATTTACAGACCTGTTTCTATAAGCAAAACCAATAAATATAACCTAGTTCTTTATTATTGTATTTTTATTTCAGTAATAACTTGTGAAGTTAGCACCCATGAACCAATTAGATACTCTGCAGGTCAAAGGAAAAGTTTTCCCATTTCTCTGAGGTTCTTCATAGCCTGAATGAATGAACAAATTAACATTAGGGGTTATTATTAAAAACCCCAAATTTAATAACATACATATGAAGAATTTACATGGCAGTAAATTCTGAGGTAGATGGATAGACTCACATTTATCCTGAGCTGAGACATGGAAACAGGAGCTGGGTCTCAGGGGATGAGGGGGTCACCACATGGCAATGAGGAATGACTCTGAAAGTAAAGATAAGATGCACCCTGGTGGAGTAGTGGTTTGGTCAGCTGTCTTTGACCAAGAGGGCAGGCCACATATCCCTAGGACCCAGTTCAAGACCTGCGGCCAGGGTGAAAACCAAGATGAAACAACCAAATAAAATAAATAAAATGCTTTATTCTTTTCTCTTTTCCTGCCTGCCTGCTGCTTGCTTTCATTCTTGCCTGCACTTCCCTTTTTTTTAAAAAAGTAAACAAAGATAAATAACACCCGTTTGTACATTCTTCTAAAAAATAGGGATGAAACATTATTTCTGAATTAGGAGAAGGGCGGAGACTCAGGGAGTGACAGATGGATTCTTTGATTAAGGGAAGGGCTAAAGATTTAGAACTGGATCCTCTCCTTTGTCTCTGGGACTCTCCTCCACTGTCCTTGACTCTTTATGTCAGAGTGGGGTATATACAAGGGACCAATTCTAAGAGACTTGGGGTGTTCTGTTTTAGCCTCCAAAATACTAATTAAATTTAGCAACACCACTTATAATTCATAACACATATCCAGAAAGACAACACATGTTCACAGACAGAGATCTCTTAGTTCATATTGGGGCCAGACTGTATTAAAAAAGAGATTGACCGCCTGTCCTGGCCAATCATGGCAAGTTGGTGGTCCCTGCACCCCACCCCTGAGATTGTTACTGGCTTGATAGGACGAGACAAGATAAGATAAATTAAGATAATATGTTACCCATTCTCCCAATTCTTTAGCACTCTTTGTTGGATTTCCATTTCTTCAATCCTTAGGTCCCCACAGGAAAGAATTCAAACAAGACAGGGATATGTGAAAAGAAAGATTTATTACAGAAGAAGATTTAATTGTAAGCAAAAGCAGTGCAGGTCTATCAGAGGAAAGTATATCCTCAGAATGGAGAATGGGCTGGACCCATGTGGGTCAACTACAAGCATGAAGGAGATGGTACGTTCCCAAAGAAGAGACCGGGCTGCCCTGGGTGGGTTCAGTAGTAGGTTCAGCCACAGGTGTAATGGAGATAGTACATCCTTAGAGGGTTCAGCAGCCCCCAGTGGGTTCAGCAGCCCACTGCTGATTTTCCTGCCAGCAGGAATAGCCCCAATAAACACAGCATTTATCTAGAGGAGCAAGCAGACCCCCGTAGGGAGGTAGAAGGGATAAGAACTGAGTGTACAACAGAAGAGCATGAACAGAGACAACTGGGATTTATGAGGGGTACATGGAAGGGAGAGGGAGTACTGAGAAGGAGGTGATGAGTTTGATTTTCTCAGGAAAGTAACATGGGTGCCCAGAATTATGGTCAGCCTTACTTAGAGTTTTCGAACTTGACAGGGTTTGGGATTTTCAATTAGTGGGGGAGGGCAAGAGACAAGTCAATGCCCCCTGGGTCCTTCATGATAGGATTGCTTTTAGGAGATGAGGCGAGACCTCATCCATCCAAGAAAAAAAGACAAAAGAGTA
The DNA here is from genome assembly GCA_004363575.1 of Solenodon paradoxus. Lineage (NCBI taxonomy): Eukaryota > Metazoa > Chordata > Mammalia > Eulipotyphla > Solenodontidae > Solenodon > Solenodon paradoxus. The sequence goes on along the minus strand of RJWH01000195.1, from coordinate 32,459 downwards.
ATAGTATGACAAAGGGATGCAACAATTACAGATTCTCTTCTATTCAGGCCTTCAACTGATTGGATGAGTTTCACTCATATTATGGAGGACAATTTGCTTTATTCAAAATCCACCGATTTAAATGTTAATCTCATCCAAAAACACCTGCACGAAACATACAGAATAATGATTGACCCCATATCTGGGCACCATGCTTCAGCCAAATTAATATATAAAATTAAGCACCAACAATAAACCACTTTAATTAAACATGCTTGAACATCAGGAAGTGACGTACTCAGAGGCAGAGGAAAAAGGACTCGTTTAGAAGTTCAAGTGAGCTAAGTGTGACTAGAAGTTTAGGTAGGAAAAATGATCAAGGAGGATGATATTGGAGGGATAAGAGAGACCTTATTATGCAGGACATCACAGGCCCTAAGGAGGCATGCAGCTTTTATGTTAAGAGTAGCAGACAGTAATTAAAGGGGATTAAGACATTGAAGACATTTGGTTCCTTCATTTCATCCCTTTTTTCTTTTAAAAAAAAAAATCAATTATTTAAAAAATAATTAAAATTTAATTTTAATTTTATTGAAGTAACATGTAAGTTTCAGGTGTGCTTCACTAGAAATCAACAGCTATATTTGCTACATTAAGTTCACCACTGAAGTCCAAACTCAATAGAAAGAACTAGGGTGAAGATAGAGATTCAGGGCTTCCCAGCATATAAAGAGTAAATGAAATTGTTTTGTATGAAAGACAAAACACAGATATTGAAGGAACCGGCAAAGGAGACTGAAAAGAAGCAACTAGAGAGGAAGGAGACTACACAGATGTGCAGCGTCACAGGAGCAAGAAGGGACAGGGCGTGCAAAGCCAGAGTGGTCTGCAGTGGTAAAGCTGGGTGGCCTGACAAGTTTCCTTTAAATCCAGGAACATGGAGGCCATTACACACCATAGAACAAATTGGGTGTGAAGTCCAGATTACGGAGTTGAGGTTAAATGAAGGGTGGGGGTGGGGGACATAGAGAGAGAATGTGCATGCATTTGTGTGTAAAGTAGATTCACCAAATGAGAAAAACTCTTCGAAGAGTTATTCCATTTTATAGCAAAATTTCTCGGAAATCCAGAACTAAATCATCAGATTTCTTCTCGTTGCTAACACTTACCTATTTGGTGCTCTCATCATGTCTTATGTCTTTAAATCACCAATATGCCTCAGACTCTCAAATGTATGCATATCCTGACTCTAAATTCCACACCTGACTATCCTGCCTACCCTACATTTCCACCTCAAAGTTGAATAGAACTTCTCAAATTCATTGTTTCCAAAACTGACCTCCTGTCTACCCCAGAGGATGGAAACTTCTCACCCTTGTATAGCAGTCAAAATTCTAGTTGCTCAGACCAAAAACTGGACTCATTCTTGATTCCTTACTTTCTCTCATGCCTTTTAGAAACTTAGCAAATCCTGTTTACTCTACCTTCACAATATCTAGAATCTGACCATCTGTTACCCTTCCACGGCCATCACTGTGGTCTTTGACCAGAATTGTGATAGTCTTCATGCCTCAAGCTTTGCTGCCCTAGAGGCGATTCTTAACAGAGCAGCCTGAGTGATCCTTCGAAAAAAAGTAAGACATAAAGGAGTCCCCTCAAGAAGAGAGTGAAAGTATTCCCAACAGCAAAAAAAAAAAAAAAAGAAAAACATGCTGAAATCTCTGAGAAGACCAAATACCCAATCTTCAATGAGGGAGAAAGAGACTGCAAACTTCAATTACATGAGTATAAAGTCAAATGTGCTTAAAAAAAAAAAAAAAAAAAGGAAGGGCCAGATTCTATGAGCCACAGCTACAGTAGTCATCACCAGCCTAAAACAAGGAGCTCGATGCTAGGTAAGAGCCGGGCACATCAACCTGTCAATGTTGATGCTTTTATTCCCTGAATCTTAGGTTCTTGCAGGCCCCTCTGGATTTCCCACTATAGCAATTATGCTGTCTTTAGTCACTTAGGCCTGGACATCTTGTTAGGTATCTGGAAGTCTTCGGTCTGAATTTGGTCTCTAAAATCTCAGGGATGTTAGATCAAATTTAAATTTTTTTTTTATTCTTTACCCACAGACCCCATATTTAAAGTCCATCTCTTGCTTATCAGCAGGTCAGCTCTCCTAATCCCAGTAAAGTTGGGAAGGCCAGTAACTTCGGTTCCATGGTCACACATACAGGAGTTCCCTAAGGAGCAGACATAGCTCTTACTACTGGACCAAAATAAGAAGCCTTTACTTGAGTGGACAATTCTAGAACTCCCAATACTGGGACAGGGATATGAGGCTTCACTGATCACAGTACCAGGTTTTAGTATTAAATAATGCTCTGTCTACAGAAAACTCCAGCTTATTCTTTGAAGATACTACAGGAAACCCTATAAAAACAATTTTAATGAAATTCACTCATATTACTATAGCTATTAGTTTGTTCATTTTTATTGCTGTGTGATTCCATTGTATTGTCCCCCAGATATTAAGAACTGATGGACATTTAGTTGTTCCCAACTTGCAATAATTGTAAGTCATGCTGCAACAAATATTTTACATACTTACAAAAGGCTGGATGATTGTCTGGACTAAATTGTTTTCCTTGTATTAGTCCTTGAGGTCTTCTTACTTCCCTGATCTAATGCCTAATAGTTTGTTCCTTGGTTATACCAACCACTCATATAAAACTTTTGGCGCTCATCCAATATGCTAGGTGACTTTCTGTTTTAGTCTTTGCACAGGCTTTTCCTTTCACCTGGATATTTCTTCCCTAGATCTTTACAAGGCTATCTCCCTCCCCTCTGCTATGTCTCCTTCCCCATCCTCTTCATGACACCCACCAACTAGCCTATGTAAATTCCAGTTTGCTTCCTTAACACGCTTATTCCCCTCTATCCTACTCCAGTTTCTCTACTTCATTTCTTCACAAAATTACCGTGTTTAACACACAATAAACTTCATTATGTTTATTATGATTTAGTAAGTCTCTCTCTCCCCTGGCCAGAAGGAAAGACCTGGAAGGCAGGGCTTTTTTTGTTGGGGGGTGGGTGGTATTTTTTATTTTTATGCGGTAGCACAGCATTATAACGTGATACGAGTCTAAGATGCATCCTTATAAATCAACATCTGTATAGACCATATTAAGTTCACCACTTATACTTCAATTCTCTCCTTCACCTCATAATTGACCCTTTTTACTACATTTTCCCACTTTCACCACCTTTCTGGTAACCACTAATTTTGTCATCTAATCTGAAATTCTATTTTTGTCTAATTTGGTCCATTCGTTTTGTTACGAAGTGACCAACGAGATCAAAGAGACATGCCAGAATTTTAAGAGGATATTATTTCTGCCGGCGACTATATGGGGTGATCACCTAAATCATACAGTCATCTGTGAAAGCAACTCATATATACAGACATACAGAGAGGTGCAGGGAACAAAGGTAGTTGATAATCTGTACCTTTGGTTGTTACAGGTTTCCATTGCAATGTGTTTAGCATTTTTCTGCTATCTAAAAATTTCATTCTGCACATCCAATCCATCTGGGGAGGTGCCAGGAACAGAACGGCTTGCCCTCAAGCCCCCGTGTGTGTCGGGGTTTTGTGCACAAACTGGACCATACAGTTTTCTCAAGACTGATCGCCTAACTGAACTTTCTTATTTTGGAGGCCTCAAGGCTGGCTTGTGAGCTGAGAGTGACCCAGTAAGTAAAAGTCTTTACTTTCTTCCAATTCCCTGTTTCAGTTTGTTTGGCTTCTGTATAGACCACAAAAGTGAAATCATATGGTGTTCTTTCTCCATCTGGCTTATTTCACAAAGCACAATCCCTTTCAGGTTTATCCATGTTGTTGCAAATGACAAGACTTCATTCTCTTTTTACAATAACTGAGTAGTATTCCATAGTGTGTATATTAACCACATCTTTCTCCCCCTGCCCCCACCCATTTGCTCATGGGCACTTAGGTTGTTTTCCAGCTCTTGGCTATTGTAATTAGTCAACTTGGCTGCAATAAACATGTGGGTGCACTTTCTGAATTAGTGTTTTTTGGGTAAATACCCTTAAGTGGTATAACTGAACCACATGGAACATCTAATTTCAACTTTTTTGAAGACTCTCCATATTGCTTTCCATAATAGTTGTACCAAATTACATCCCACCAATGGTGTATAAAAGCCTCCCTTGCTCCACATCTTTGCTAACACATCATGTTTCTTGTCTTTTGAATAATAGCCACTATCACAGGTGTGAAGTGATTTCTCATTGTCTTGACTTGCATTGCCCCAATAACAAGCAACTGGAACATCTTTTCATGCACCTCTTGGCCATCTGTGTATCTTCTTTATGGAAGTGTCTGTTCAGTTCGACTGTCCTTTTAAATTTTTTTTTTTTAAGGAAATGTTCAGGCAGAAATGAAGGTGAATAGGCAAGCAGGCAGGAAGAGAGAGGAGGAAGAAGCACTTTTACTTTATTTTCATTTAGTTATTTACACTGGTTGTTTCATCTTGGAGTTGGGACTCAAGTGCAGGGGTATGTGGTTTGTGTCCTTTAGAGGCGATTGACTTAACTGCTGTTCCATCAGGGAGTGCCGGTCCACTTAAAAATTAGATTGCCTTTTAAAAATGGATTTGTTGAATTTTATGAGCTTTTTAAAATATATTTGGGTATTAACCCCTTGTCAGATGTGATATGAAAATATCTTCTCTCATTCTCTAGGGTGTCTTTTTGCTCTGATGGCAGTTTTCACACTGTGCACAAGTATTTTAGTAGTCTGATGCATATCCATTTGTTTATTTTGGTTTTTGCTTCCCTTGCCATTAGAGTTGAGTTCCTCAAGACATCTCTAAGCCCAGTGTCAAGCAGTATATTGCCTGTGTTTTTCGCTATGTATTTTATGGTTTCAGATCTTATATCCAAGTCTTGTGGGTGTGGGTTTGTCAGTTTTGAATTACTTTTTGTGTATATTAGATCATGGTCATTTCATTCTTTTGCATGTGGCTATTCAGTTTTCCCAACACCTTCTACTGAAGAGACTGCCCTTGCTCCATGGTATGCTCTGAGCTTCTTTACTGTAAACTAGTTGTCCATATGTAGCAGGGATCTTTGTTTATTTGTTCACTGATATATCCTAGGAGCCTAGAAGAATGCCCTGCATGTAGAAGTTCAATGAATATTTGTTAAAGAAAGGAAGGAGGAAGTAAAAGACGAGAGAGGAAAGTAAAACTTTTGCCCTAAAGAGGAAGTTATAGGATAGTAGACAGGATCAGTGTAAGGATTTTCTAAGAGGGGAAGGGTTTGAACATATCTAACTGCTGAGAAAGGCAGTAGAGACTGAAGATCAAGAGAGTCGGTTGAACCAAGTTCTTGAAAACATAAGAAATGGATCCGGAGAACAGGTAGTGGGATCCGCATTGGACAAAACCAGCCCTGCAAAGGCCAGATTAAACCCTGGTTAGAATTTAATGATGTCCATAGCAAGAGTGAATGGGTGAAAAACCTTACATGGGATTTGCATTGATAAGCAATAGTTGGAACTTGAGGTCTTAGAATTCCTCCTGCAGGGCTAGGCCTGTTACAATATGACCATCAATCCTCCCCACTCTACTACCACCTAGGAGAAAATGAAGAATGGATATAGATAAGTCACAGGTGATTGCTGGGATCTCAGTTAGGTGTACTGGTCTCTAGTAGCTTCTACTTTTTCATTTAGTTTTGTTTTTCAGAGAAGGGGAAGAAAAGTTCTTTGTACTGAATTGTATTGGTAGTGGCGGCTTTGAGGTGTGAGACTGGAGGCTGACTGTTTTTATTATGGAGAATATTAAGAATGGCTGCTGTGGTAGAGATAGAGAAAACTCATTAGGGTATCGTAGAAGAATTAAACCTAGTTAAGATTAACAATGTGCATTTATGGTTGTTATAACCTGCCCAATTGTGCATTTTACTATAGTAATGCTCAGCAGTCCAGGTGCAAGCACACAGCTTTAATTCTAGGGTTGAGTTTTTTATTTGACTAGATAGGTAAGAGAGAGAGTCATGAGAAAGTAATTGAAAGTAGCAAAAGTATCTTGGCTGAAGTAATGGATGATGAAATCTAAACTGGACAAGAAAGGGAGTGAAGATATAAGGGGACCGATAGGAACAAAATACAGGGTTCTATGGACAACAATAGGAGCTGTCAAATTTAAGTGTTATGAATCACCCAGGAAGGGTCGTATCCTGAAATCATTACTCAGTGGGTTTAGAGTGAAGACCAGAATCTATTTTCAACAAAAATCCAAATTGATTTTGATATAAGAAGGTCATTGACTATTTTGAGAAATAGTGTATTTGAAACTTTAACACTTTTAAATAAGTGCTATTTTGAGAAGGAGGGAAGAAAAGGAGGAGGGGAGGGGAGAGGAGGGGAGAGGAGGGGAGGGGAGAGCAGAGGAGAGGAGGGGAGGGGAGAGGTGAGGAGGGGAGAGGAGAGGTGAGGAGGGGAGAGGAGAGGCAGTAAGAAAACTCTAGCTAGGTGATTATAGTATGAGATGACTAATCTATTATCTCAAAGGTGAAACAGTATGGAATGATGAAAGGTTCAAGGTGTGCCCAAGGGAGTGTGTAGCTGAAAAGGAGTAGAGTGGAGGTGAATCTCACAAAATGAGGAAGTCAAAGTGCAAAAGCCTAGGTAATTCATGTAGACCTTGAAGTCACCCCAGATGATGGCATATTTGGAAGAGGCAAACTGTAAGCAAAGTTCAAAGTCACAGGTAGGTGAAGGTACAGACAAAGCAAAGATATAAAGGTGGGGGGAGGTAGTTGGGAAAGAGGTTTTACATGATGGCAGAGACAGAAAACTGGTAGCAGCAGTTGAGTGTACTAGGTTTTACACATATCAGCACGTTTCATATAAAGTAGGTAGTATTTTTATTCACCTTTTATGATGAAGAAACTGAAACAGAGAGGCTAAACATCTACTAGCATCTCACAGTTCTGGTATTCTCATTGACACACACACACACACACACACACACAAAATCAGATGTCTTGAATATTGTGAGGAGTAGGGTTAATGTCTTCGGAAAACAGGAGAAAATTTCTTTAGATTCTATTTGTGTGGAAGTGTTTGTTTTTCAATACCCAGCAGGTGGCAGCACGAGTAATTCTGTACTAGGTCTCTAACAGAACCTCTTGGGAGGCGGCCTGTTTCAGGACTCACGTCTATTCCATGCCTTGATGATTTCTTCAGCAGCATCCAGTGTACTGTCTTTCTGTAAATAAATGAAATAATCACCATTACATATCAAAATAAATTCAAGATGAGGTAAAAATGTAAATATAAAAGATATAAAACAATAGAAATCAGTGAATATCTGATCTCAAGGGAAGAAAAAATTTCAGAGATGCAAAGGCAAATTGCCAAAAGGAAAACAATCAAATTAACATATAATTACAGAAGTAAGTCAAAGTGTACAGAAGAGGTTACACTGAAAAATAACTGTCCACTTCTCCCCTCTCTATCCCTTTTTAAGACTCCCCAAGATCACCTTTCATAGCAATTTCTGGCTTTATTTCTAGTGGTTACCCACAAAATCTACACATTGCATGTTTCTATACTTAGGACAATACTCACCATTGTCTGCTCTGAATGAAGAAAAATTAGTTCATTTACACTACTCTGCCTCCTCCTAAGGAAGTTTCAGTTACAATTAGGGATACAATTCATTTGTTTTTTTGAAAAGGTAATACCAGCATATGGCATAAAATTAAATTGAAGGGTAAAGAGTGAAAAATCAAGCCTCCTATTCTTCCCCTTTTGCTTTCTCTACTTCTTCCCTTTCTCTTCTATCAAGATGATTTAGTCCAAAGCCATTAGGTAGGGCTGAGTGAAGTAGGTGTCTAAACATGTGGATTAAAAAGAGCCTTGGCAGCCTGGTACAGGATGTCACAGGCAGAGTAGAGGAGGGTATCCACAACGGGATGGTGACGCTGACTAGGGCTGCTTGGACTTGGAATGGGTGATTAGTCCGAGTAGAGTAAGCAAGGTACTTTTATGGCAGGATGGCTCCACGTGGAATGGGACCTGGACAGGGTGAAGCAGGCTGCTGCTGAGCAAACTGCCATGGGGTGCCAGAGCCCAAGGGGCAGGGGGAGGAGAGCTTTTAGGCAGTGGTGACAGTGGTGGCCTGTTGTGCAATGTTGTAGATCAAGGGAGGGCATCTGTCGGCAGAGGGGTGACTGCAGCAGGTTGGCGGGGGTGTTGAAGACCAGTGAGGTGAGGATGGTGATCCTACAAAGGGCAGTGGGGACAGCTGGTACAAAATTTCAAAGCCTAAGTCGGGGAGAGGACATCTGTCAGGGCAGGTGGGTGGAGGAGCAGTGGCACTGACATTAAACTGGCCACGTCCTACTAATGAAAGATTACCTAAGAGCCAGGTTTTCCCCGGTGAGGGAATGGACTTACAAATATGGGAAGGGAGACAGCAAGAACAAACCCTGTGGTGGTTTCACTGTATTCGGCCCACTCAGAAACAACACAGATGTAAATATTTGTAAATTTAAGTGTGCATGTAAATTACTATATTCTCTGCCTCTGTCCACTGGGCAGGCCTAGGAGCATGGACACCTTAATAGCAACAAACACTCCTAGTACTCCTTTCTCCATTAAGGATGGTTTTGAATTGGGGTAGGTAATGACATGATGAACCTGGTACATCTTGTTATGCCAGGAAGTAAGGAAATGCTAAAAAATGATGGGTACATCTCAAAGGACAGGTAGGTTTAAATGGGCTCCTCCTATGATCAAATCTGGGAAACCTGAGCATCAAAATAAGTAACAATAATAAATTATAATTCATAAGTAAAACAGGAATTCATGAGTTTTTACACATACAAATGAATAATAAATGAATACACTGCTTGATGAGATATGGAATCTTTTCATGGCTTCAAAGTATCTCATCACAAAATATTCATTATTTATTAAGGGAAAAGGTATAACTCAATAGTAAAGAAGCCTGGCAGACACCACTGTAATCAACACGACCAATAACAGAAAAAACTGAAACCATTTGCTTCCTGATTGGCTGCAGCAAAAAAAGAGAACATCAATTCTGTGTTTTCCCACTACAAGTGCATAACTGGAATCTAATCATGAGGAAATGTCAAACCATCACTGAGAACTTTCTTCAAAATTACTGGCAGATGATTTTCAAAAGGATAGAGGTCATGGAGTCAAGGAAAAGCAAGGATCCAGTCCAGCTGAAAGCCATGAAAACTACATTCAACACATGATTCTTGCCTAGATTTATTTGCTCAGAGTATCATTGTTTATAGGAAATAAAAAAATGAAGTGTTTGAGGATGATAGGGTGTCATTGTCAGTAATGAAGCCAATAACTTACTCTGAAATGGTTCAGGAGAATAAGTTATTGAATCTTACATATTGAGAGTATTTCAAAACCTTTTTAGGAAGTAAGCCAGCCTCTGGCATGCCCTAGTGGAGTAGCAGTTAGGTCTGCCTCCTCCTATTGGTGTAGTTCACACACATCCCAACACCGGGGGCGGAGGGGGGCGGGAATGAGGGTTCTCATCCTGGGCGGTGGGGCAGAGCCGCGGAACAATCAAGATGAATAACTAAATAAAAACTAAAATAAAGTGCTTCTTTCTCTTCCTGCCTGCACCTTTAAAAAAAAAAAAAAAAAGCCAGATTCCCACTTAACCTCCTTCAGCCACGTAGTCCTCCCCAGAGGCAATAATGGGATTTCATTAGGTTCCAGAGCCATTTGAAAGCACTCTTCCTTGATTTTTCTCTTTATACAAATGATAGCATTCTTTACAAGCTGTTCTGCTCCTTGCATTTCGCTGATGCTCTATCATTACATGATGAGCTGTTTTATTCTTTTTTTATTATTATTATTTTGAAGAGAGAGGAGGAGCATTTTGCTTATTTTTATTTTAGTTGTTCATGTTCGTTTTTCCCCTTGGACCTGGGTCTTGAACCTGGGTCCTTGGGATGTACCTGGACTAGGTACAGCAGGTCTAATCCACGAGGCCACCAGGGAGTCCCCACTTGATTCTTTTGCTGATGTAAATGTACCATAATTTATTCGAATAACTCTCACTGGTGAGTTGTTTTGTTTTTGTTTTTGTTTTTGGTTGTTTATAATACTTCGTTCTTATGAACAAAGTTTCATTGAAAATTCCTGAACACAAGTCATTTGAAATGTGTAAAAAAAATCTACTGGAGAAAATCCTAGAATTGTTGGGTCAAAGAGTATCTGTTTGGAGGAAATTTTCCACCTAAGCACTCAAGAGGTTTTACAAATTATACCACATCCTCCCAATCACTGTCAGAGAACATTTCATAGACATTTTTAGTTGTTTTCAATCTAATAGATTAAATTTCATTCAGGTTTAATTTTTTCACTTCTCTTATTTTGAGTGAGATAGAATATCTATTCGTGTATTTGACAGCTACTAAGAATTTTATCTAAAACCATTATAAAGCTGCTCTTTGGTTTCTCTTTTTGGGGTCCTTTTCCCATAATTCAACATGTTTCTTTTGATTTCCATGTTCTTGGCATGTTTTGCTATCCTTTTACTTATTCTCCTTGTCAGGAGACTGAGTTAGGTGTGTCAGCTTTCCCTAGGGACATTTTTGTATTGATTCACTATCTTCCAGTATTAATGCTGATGTAAGAGAGGGAAATCCACATGGATCCGTCTCTCCTGTCCTCTATAAAGACCTTGTTCTTTTTCTCTTGATGGTCAGAGGATAATTTTTCAAAAGCATCAAAGAACACTTGACTGAACGATGTGTGGGCTGGGGGTGCCAACTCCTGCTCCATCTCCCCATGAAAAATCTGAGTATTTGTGGGTTCTGTTTCGTCAGATTCAACCAAGTGACCTCTGTGATTGGTTTTATCTGTGAATATGAAACTCTCAGAAAAAAATTCATGTATAAGAGGACTTGGGCAATTCAAACCTGAGTTGATCAAGGGTCAACTATGTATTTCAGTGTTAATCATTCTATGATCATTTTTCCTGAAACAAGCCATTCCCTTTCAAATTTTAGATACATGTATTTTTAAATAGGAAGAAATCTCAAAATAAAGCTATAAAATATTTTCCCAGTTCCATTTTTCTGCTCTTTTTTCTTTCAGAGATACTATATATTTAATTTGTCTTCTACATCTATAATTTTTCTCATATTTTAAAATTCATTAAATTCATTAAATTAATTTCTACTTCATTTTGCTTACTTTTCTCAATCCTTAATGTATGATAGCAGTATTTAGTGTTCTTTGTGCTGTTTCCAATGTCACTACAATTTCCAATGGCTTTATTTTTTTTCCCTCCATTTCTTACTTGAGCCCTGACAGATGCCATTTCATCTGCTTATATTATCATACTCTATCTTCCCTGAACTTTTAAAATCTCAGCTTCAAGTGTGCCCTGTTGGCTGAGGTGCTCAGTCAGTGGTGGGGACATAAGCCACGTAAAGCCCAAGGACTTGGATTCATGACTTGAGCCCAGGGAGATAAACCAAGATGAACAAAGAAATAAATTAATACATAAAAACACTTCTTCCTCCTCTTTTCCTTTCTTCCTTCTTCCTTTCCTTTCTTTCTTCCTGTCTTCCTCTTTCAAAATAAAATCTCTAATCCTGTCTTAAAGGGTTTGAATTTTATTTTTTAATTTATTTTTCCCTATGGCAACATTTTTCTGGTTGACTTCTCTGACACCTGATTTTCCTACTGCCTTTCCCTGTTTAGCATCATCTTTATTTTTATAAATTTATTAATTCCTTTCATTATTTATCTTTTATCTCATTCTCTTTGTAAGCTCATTCTGCCAGTTCACCTACTGTTGCTATTATGCCATGCAATAAACATGTTACCTGTTGGTTTTGTCTTTAATTTGAAAATGTATTTGCAGATTTGTACAGGGGAGGAGTCAGGCCAGAACTGGAAGAGAACAGATATTCTCTAGCTCACAGTCAAGTTTAATACAAGCGATAGAAAGTTCAGTGAAGGGGAGTCCTTTTAGCTTTTATTTCTCCCCAAGTAATTTAATTGGCTGCTCCCAATTTAACGTATCTCCTCCATATTGCTTCAACACAACTTTTAGCAAAAATGACAGGGGTGAATGCAAAAATATACAGCTCAAGCAGAATCTCCTGTCTAATCTGCCTCACACCCAGGTGCTAAAGACGTGTATGCTTCTATCCTATCTCTTGCATGATGCCACGTGGGCCTAGAGAAGTTCCTGCTGCCTCTGCACTTATCATTCCTACAGTTCTGGATAATGGCAGGCTACCTGCTGACACTGTTTATAATGAAGATGTAGAAACAGGAGCCTTTCTTGGTAACTTTCCTCTATTACCTTCACTGCATTTGGCAACTCTTCATTTATTGGGAAATCTGTGAATTTGTTTTACATTCTCATACTTCCTTTTGAATAATTTCCGAGAAGAGAATGGGGAAGGGCTATATTTACGATTTTTTTAAATAATCTTTAGTATTTTATCACAGAAACTCTGTTTTACAAATTTAAATAAACTCATATGTATAGTTACCCCACATGTGCAGTTTCCCCCATTCCTCAGATATATGTCAACACACCCTGTCCGCCACCAAATCACCAAGAATTCTTCACCATTGTCCAATGGGTTCCACCACACTTAACCCTCTCCCCACACCATCCACCATCCATTCCCTATTGGTAACCTCAGTTCTACACTGCAAGTGTACAAGGGTTTGTTTTATTTCATCTGTTCCATTCATTTGCCTATTCAACACTCCATCCATGATTGAAACTGTCTGGTAACTATCTTTCTTCTTTTGACTTGTTTCACTTAGCATAATCCCCTCTAGAGCCAACCATGATGATTCAAATGACAGGATTTAATCTCTTCTAAGGGCTGTGTAGTATTCCATTGAATATAAGTACCACATCTTCTTTATCCATTCATCTGATGTTGGGCACTTACGTAGTTTCCAGTTCTTGGGTATTGTGTTTATTGCAATAAACATGGTTATGCATAAATTTCTGTGACTTAGTGTTTTTGTATCTTTTGACTAAATACCCAGAAGTGGGATGGCAGGATCATAGGGGATTTCCATCTTCAACTTTTTGAGTAATATCTATACTTTTTTCCATAGCGGTTGCACCAATTTGCACTGCCACCAACAGTGAAAGAGTGCTCCCTTTTCTCCATATCCTCAATCACATTGGTTGTTTCCAGACTTTGGGATAATAGCCACTCTCTCAGGTTTAAGGTGATATCTCATTGTTGTTTTGATTTGCATTTTCTGGATAGCCAGTGAGTAGGAACATCTTTTTATGGGTCTGTCGGTAATTTGTATGTTTGCTTTGGAAAAATGTCTCTCCAATTCCTCTTCCTATTTTCTGATTGGATTGTCTGTTTTTGTGCTATTGAGTTGTATGATTTCTTTGTATATTTCAGATATTAAACCCTTGTCAGATATACGGAACACAAATATCTTCTCCCAGTTAGTAGGTTCTTTTTGTTTTGGTGATGTGAAGAATCTTTTTAGTTTGATGTAGTCCCAATAATTTATTTTGTTTTTGTTTCCCTTGATGCTGGAGTTGTGTCTCCATAGACCTCGTTAAGACTATTTTTATAGAATGTCTTTCCCAAGTTGTCTTCCAAGAATTTTATGGTTTCTGGTCTTATGTCCAGGTCTCTAGTCCATTTTGAATTAATTTTTGTGTATGGTGTTGGAGAGTGTTCTATCTTCAGTCTTTTGCATATAGCTGTCCAGTTATCCCAATACCATTTATTGAAGAGACTTTCCTTTCTTCATCATATGCTTTGGCTCCTTTATTGTAGGTTGACTGATGTTTTGATTGGTTTCCCTTTTTGTTTTCTTCTTTGCTTTTTCCCTGGATATGTGTTTTGAGGTTTCTCTGAGGTTAGTATTAAGAATTCTATGTTTATTTCCTATTTTTATTTGAAAGTAGATTAGTCTTACACTCATTCTAATCATCCATATTTTTATTCTCCTCTTCTCTTCCCCACTTTTTATATTTTGTTGTCTCACTCTTAAGTGGGGTTACTTTACACTTTAAATAGAATATCCTTTAATATTTTTTGTAGAGTTGGTTTTGTGGTGATGAATTCCTTTAACTTTGCTTATTTGAAAAGCTTTTTATCATTCCTTCATGTCTAAATGATAATGTTAAAGGGTATAGTATCCTAGATTGAAAATCCTTTTACTTCAGCATTTGAATATATCATGCCATTCCCTTCTGGTCTCTAGAGATGCAGCTGAGAATCTGCTGACAGTCTTATGGGGACTCCTTTGTATGTGACTCATTCTTCTCTGGTTGCTCTTATATTTTTGTATTTTTGATATTTTGTGACAATGTCTCTAAGTGTAGGTATGTTTGGGTTTCTTTTGTTTGGAACTCTGGAGTCCTTTAAGTCCAAAGGCTTGCTTTATTCTTCAGGTTAGGGAAGCTCTCAGCTATCATTTCTTCAAATACAGTTTCTGCCCCCTTTTCCCTCTCTTCTCCTTCTTGACCCCTATTATGTGAATGTTTTCCTTTTGATGTTATCCCATAGGTCATGAATGCTTTCTTCATTTCTTTGCATTCATTTATCTCTTTACTGGTTTGCTTTAATGAATTTCTCTGCCCTGCCTTCTAGCTCACTGATTCTATCAGAGGCTTCATGAATTCCTCTGCCGTATCTTCTAGTTCACTGATTCTATCGGAGGCTTCATCATCCTATTCCTGAGTTCCTCTATTGAATTCTTTAGATCAGCTATTGTGTTCTTTATTTCTTTGACATCTGTTTTCAGCTGCTTCATTTCTTCTCTCTTTTTTGTTGTTATCTTTTACTTCCTGTATTGTTTTCTTGATTTTCATAAGTATTTATCACTATTACCTTAAATTCATCCTCAGGTATTTTGTATATGTCTGTTGTATTCAGATTTTCCCCTGGTTTTTTTATTGAATCCATCATTTCACATATAATTCTGTCTTTACTCTGTTTGGCATTCTTTTATGTTTCTGTGGATTAGTTTTCCCTGCAGTGATGGCCTTATGTAGGGTATCAACTTGTACTAGAGAAGCCTGGATATTGTCAGTTATGTGGCGTCACCACTGGTTGAACTAATGTTCTTAGGTGAACTCTGTATCAGGCCTTGCAGTGGGAGTTTGTGTGGGTTATGCAAAGCCTTCTCCTCAGAGTTCCAGGTCTGAATGGTAACAATCACTTTGTCATTGGCCAACAATCAGCAATCAGGCTGCAGCTGCACCTCCACCCACAGGGAACCTATTGAAGATTCCTCCCTTCTGGTAGACTCTCTTCATCCTTTAAGACTGGGGTAGGTCCTGTGGCTCCAGTGCAATACGGTGGGAGGAGTTGGGGGTGGAAGATTCTCTTAGCTGCCTTTTGGCTATGGCAGTGCCTTGTGTAATTTTCCTTCAGAAGCTCCCACTTAATTCCATCAAGGTGCTGGTGGTCCTCCTGCCCTGCACCAAGACCCTCTCCCTTGGCTCCAAGTACCGGTTCCATTCGGCGGGCTCTCCGGGAGGCCCAGTTCTTCCCAAGTTTCCACCCACTCCGCTGTGGACCAAATCCCAAAGCTGTCACGTATCTCTGATCCCTGATATTTTCGCCTACCCTTTGCAATTGTTGTTGCTGCTGTGGTTGGCTGCTGTAGCACCTGGCCCTGCTTTTCATCAGCATTTGTGTCTGGAAAATAGGTCCATTCCTTGTTGCTCTATAAGGAGGAAACAGGACTCACTCCTACCAGGTCACCATCTTGATTCCTCCCAGTCTGTATTTACTATTTTAAAATGGAAGTCTCTGCTACCTTTTGCTTCTATCACTTCTGTTTATAACTTCGAATAATATATTACCTTTAGGGAAGTTCTCAGCTATTCATTAATTCATTCTCTCTCTTCTTTTTTTTTTTTTGCCATCTCTAGCTCTGAGTCTTGAACCCGGGTCCACAGATTTCATAGCTTGCCACATTAGCCACTTAATTCACAGCAGGGGGAAGGGGAATCTACTACTTCTTCCAATAAGATTTCTGACCAAGTGCATGCTGGTATCTTAGCAGTTAAATCCAGTCAGCATAGTCCACATACATCCCAAGGATACATCTCAAGGCTGGGGGGAACAACAAAAATGAAAAATTCAAAATAAAATGTTTCTTCCTTCTCTCTACTCCCCCATACTTGCTTGTCTACTCACCTTCATCTCTGCCTTCACCTTTTCTTTAAAAAAGTGTTGCTCTTTCTGGAACCCTGTGATGCAAATGTTCCCTATGATATTATCCCCTAAGTCTATTATGCTTTTTTTGGTTTCTTATCATACTTTTTTTTCTTCTCTTTGTTGGTCTGCTTACATGCTTTATTGCTGTTGTATCTTCTAGTTCACAGATGTTTCTTCAGTCTACTCTTGAACACCTCCTGTGTTTTCATTTTCATTTCAAAGGATATTTTCCTGGATATAGAAGTATGTGTTGGCATGTCTGGTGTCCTAGTGGATAAGGTCACCAGATGTAGTCCATATACATCCCAAGGGCCCAGGTTTGAGACCCGGGGTGAGAGGAAGCAGCCAAGATGAACAACTAGATAAGATAAAGTTCTTTTTCCTCCCCTCTCTTCCTGCCTGTCCGCTTGCCTTCATTCCTGTCTGTACCTGTCCTTTAAAATTAAAAAAGAGAAATCTGGTTGAAAATTTCTTCCATTTCAGTACTTAATAGATGTCATTTCATGTATTCTGTTTTCTGCTATTTCTGATAAGAAGTTAGTTAACATTCATATCACTGTTCCTATGCAGGTGAAGCATAGTTTTTCTTTGACTGCTGTTATGACCTAGTCATTACCTTTGGTTTTCAGCAGTTTATGTGTCTAATTATGATGTATATAGGGTTTTTTAAAAAAATATTTATCCTATTTTGATGCATGAAACTTTTAGATATCTTAAGTTTAAATCTCTCTTCTCTTTTCTGGTACACTAATAACAAGTATATTAGCACTTGGTAAAGATCTGAGGCTCTGTTCACTTTTCAAAAATAATTTTTCTCTCTCTTTTATCAGATTGAATAATTTCCATGGAACTGTTTCAGGTGGACCCTTTATTTTCTGACAGCCTCATTCCTCTCTGGGCGTTAAGCCTCATACATTTTTCATATCACATATTTCAGTAAGATCTTGATTTTCCACTTGATTCTTTTTTAAAAACTAGTTTAAATAGCCTGATCACTCATTATGACCATATTTTCCTTTAATTTCTTAACTACTTACAATATTTGCTTCAAAGTCCTTGTCTGCCAATTTCTTCAGAGTGTAGAGTTTTAACTGCTAGACAGTTAATTTCACGGCAGCAAGCCAGAATTTTTAAAATGCAGGAGCACATCATGTCAAGCAATAGAAAAAAATCATGCTCTATATATCAGAAGGGCATTATAAATGTGTTTTTAGTAGAACAGGGAACTTACTTTAATGAAACAGAACCGCACAAACTTGTCAAACTGTAACTTGGACTCTGAGTTACAGAATGCTGAAACGGGGATGGCTGACAGTTTCTGAAAAATAAATGGGAAGATGAAATAGGAAAACTCACACTTCAAGTATTGATTTTAGGACCATAAATATAAGAAACAGATTTTCAAATAGTCACAATTTCCAAAAAGAAAAATGCTTTCAAAATCTTCCCAGTAACCATGAATGGAATATCGTTTAAGTAAACTATGGTGAACATTTTTCAAAGCATGTCATTAGTTTTCCTTCATAAATTAAATATAAAATACAACACAATACTGCAAAAGTCAATAAACATTACCTTAGTTTTAATCATCCATTTCACAAATTTATAGTCATAAGGTTCATTGCTTTTCATATCAGAGAGGTCTGCATCTAAAATAGCAATGGAAATTAGATGGCCTATGTATTATATATGAGGCAACAGGCATTTCATTTAAGTCTATCAATATTCGTGGAATACCTCTGTGGTGCAGGCAGCTGAGATTGCTGGAGTGTGGACCACGTAAAGCTCAGGGACCCAGGTTTATGACCTGAGGCTGAATGGTGGAGAGAGCAAAATAAGCTACTAAATATAAATGCTTCCACCTTGCATTCCTTGCCTTCTTCTCCTACTTCCCTTCCTCCCACCTCTTTTTTCCTGCTTCCTTCGTTCCTTTCTCTCTAAAAAAAAAAAAGGATTCAAAATTTTCCCAGAAGATATTCACAGATACGCTAGAGTCTCATACAGCATGGTGGAGGTAGGAAGTGAGGAATTTGCAGATCTACTTTACTGACACTCGAAGGCCATACTCATGAACACATCTGGCTTATCATGCTTGTTCATATAGTTTCTAGAACTAGAAGACAGAAAGGAAACAGAAGGCAGTTGACTATTCTGCTACTCCTCCAGGGTGCACCTCACTGTATATTTTGACTACAATGCAATCTTCAAACCCTTTTGCAGAGCTTGACATACATCAAGATTTCTCCAGAAAGTTAGCTTGTCATATTGTCAACAGTTATCCATGGTCTATCCATCCTCACACAGTCAGAATTGGTGCTGCCACTACTCACAAAGCAGAGGCCAAGGGAACTGGGAGAAGAGCCTGACCTGGAACTGTTTTTGTTTGTTTTTGTTTTTTACTGTCACAGTGTGATACGTTTCTTTTAGAATTTTCTATATGGAAAAGTTTGGTTGCAGAGAATTATTCTTACCTAAAAAGCTATCCAGTTTCTTTTTATCCAAGAGTTGTATAAAAATTCCACTTTTCTACTTGTCTTAGCTGCCACAAAGTTTAGTTAGGCTCCAGGTAAACCTAGATGACAAAATACTTGCTTCTACCCTCCTCCTGTGTGACATTGGTTTTCTTTTTTCTTTCTTTTCTTTCCTTTTTTTAAAGGAAAGGTGTGGAAGGAATGAAAGCGAGTAGGTAGGTGGGCAGGGAGAGCGAGGGGGAAGAAGCATTCATTTCTGTATTTAGTTGTCCACCTTGGTTGTCACCCCTGGCTCCTGATCTCTAAGTGGGGGTCCTTAATTTTTCAGAATAAATTATGCTTTTAAATTCATTATTATTAGCAGTTTAAGAAGAAACATAGGTTATATATAAAACATTATCAAGCTTTTAAATTTAGATTTGTGTGGCATAACAGAATTACATATAATGTAAAACAAATACCTTTGTTTTTAGGAGCAAAATTATTTGGAATCTAACCGTGTGACTTCAGGAAAGTTATTTAAAATTTTGTAAGTTTCCATGTCTTTAAAAACAGAACTAACAATACTTTCTTTCTGAGAGTGCTTGGCATCAGTAAACCTTGAAAAAACATCATTTCCCTTTTATGTTTCATTACGAAATATTTAAAAATGGCAAATAGTGCTGGCAAATATTCCCCAATGTTATCAATATTCTAGAAATCTTACTCCTCTTAAACTAAAATTTTACTTAAAGAAATACAGGATACACATATTTGATATACCTATGTTTTAAATCACATAACATAATGACAGCAAATTCTTCAATAAAGTACCTAGAGCAACACTGACTCCACACCCATGCATGTAACAATAATTAGACTTAAGGTCAAGGGCCTAAAATTTAAGATAATTACAGAAAAATATCGACATTGTGAAAATCAATTTTTCCATAGACAAAATGCTCATGTGGCTTTGGCATCAATCTTTTCTCAATTCTGTATAATTCCACACATAAGTTTCCACGTGTTTGAAATAATAAAAACCTTTACCAACCTAGTGAAGACACATCAGCAATAACGAAGTATCCTCCATCAGGAACTATGGGGTTCAAGCCAACATTTTCAAGTAAATGTACTATTCGATCTCGTTTTGTTTCTAACTCTTTTGGCAAAGAATTAAAGTAACACTCTGGGTCATCCATACGCTTGATGTCAATCCAAAGAGCTTGAGCCAAGGCTTCCTGTATGTTAAGATTAAAAAATGTGGAAAGGAAATATTGTAAGGTTACTTACTGCTGAGTTTATTGGTATAATAAATACTGTCAGAATAATATTATTGGTAAAAAAGTCAAGGAATTACAGTTGAATTTCTATGAACCTATGTTAAACTCTATAGCTTAATGAAGGAATCAATTATGTGTAAATTATTTGATCTAATGCAAAGAACTTGGGGATGAGCCATGAAAATCCAAACTGAAAAAAGATTATATAATGATGGCTTATTTGGAAATAAAAAGACATTAAGTTATTTTCTAATGAGATGAGCTGTACAATGACTTGCATCTGAGAGATGACTAGGGAAATGATGACTTAATCAGCCTTTCCATTATCTGGAGGATGCGGTGGAAATAGAAGTTGACCCACCGAGTCACTTGTAGGTGTGCAAATCCCTGCTCTAACCACTCATCTCAGAAAGTTGGTCTAAGCACCACAGGGACTAGAAATGAGTTTCAGGGAAATGGGGAGTAACTAATATTCTTCAGGAAAGTCAGAATAGATGAGAAAGAAATTGGGTCAAAGGAATAAAAACAATGTTATTAAGGATCAGACAGGTCAGGAACAGGTAAACAAATCCAAATCAGGACATACATAAATATAAGGAGACCAAGGCAATTTTGTGGGTTGGGGTCCAGATCAGGGCAATAAAGCAAACATTGCAATAAAGTAAGTCACTGTTAGTTTCCTAGCATATATGTTATTTTACACTCGACTATAGTATATGCCCTCCCCCACCACACACACTTTAACTTAGAAATTTATTGCTACAAAATGTTAGCCAACACCTGAGCTTTCAGAGAGTTGCAATCTTTGTACTGGTGAAAGGTCTTATAAAAAATGCAGTATCTGTAAAGCAAGGTGTGCCTGTAACAGATCTACATGAGCAGGAACGCAGAAGCTTGATAAGCCAATGTGAACTGGGAAGACTTTAGACATACTGGTTTTCAGAGCAAACCAGACCAAAGCAAAAATAACCAAGAATTTGAAATAGCTAAGAGATAGCTAAGAAGAGCAAAATTGTCTCATTTTAAGGAAATTAATCCCAACCAAGAGATATCAAGAACTAAAGGATAGATTCACCTGGTATTGTATTTTGAGTATCTAAGTTAAATCCAAATGCTGGGAGTATATCAAAATCAGATGAACATAGTCCTTCATGGATTTTCCAGTTTGTGTGTATTGGCAGGGGCAGAGAGAAGGGATGAGACAAATATATGAAAAAAACAGAATACATTTTGTTTTATGGGAAGAAATGAGAGAAGTCTACTGTAGCTGAAGGTAGCAAGAGAAACAGCATGGCAAGAGATGGCAAGAAGAGATAAAGAAGGGCAAGAGCATAAGAGAGAAGACTTATCAAAATGATTCAGCAGAAATAAGTAATTATTACTCCCCAGTGTGCAAACTATCTTGTATAAATAAGGATTGGCTGGTGTGCCCTTGTGGCTCAGGTGATTGAGACGCTGGTATGCAGGACCTGGGCTGGGTTTGAGACGCAGGGCTAGGGTAAAAAGCCAAAATGAACAATGAAATAAAGATGTTTCTTCCTCCTCTTCCTTCCTTCCTCTCTGGCATAAACCTCCATCCTAGAATTATTCTAGACGTCTCTTTTTTGCTCATACCCCACACAAGGTTCGTTAGCAATTACTGTCAATTTTAGCTTCAAAACAAACTCAGCACCCAGTCACTTTTCACCACTTCTACCATTTTCATAGCATTCAGCCCACTGCTGTCTCTCTCCTAAGTCACTTCAGTCTCAACAAAGTTGCACATTTGATAACATACGTTAGAGCATTTCGTTTTTGTGCTCAAACTCACAGTGACTTCCTATTTCAGTCTTTACAGTGACAAACGTGGCCTCATTCCTTCTGCCTCCCTGCTTCCTCTCTGATTTATTTCCTCTTATTCCTTTCCCTCATAATCCCATCCCAACTTACGTGTTGTTTACCAATATAAACATAACATCTAGGCTGCTACTGCTGGGCCTTGTCACTAGTTAGTCTCTCAGTTGGGAAGGTTCTTCTCCAGGTAAGTATGTGACTATCCCTTTCAGTTCATAGCTAAATGTCACCTCCTTGGAGAAACTTTAAAGTTGACTTTACTTAACCCTACCTATTCTCCTTTTTCTACATTTTTCTCATTGCATCTATCAACATTTGACATACTGTATTAATAAGATCTTTATTTATTATGTGTCCTCCTACTAGACTATAAGCTACCACAAGGTAGTTTTGTCTATTGTATTCCCAATACTGAGTAAATATTTTTTGAATAAATGTAGATAGTCTTTACCATGGCATTGCTCTAGAGAGTCACTAGGAAAATAATTCTAAAATAAAATTTTTTCTCATTCAGGTATTTTGGACAGGAAGCAAAAAACCATTTTTACTGTGGTCAACATATTTCACACATTTCAATGACTAGTTCCTAACTTTCAGTCTTTTAACTGCCTTCTAGAAAAATAATTTTTTTCAGTATTCTGGTTATTCATAGATATAATTCACAAGCATGTAGGATTTTTAAATAATGCTTAAAAATAGAAAAAATATAAGAAGGAGTAATTGACACCCTTGCTCTTTTTAAATTTTTTTTAAAAGAAAGGTACAGGCAGGAATGAAGGTAAGTAGGCAGCAAGGCAGGAGGAGAGAGGAGGAAGAAGCACTCCATTTTATATTCAGTTGTTCACAATCATTGCTCCCTCTGGTCCTCAAACTGGAGACCCTGGGATGTATGTGACTCCCTGGGTCACCAGGGTGCACCCAACACCCTTATTTGTATTTCACATTCTCCCCTTACTCCTACAAAGAACTACCTTTAATTAATTTCTTTTGGGTCCTTCCAAAGATCCTTTAAGAAATATAAGCATTTCTTATACAAAACATAGCATAAATATACACCACTCTGTATCTTGCTGTTTTTTTACTTTACAATATATTTGGGAAATCTTTCCACAGTTATAAAGCTTCTTAATTCTCTAACTTCTTTGTTCTTTCCTTTTCATTTCATTTCTTTTTAAAACAGCCATTGTGATAGAATAATGAATCCCAAAGATGCCCATGTCTTAAAACCCAGAACCTGTAAAAATGTTATCTTGCATGGTAAAAGAAACTTTATAATGTGACTTAAGCTAAGGATCTTTTCAAAATGGACTCAGAAAATGGACAGAGTAGAGGCGGGTTAAGCAGTAATCAGGACCACAGCCAAAACTGTGCCACAGAATGATTATGGTGAACAAACAGTCACTACTAACACTGAGCGTTAGTAGTGGCCACTCCACCAAAAGACCTCCTGCAGAGACTATCTTGGATTATATATGGGTCTAAGATAATCACAAGGATATTTATAAGGCAAAGACGGTGACAGCAGAATTAGTGTTCAAAGAAGCAGAAGTCAGAGTGACACAACTATGAGCCAAAGAATGTGAGCAGCTCATAACAGTTGGGAAATGCAAGGAGTGATTCTCCCTTAAAGCCTCTGAAAGGAATGCAGCAATGCTGACATATTGCTTCTAGCCCTGTTAGACCCATTTTGAACTGCTGACTTCCAGAACCGTAAGGTAAAAAATTATGTTGCTTTAAGCTACTCAGTTTGTGGTAATTTTTCATAGATCAATAGTCATATAATATTTAAATGTTTGGTTAGACCATGATTTATTTAATCAGTTATGTGTAGATGGGTAATAACTATCTCCTATCTTCTGCAATGAACGACTGTGTACACAAAAGCTTCTTACACATGCAGACACTAGCTGTAGGGCAAACTCCCAGAAGATGGATTGTTGCTTTGTCGGGCAAGTATGTACATCTTACAAATACATCTGTAATTTTGCTTAGTGCTGTCACTGTCCTGCAGAGTGTGCAGAACTGTGCATTCCCACCAGAATGCATGAGTGTTCGAAGCTAAAACTCAATGCACTAAAAAGAACAGCAAACTGTTCTTGACAGTAATAAATTTATATCTGCCCCTAAGTCACCAGATTACATTAGAAGGTTCTACTCAAGAAAGACATGAAGGGGAAAATCCAAACACACAACATAAAAAATTATACGTTCACCATAAGACCATGATTCACCCCAAAGTTGAAGGTCTGGGATGTGGTCCAAGAATTTGCCTTTCTTGCAAGTTCCCCATGATGCTGATATTGCTGATGTGGAGACCACATTTTAAGAACCCTTGCTGTAGGGGTTCTTTTGAAATAGGCTCAGAAAATGGACAGAGTAGAGTTGAGTAACCATAGTAACCAGGACCACAACTAAAACTATGCCACAGAATGATTATGTTGAGTACCTGGCCACTGCTAACACTGAGCATTAGTAGTAGCCATTCCACTAAAAGACCATGCATGCTTCAGCCCAAATTTACTGTAACACCTACCTGTAAAGGAGTTGTACAAGTATAAACGGAGTTTTGTTGAACCGTCTGCAAATGTTTAATCAAATGGCTAGGACCAATGGACCAGCCAAGCTGGAAAAGGAAAAGGTAAAAGCAGATTTACGAAAATTAATCCAACTTTACATACCAAATCTGAGAAAGTAGCTAAGCTTAATGCAATTATCAAATACATGCAAATTCTAAAATGTTCACAATATGAAAGTACTGCAGAATCACTTCAACACTGTTCTTTTTGTGGAACAATTTTTAACTGGAGTCAGTAAACTCTGCCATCAATGGTAAACAGCATCTGTAATTATTAAAATCTTTCTCTTCTCTTATAATTTTTTATACCTAATCTCTGGAGGCTGAAAAACCTAACAAATCTGTTTGAATTAGATATAGATAAGACTGACTCTAAAGAGGGCCTAGGGATTCTTCCATAATTTGGTTCTGTGTTCTAGAGAGGTGAGGTGGGAATGTAACCCAATTTCAGGTGAATAAATTGCTATTATATTTACACATATAGTAGCTAAGGGCATCAATTTTGAAGCTAGATAGCCTCTCCTGGTATAAATTCACTAGCAGTGTGACCTCAGGGAAGTTACTTAACGTCTCTGTGCTAAAGTTTTATTGCCTGTAAAATGAGGCTAGTAACTTGTAGCCACCAACAAAATGAATTAGCACATGTAAGCACCTCAAGGAGGACACACAGTAAGCACCAAAGTATTAACTACTATTGTTTTTTCTTTTGTATTAATACCAGTGACCTGAAAACGCTCTTCAAAGAAAATGTGTCATTAATTGGTTATCAAATAAAAACTTACCTAATTTTGCTTACTTTAAAAGAAATAATTAGGTCTCAAAAGGGAGAAAAACCAACATGAAAGCTGAGTAAGTAAGAAACAAAAGATCAGTAAGAAAATACCTGTGTAAACTGAATATACACGCATTTAAAACACAAAACACTCTACAAGAAACAAGATGCATGCAGTTAAATTCTTTTTCATCTTACCTTCCAGCCAGTTACATTGAAGGTCTTCCCAGCACTTCCTATTGTGATTGTTCTCTCCCACATACCTGGAAGAGTGGCTGAAAAGGGAAACACGAAAGATTAAATAATAACTTCCAAACAAGCTACACAGTATAATCTACAAATATAAAAAGATATAT
Source organism: Solenodon paradoxus (assembly GCA_004363575.1). Classification (NCBI taxonomy): domain Eukaryota; kingdom Metazoa; phylum Chordata; class Mammalia; order Eulipotyphla; family Solenodontidae; genus Solenodon; species Solenodon paradoxus. The sequence goes on along the minus strand of RJWH01000195.1, from coordinate 6,942 downwards.
TAATTCAAGGAAAACAAATGTGTTACTGCATAGTCAGTATAGCTATGTCAGTAGTTGTTTTGTTTTGTTTTGTTTTGTTTTTTAAGGAAAGGTGCAGGCAGCAATGAAGGTGAGTAGGCAGGCAGGCAGGAAGAGACAGGAGGAAGAAGCTTCTTTCTTTAATTCTTATTTAGTTATTTATACTGGTTGCTTCCCCCTGGACCTGGGAGTTAAACCCAGGGGTATGTGGCTTGCTCCTTAGGAGGAGATTAACCTAACCACTATTCCACCAGGGTGCGCCTCAGTAGTTTAAAAAAAAAAAGATAACTTTAACCTAAACCGCTACTGAAATGTTAAAATGTTTTTAGACACTATAATATGGCACCAAAGTGATAAGTAAATAGATCAAATAATTTTAAGTAGCAAAATTATTTCAGGGGCAGGAGTGGCAGAGATGCCAGCAGGTGGGGAGCTCCGGGAGGTTCAGTGCAGCGGTCACACGAGCTGGGCACCCAGCGCTCTGTGTTAGTAGTGGCTGTGTGCTCAACATAATCATCCGGCGGCAGTTTTGGTTGTGGTCCTGGTTACTGCTTAGCCCACCTCTACTTCACCTATTTTTCTAAGCCTATTTCTAAAGGATCCCTAGAGCAATGTTTCTAGAAATGTGGTCCCCACATCAGCAATATCAGCATCGCTGGGGAACTGGTAAGAAAGGTACATTCTTGGACCACGTCCCGAACCTACTGAATCAAAAACTCTGAAGGGGCAGTAACCTATGTGTGTTCCTGTGTGCGTACATGTATGCTAACAACTTTATCAACATCTAAATCCCACACTCTATAACTCACCCATTTAAAGTGTTCAATTCAGGGGAATTGATTATATTTACAGGTTTGTGCAGTCATCAGCACAGCAAGTTTCAGAATCTTTTTTCAACATAAAAAGAAGCTCTATACCTCCTAGCAGGTATTACAGCTCCCTGGCTAACAGCACTAAAACTTGTACCAGAATGGAGTATATCTAACACAAGGATTTTCTCCACACATTGGTTTTCTGGCACATAAAAAATTTAAAAAAAAATTAAATAGCACTTCACACTATGCTTGGGAACTATTTTAAACGACAAAATCTCCATGAGAGTATTCTTGCTTTTACTATTAGTTGAAACAGAAGGCAAGAACCGCCTTGTCTGGCCTCAGCTGGGAACATGCATATGGGGTGATTCCATTTTTTTACCCCTCCTGTGCATGTCAATAAATAAAGCACCATTAGTTTTAATTTGGGGATTACAAGTATATTTTGTGAACAGGTGAATTCACAAATACAGATCCATAAATAAGAAGAAATAATTTTGTAAGGGTTTTCAAGTTGATCAGTATCTTTAATAAAATCACTCACCAACTCATTCACTTAACAAACACTTGCTAGCAACTGTCAGGTGCCGGGGCTAAGCTGGGTGGAGAGGAAACAAAGGCAAGAAAAAGGCAGTTCCTGTCTTCAAGGACTTAATGTCCACTGGGGGTAGGAGACAAGCAAAATAATAACTGTGATATAGTGTGAAAATGTTTTAACAGCAACAGACACAGAGTATTATGGTAACGCAGAAGAAGGTATTAGCCTATTACTACAGTCTATTACTTGAGCTGAGACTGGCAAACTACATGGCCCTCTGCCAAGCAGAGAAGAGGAAAAGGGGAACACAGATGACAAAGTCATGGAAATAAACAAGGCCAGAGTTTGTGAATTTGGCCCAACATCGGTAAATCATTCCTCTGTTAATCTTCTGACAGTGCTACCTACAATGTTGCTTTTTGGATTCCTCTAGTAATTTACATGTGAATTTCTTCACAATTTGATTTTTAGAGATATAATGGCTACTACTGTCTTGTTCTATATGCAAAGGAAACCAAAACTACTCATGTGCCAAATATGTCTCTTTCATAAAATATGAAATCTATAGGACTTAAAAAGAAAAGTAAGTAATTTGTTGGTGACTATTTTAGCCATTTAAAAGTGACTGTCTTTTGTACAAGGAGAAAGCTGGTCAGCTATATAACTTACAAGGAATTTTATGCTAGGCTTTCAAATATCAGTGAATTAGAATGTAAATGTGGGCATATTAGGTTATCTCTCTTCTGCAGGAGAGGTTTTTGGTTGACTGAAACATCCTTTTTCTGAAACCTAGAGATATCATTTGAATAAAGAATCTGATCCAATAGGAAGACATTCTCCTATTTCAATGAAATGGCCTTAGGTAATCTTAAAATATGGAGGTGGTCATGTTCTCACAATCTCAGAGATTTGGGAAGCCAAATGAACGTCAACAAGCGGAAGAGGTCACTGCAGTTCTCTACCTGAATGCAGTAATCTACAGGCTAAAACCAAGTCAAACCAAACCCCCAACCAAAAAAACAGCTCTGTAGGTCTGACAACTTAAAAAAGCTATACCGGACAACTGGTTTTTGTACTTCTCACTGATGGCCCATGATGCTTAAACAAGTCACAGCAGCTATACAAGTTATTCATAGGAGACTCAGTCTTCAGCAGAAGTCAGATAAAGATTAGTGACTTCATGAAGAGTGCTGCATCAGGCAAACTACCTTTGTGACAACAAAGATGATGCTGACTTCATGACGTAATGTATCCTATCAAATAACTACTGTCATACTCTACATAAGGACTGAGTAGCCGTTTTGCATCTTTCATGTAACAAAGGTCACTGTGTTTGATAAAATATCTAAGTTTTAATATAACCAGATTATACTCTGCAAATAATAGTGAATTCAGTTTTTTTTCTTTTTTCTTTCTTTGTGAGTGCGTGTGTTAGAGAGAGAGAGACGGAGACGGAGAAAAAGAAAGGAAGGGAGAGAAGGAAAAAGTATTTATAAGGAAGGAAAGAAGAGTAGAAGAAAGTTTCTTTATATATTAGTTTATTTATTTAATATAGTCCTGGGTCTTGAACCCGGATCTGTGGTCCAGGATCCAGCAACCAACTTGGCACCTGAGCCACCAGGATGCATCCAGTTTTCTCTTGAGTTAATTTTATGGATTATTAAGACAACTGCAAAAACTGAGTTAAAAATATGTCTTGTAGCAGGCCTTGGTGGCCTAGCAGATAAGGTCACTGAATGCAGTCCACATACATCCCAAGGACCCAGGTTGAGACCAAGGTTGGGGGAACAACCAAAATGAAAAACTAAGTAAAATAAATGAATGCTTCTTCCTCCTCACTCTTCCTGCTTGGCTGCCTACTCTCCTTCCTCCCTGTCAATATCTTTCCTAAAAGAGAAAACAAAAGGTCTTTGCATCTTTAGCAAATAATATTATCAGTTACGCTTTTATCATTAAGGGTTTGTAATATAAAGTTTGAAGCAAATAGTAGTTTTAAAGAATAAATTTCAAGATCATTTAAATGATCTTTTCGAAAGAATATTTATAAAATGAGTTCACTAAAACTCTAAAGCTTTGAGTCATTATCACATAGACAAATGTTTGAGTTTAAAATATTTATTCATTAGATAAGTATCTCTTTGCTTAATCTTAAGAAATTACAAAAAATTATTTATATGATATGACTGGGAAATAGTTCAAATAACATGAGACAGAGGTTTTCCACAATACAGGTAAAGGGGAATTCTGCTGCAGTTTTGACATATAACAGTAGTTGGCTGTGTTAAGACAGTACACGCTACAAATTTCTAGTCTTCTTCTCTGTTTTATCCATTCTCCCTGAGAAAATTCATTCTCCTCCATGGGTTCCACTATCAAAACAATTTTGAAGACTACCCAAAATATATGCAGTCATCATCTAATCCTGACCCTGACCATTAAGCCTGTAATGCTCCTTGTTTCTGGCCTTTTTGTCTCACAGATCCTGAAACTTTCCAAGTCTAAAGCAGGAGTAAAAGGACTTTCTTTCACTCAACAACCCCCCACAGATCTGCTCCTTCTCTCCACATCTCTGTCTCTGGCTAACAGCCTCATGGTACAGACTGGTCCAGGTCAGAGGTCCTAGAATCATAGCTGCTCGTTCCCTTCCCACCTTCAAATTCTATGTGCTATGCCCTACATTTCTACTTCCAAATATCCCCCCAAGAATCTAGTCTCTAGTGCCACAGCACCTTACTTAGGATCCTCACCTGTAGGTGGATCTTACCTTTAAGAAACAAACCCAATCAAAATAACCAACTCTCTCGCCTTGTCAGACCTTTTGCACAAGAACTCGAAGTATGCTCACTGGTATTGTGGTAATCAAGTTAATGCACAGAATTTTTCAAGAAAATTATTTTTCTTCCACAAAATTTTCTTAGCACTTAAATGCTACCATGTATCAGACAATAAGTGCTACCAAAATGAAACAAATGAGCATTTAGTAAATGAGTATTAGTGGTAAAATCATAAAAAATGCAAATGTGCTCATTTCAATAGCTCTGTTACAAATATGCACACATTGTGATCTTTCTATTGATTTCTACAAATTATTCATTTCTGTTTGGGAAAAACTGCTTCTAGTTTCAGGGTGGAATACAATTTATAACTACTCATGATGCAAACACCATGGCCTCAGGTGCTCCACCACTGCAGAAAGTTTCAGAAACACTGACCTCAATAAAATTTAGACTGTATTCTCATATTTATCTCCCCATCCTTTGTGGCTCAGGTGGCACAAGTTATGCCAGCCAAGGGCTGAGGTTTGAGACCCTTATGAAAAACACTTCCAGTAAATGCTTATAAACCATTTACTTAAGTGCATCCTGCTTTCATCCCTTCTTGCCTCAGCACATTAATTAATCTGATAGGAATTTTCTTCCTTCTTTCTTTCTTTTTTTTTTTTAATAAGAAAGGTGCAGGTAGGAATGAAGGCAAGTAGGCAGGTAGGCAGGAAGAAAGAGCAAGAAGTATTTTATTTGTACTTGGTTGTTCATCTTGGCTGTTTCCCCAGACCCAGGGTCTTGAACCAGAGACCTCGGGATGTATGTAGACTAATGTTCAACTAGACCACTAGGCCATCAGGGTGTGTCAGAATTTTCTTTCTATTTCTCTGCCTAGCTAATTTCATCTTTTGCTGAAGATGATTTACTGATTCATCAAGCAGGTGCTTTCTCATCTTTATCTCTACAACAATTCATATATATATAATTACACAATAATTTCCTTTGTTTTCTGCCACTATGATTTTAGTTTATTTTTCTCTTATTCTTTTCATAATTTCCACAAATGTGTTCCACAGTTACTTTCTGATCATCTGCCATGTGCAAGACACTACTCTGGGAACTGGGGATTGACCAAAACAAACGAAAATTCTTACCTTCTTTGCAGTTTAGAAGTAAAATACATAGACCCTGAAATTTGCCATAGAGGAAAAAGAAAACAGAAAAGGGGCAAAGCAAATATAGGAAAGTTATCTGGGGGTAAAGTGTTTCCAGGCAGAAGAAAGGCCAAGTGCTAAGACCCATGAACTACAGTGTAATAATGATAATCCTATCATCAGTATAAGTCTGGGTGGTTCAGTAGTCAAGGCAAAATCCCATGCAAGGAACAAGCAAAAAACAGCTTACTGTCGCTGTAATTTTCCCTGTTGACCTAACATTTTGGCAACTGCCTTAGCAGAGACAATCCATTGCAGTCAGAAAAAAAAGCTCTCTGTGCTTTGTGTATCAAGTAATGGCTGGATTCTTGAAAAAATGTCAAGGGTAGAGGTAAAAGCACTACTTCACTGATTTCACATCTTTACTGTGTGACCCTACGTCTCTTTTCCAAAATTTGTACTGTCCTGTTCAGTAGTTCACTGAAGCATCATTCAAATACCATTTTTAAGGGTTCATATAGACAGAACACATTACAAAGATTATTTGAAAACCTCTGGGATCCTTTCCAATCAGTTGTTCCACATATGCTCAGACACATTTAGATTTGTGACTCTGTAATAATCAGTACCTATTTTTATATGCTTATTTCCAGTATATACAAGCCATTCATAAACCTCGTCACTGATGCAGAGTGTGTCATATTTGATACACAGGTCAGCAATTACTTGCAGTTCCTCTCTGGTATACACCTATACATATTGGAGCAAACAAAAGAGCAGTCAACAGTTTTTCAACATGTGAGAAAATGATGGGTTAGAAGACTGTGTAAAGAGATCAAAGACTCACCTTGCCAAAGGGGTTATGTGGAGTGTTTACTATAATAGCTTTAGTTTTGGAACTAAATTTACTTGCCAGTTCTTGAGGATCTAATGTCCAGTCAGAACTAGACCATTTTTTACCATCAACAGGTTTCTAAACATGAAGAATAAAGATGAGATTTAATTCAATTAATTCATGTTTTTAGTGTCTTACAAATAAATAACCTCATAAGGAAAAAAAAAAATTAGAGAAAGACATGGCAAAGGAAACTGAATAAATGATTAACAAAGAAAAGAAACAGAATTAACTAAGTATTTTTAGTTCTCTTTGACAACCCGTCTCTTGCTCAAACCTATTAAATGGAAAATTGAATTCAGTCTATACTAACAGTTGTTAAATATCTAGATCAATTCAAAGGAGTCAACTATAAACTATGGTAAATATCTCATACTGTAAGGATAAGAAATTATGCAATTCACCTTACATAGTTCTTATTTAATAAATTAAAACAACAACAGCAATATTACTGGCAAGCTCCTGTGGCTCAGATACAGTCAACAACTGAGATGTAGACCATGTAAAGCCAAGGGACCCAGATTCTTGACTGGGTCAAGGGCTGGTGGGGGGGACAACCAAAATGAACAAATAAATTTTGAAAATGTTTCTTTCTCCATGCCTTTCTTTCTTTTTATTTTACTGTTTTAAAGGTGCACCCTGGTGACTCAGGTGCTAAGCTGGAGGCTGGGGCATGAGCCATGTGGAACCCAGGGCCCCGGGTTCAAAATCTAGGGCAAGGAGGAACAACCGAGAGTAAATGAACAGGTAAATAAAAGTT